>CAIGQQ010038941.1:6419095-6470296 GCA_903798035.1 Danio albolineatus | reverse complement strand
TATTTATTTGTTTGTTTATCCTTTTGATTAATCACTTCAAAATCCATCTTTCTAGTTCAAAAACAACAACGACATGCACTTTCATTTTCAAACCATAAAATTTTAAACAAATACTCCGCAGCCATGTATGCAGATAATGTAAACACGTGGGCCTGTATAAGGAAGCTGTATGTTTTCAGCTGTAAATCCACCCTCCTTTTCCCCATCGCTGAAACCCACCTAAGCTCCGAGAGGTCATCGCTTCAACAAGTGTGGGCTGTTGAGCTCTTAAATCAATCATTTAAATCTATGGCTAAATCAGCGAGCTGTCTGAGTTTAAGCACACATGCCGTAGCTTAATTCACCCGAGCCAAGGAGCTCAGCGGCCGTATTTCAGCCAACATGTGCGCCACTGTTGTCTAAACAAGCGCTGTAAGGCTGGCTGCGGGACATGGAAAGAGGTTCGAGGACGTCCATGCGCAAACACACACACCAACACAGGCCATGGAGAAGACTGGAAGGGCTTGGCTTGGGGTCATGGAAATGGGTTATAATGCAGCCTTTCACTGGGGAAAAATCAGAGGCTTTCCTTGCACACACACACACAAATATAACAAACACACACTCGTGCATACAATGGTCAGCATATTCACACACACACATACACAGACTGGGTGGGCTGGTTGACTGTTGTGTCCTGGGATGAGAATAGGGGAGTTCACAAATTAATCCTGCAGACAAAGCCGACAATCGCACACAGCCGCATGCAGCCACAAAAGAGACTCATAATCAACTGGCAGGCATGTTCATCATGACATCAGCGCTCTGCATTTAAAGGGAAAGCTCACCCCCAAAATTAAACGTGTCACTGTTTACTCATTCCTGTGGTATTTCGGGAAAAAAAGCCATAGATCAAGCAAATCAAAAGCATATATATACTGTAAAAAATAAATCCGTAAAATTTACGGTAAAAAAATGGCAGCTGTGGTTGCCAGTATTTCACCATTAAAAATACGGTACAAACCGTAAAATAAATTTCTAATTTTTACAGTAAACTACCGTTTATAATTAATTTTAAGAGGTAATATGTCTGTATTTTGAATTACCAACATCTACACACCTTTTGTTACACACGTTAACACATCCGTATGCAGGTGGTGATGAAAAAGTAACATAATGAACCAATGCTCATCACAAATGACTTTTCCCACAAGCAGAAAAGTGTGTGTGTAGAAGGTGCTCGGTATCATTCACATACTGTAGCTACTAAACACCAGTATGGTAACACGCATTAAACTAAAGTCATGAACTAAGCATTGCTTATCAACATAAGATGTAACACAAATCTCTAATGTCTAAATCTAATCTCTAAATCACTGATGGGGAAACAACTAAAACGATCCATAGTGATGTCAACAAAAAGCATGCAAAGTGATGTGCCATGCAGGGAATTCTGGGAAAGTCAATTTATTTATGCGGTTATTCACCGCATATATTAGGGAAACATACTGTTAACCAGGTTACGGATGTTTACTGTAGCATTTTTACAGTTTTTTACTGTTGAAATCACAGCCATTTTTTACAGTGTATTTTAAAGACACACACACAAGGACGCTCAGACGCACACACACACACACACACACACACACACACGCACACACACGCACACACACACACACACACACACACACAGGATAAATTCCGAAACTTTCAAATTGTAAGAAGTAAAAATCACATTTTGTTTTAAAAGATTTACATTTTGGCATGTAGCTAATCCATAAAAAAGTAATATTTAATACTACATATTACATATTAAATATGTAATAATTATCAAACATAACTGTTAAATATGTAACACTTGTCAATGAGCTTTTATTTATTAACATTACTTAATAGTTAAAGTTACTTTTGTTCAATTTTGTTCATATTTTACTAAATGTATTAATCTTAACATTGATCAATAGAAAGAACTTAAAATCTGTGTGTTGATTACTAACTGTGTTATTTGCTAATTATTCCACCAGGACTAACATGTATCAGCTGCATAGTTCAAAATGAAATTGGTCATCATTACCTCACCCTTCACTTGTAATCTTCCCCTTAAGACAATTAAATATAATCTTTAACAATTTTCAGAATAAATATTAAATACAAAAAGTTTACATAATGTACATACAAACATAGGGATTAAAACCATGAGAGTTTTCAGCAGGGAAAGTCAACAAGTTTGGGTAAACTAAAGAGAGATATTTATTTATTTATTTTAGGATTCCCATTGGACCAAACTAGATCAAAAGGAAACCTCCATGATAAAGTTTTCCAAAAACGTTCAAAAATGATAAGTGAACAAAAATTAGAGAAACGTCAGAAGCCACATTTACTGTCCTTCCCACGGGCACTGCATTAGAAACACCCTGACATTTGATCATTTGATGCAAAATAAGTGATATAATACATATTATTTATTAATTTCATAGATTGACGAATGTTTGCTTAAAAAAATAGCTAAAATTTCACTTTGATGATTTACAATGCTCATAACTGCTGCCATGCACAACCCTAACACTCTTCTATTTGTTAACACATAGGCCCACACATATAATCAGTTTTTATATTAATTTCAGTAATATTACTGACTAATATGCAAATGTTTATATAATTTATTTACAATAAAGTTTGTAAAGTAATATTTTCTGTCTTTTAGAAGATATGTTATATAAGAGATTTGCTTTGTTTACCAAACAAGTGAATGTAATTGGATTTGTATTGTAAACCTTAAATAAAAATGTAAATAGTATTTTTTAAAGTTTTTAGTGACTATAAAACCACTTACTATAGTTTTTTTTAATAATTAAATTAAATTAAATTAAATTAAATTAAATTAAATTAAATTAAATTTAATCTAATTTAATTTAATTTAATTTAATTTAATTTAATTTAATTTAATTTAATTTAATTTTAATTTAATTTAATTTAATTTTAATTTAATTTAATTTAATTTAATTTAATTTAATTTAATTTAATTTAATTTAATTTAATTTAATTTAATTTAATTTAAAAATTGTACAAAATTCTGCATAGCAAAAACAAACAAAAATAAATGTCTGCATGTTCTGTCTGGCCCATATTACAATTCATTAAATATTTTCCCGCAGAGAAAATTTTATTTAATAAAAAAATTCAATTTGACAAATCTAACATTTACCACTTCAACCTTTGGTGCAGCTTTTCCAGTGAGATCAACCCCAGTTCACAGCACATTGTGTGTGCGTATACGTGTACAGTATATGTACAGTATGTGTGTGTGCACACATCACCCCCTCATAACACTCAAGGAAACAGTGAGTGAGCGGGGGAACTGTATGGAAAGATTGAGAGACACAAAAAGCACCGGAGCTCGCGTCAGACAGAGAAGGATCGCCCAGGTGGTCCTGTGTCCCACTGTGGCCGCTGGGCAGTGATCTGACGTGCAGACCCGAACCTGAAACCCATTCAAATGTGATCACTCCCGCTCCCACTGATTGGGGCGGCCGCGTATGATTAAATATAATTGCAAAAAAACCTCTTCCAAATGCCTCGGCGGTTTGGGGGGGAAAAATGGGAAGGAAGGATTTAGAAGCAATTCTTGGTCTTTGAAAGTGGCGGCAGGGGTCCGCAGGGTTAAATATGGTGAAGTGTGCGTGTGAGAGGAGAACCGGGACTGTTTTCATTGTTGTTACAGTGTGCTAGTTGCTACATGCAGGGAATGGAGAGAGAGAAAGAACACAAGCACAAGCGCACGCACACACACACACACACACACACCTAGATTATTATAATTGAATCATTGTAAATATACTGATTATTACTGATTTTATTGCCGTTTTATCCTAAAACGTTGATTGTTAAATATACTGTACAGTTTATTCTGATCTATTATTATTTTTTTATTATTATTGATAAATGTGAATATGATATATAATATATGATGTATGAATAATATATGATATATTAAATAATAACATTATATACTGATTAATAACATTATACATTGAATAATATCATATATTATTTATATTTTATTTAATTATTATATATAAATATCTTGTTTGTTTTTTTTGTTTGTTTGTTCTTTTACTTCAGCTTATGACTTAATATCACATTTTGTAAAGAATTTATAATGTTACACCAACTGGGATGATTCTGCCGTGGGAGTGCATCAAATCTAATAAGCAATCAATACAATGTTATGGGTCCTTTGACACATTTTCGTTATGGTCTGTGCTACCTGCAGTGCATTTCTGTATCTGCATGTGTTGTGAGTATTTTCATGCACGTGTTTAGTCAGAGATTGATGAATTAATGTTTACTATTTGCATCTCCATAAAATCTAATAAACAACATTTTTGGGGGTCCCCTGACACATTTTCAATGTGGTCTGTGCTATTTGCAGTGCATCTGTTGTGAGTATTTTTTATGAATAACTATCTATAAATACAATCAAGAAAAACATACAATTAAAAATAAAATAAAGTGTTTTATCATTTCCAGAGTTTAACAGTATTCTAGTACAGTAACTGAATGATGAAAATTAAAATAATTCAATTAAATTTATCAGTTAAGGTCACACATGATACAATTTATTTGACCTAAATGCTTTAAAAAAAATCATACAATCATATTAATCACATGCAAATGATGAATTATAATACAAGCTCAACATTGCATATCCTGCGATGTGACTATTGCGAATGATCACATTGCGATATCCATGCTGAAACGATGTATTGTGCAGCAATATAATCTATTGCACAAAACCTCATTTTAAGGGCAATATTCATAAAAAATTCTCCAAGTTATTTGTTTATTTAAAATATGCATAGTAGATTCTGTTTGTTATAAAATCTTTTAAACCCACCTCAAGATCATCTTATATGTTCTTAATTATAATGACAAATTAATATGTTCGTATTTATTACACTGTTTATTTAAGTTTAAATCGCTATGATTTTTTCATTACTATCCCTTTATTTATGTTTTTAGTTACCTATTTATGATTTTTTCAATGTTATTATATTTCTCCACAAAGGTTTGACAATACTGTAGTTTTCAGTTATGCCAATAAAGTAGTTTTGATTTAATTGAATAGAAAGTGAGAAAGAGAGCGTGTGGAAGAAAAAAAAATATATATTTAATATAAATAAATATTTTATTATATTATATTTAATATTACTATATAATTTTTTATTTTCAGATATAAAAGCAAGATCAGCAAGATTATTATTATTACTATTATTTTTTAAATATATTCATATATTTAATTTTTCTGTGTGTCTTTTTATTATTATTTTTGAATAATATGTCATTATTCATTTTATTTACTTATTTGTTTACTTTATATATAATATACATGTAATGTAAAAATCCCACTTTATATTAAGTGGCCTTAACTAGTATGTACCTGCATCAAAAATAAATACAGTGTAGTTACTGTGTTCAGAAGGTATTGAAGAACCTTGGATACGGGTAGTGTTAGTGACAGGTGTGGTGGTATGGTTGGGTTTAGGGATGGGTTAAGGTGTACAGGATAGTCAACCAAATAATTGAAGATGTAATTACAGAAAATAATTACAGATGTAATTACATGCATGTACTTAATCATAAATACAATGTAAAACATGTATTTATACAATAACTGCATTGTAACAAATGGTTAATTTCAGTGTAAGTACATATTATTTAATGCAATTTAATATAAAGTGGGACCCTTGTAACTGTTTACTTCCTTATTTTACTGATCTATTCTTGTTTTCATTTTATCTATTGCATAATTGACAATACTGTGCAAGTCACACCAATAAAGCTCATTTGAATTTGAGAGAGAGAGAGGGTGAGAGAGAAAGTGTGTGAGGGAAAGAGAGGAGGAATATTTGCTGGCAGAAGTTTTGGAGGGTTCAGAAGCCGCCTGTCACCCGGCCGATGATTGATGGCTCAGGCGGAGCGCTAAAGTCAACAGTGAATGAGCACGTCTAGGCCGTCCTGAGTGAACCAAACCACACCGACACTCCTCTCAGCACCCATTTACAGGTCAGCAGCCTCTCAGGAATGACAGGCCTCGCCATTATCTTATCAAAAACACAGAGGACCAGAGAAACTGTCTGCGCTATGAGTAAACGACAGTGTGCACTGGGACAATAATAATGACTGGAGGTCAGAGTTGATCCTCTTTTGGTCACAAGCAGAGGTTGACTTTAATATTCACTGTGTCAAGAGGTGAATCCTGCGAGATCCACATAAAGCTATAAGTCTATAGCTAAATCTATTACTTTCATATGAAAATGTTAAATATTTTAGATGTGTTTCTTAAAAAAAAACATCAAAAAGCTAAGTTAAGATACAACATCAAAAATGTCCTGTGATTATGTATTCGAATAAAAGCTGGAAACCAGTCATGTGGTCTTTAGTTGAGGCTTAAAGATATAGTTCACCCATATAATCATTTCCATATACCCTCATGATGTTCCAAACCTGTTCTATAGAATACAAAAGAAGATATTTATAAAAATGTTGGTAACTGAATACTTTTGCTTTTAAGAGGAATAAATATTGACCTTTATTTTACACTGGCAAAAATAAGTCATATGAGCTTGATGGAGAGTAAAAAGCATTTGCTAATATAATTATATAAAATAAACTTTTTATAGAATTTATAAACTATTATATATATTTTTTACATATATCACTGTAAATAGTGACAATAGCCAAAAATTATTTGATTCATTAAATATTATTTTAACATTTTAATTGTGTTCTTATTCACCATAAACAAAAAAGAAATCATATAAACAATGTATTTGATTAAAATGATTTGTATTTGATTAATTTGATTTGTATAACATGATAAAGTTAAATATGTTTTCATCAATAATTCATTAGCTGGTAAGTATACAATTTACAGTTTATTTTTATGTACATTACATTCCCTTTATTTTGTAATAAAATAACATATTATTCTTGTTTATATCAACAACACCACCACCACCAACAACAACAACAACGATAATAACACAAATATTTTATTATTTTTTAATAATTGAGAATATATTTATAGATAACCCTTCAGAAGTTTCCATTACTACACTGTTAACAATTTTGGTAAAACGCACAGTATATTACTTTAATATAAAGTGGATTTTGATGTAGGACAGTTATGCAGTATCATTAATTTATTCATTTTCTTTTCGGCTTAATCCCATTATTAATGCGGGGTCGCCACAGCGGAATGAACCGCCAATTTATCCAGCATTTGTTTTACGCAGCGGATGCCCTTCCAGCCACGACCCATCTCTGGGAAACATCCATACACTCTCATTCACACACATACACTACGGACAATTTAGCCTACCCAATTTACCTGTACCGCTTTGGACCGTGGGGGAAACCGGGGCACCCAGAGGAAACCCACGCGAACATGGGGAGAACATGCAAACTCCACACAGAAATGCCAACTGACCCAGCCGAGGCTCTACCCAGTGACCTTCTTGCTGTGAGGCGACAGCACTACCTACTGCGCCACCGTGTCGCCGTTATGCAGTATGTTACTAAATTTTTAATTTGCATTGTGAAAAAGACCGCATAGTTTACAATAAAGAAATGCAATACAGTAAATATATAGAACAAGATAAATGATTCTGTAAAAGTATATACAGTATTTTTTGCTATAACTGATTTACAGTAAGCTACTGGTGAACTGAACCGCAATATGAACTGAATTTTACTGTAGTACAGTTATGCAGCATGTTTCTATATTTTAAAGTTGTACTGTGGAAAAAAAAAACATAGCAAGGTAAATGGTGCTGTAAATGTAAACAGTATTTTTGCAGTAATTGATTTACAGTAGGTTAAAGACAAACTGCTGGAAGTGCGTTACTACATATTCTATATGGAATTGTTAACAGTGTAAGGTTAGTTAATGCAAAACATATATTACAGTATTTAATAATTTTGTCAATGTTAGTAATAAAAATAAATACATTTATTAATACATAAGTAATCTCACAGTGCATTAACCAATGTTAAAAGCACAAGCACAACTTTGCATGTTAATAATGCATTAGTAATAATGCATCATTCATTAATTCATTTTCTTTTTGGCTTAGTCCCTTTATTAATCTGGGGTCGCCACAGCGGAATGCACCGCCAAAACCTTATTATAATATTTATAAATAGTTTCCTTAGTAAAACAATTATGATGTACAGCTATAAATAACATACAGTATCTATATAAGTAAATTACTGGTTGAATTGATGACATTAAAAGTTTTTATGTTACTTAAAATTCTTTTAATAAGATAATCAGGTTTTTCCAATATTGTTTTTAGTTATACACAGTTTAACTTCATATTTTCAGTCAGTTTGATTGATATAAGTTGAGATGATTACAAAAGTTAGTTTATATATACGTATATATTAGCCCATTTTGGAGGCATTTTAGTCTTTTTTGATGTCATGTCACCCGCTCTCAGTCTAGACAGTGCACAAGAACAACACATGGCCGTCAGATGAGCGAACAGAAAATGAGACTCATATATTGAATGTGTGTGTATGGGGAGGAGAGCTGCTCCCCCATTAGTCGGGCATTAATGTGTGTGCGGGACGATTTAGGGGGTTCTGGGTCACTGACAGTGGGAAGCAGGTGTCCCTCACTGATCTATGTGCAGTTCCACTTCAACACCTCATCATTAAACAGACATGCTCGCACACACACACAAGCACACTGTCCCCCAAATCAACTTACATGCTTTATGTTCTGCCTCCAAAAGATCCTGCTGTAGAAAATCCTAACAAACATGACTAGCTATTACAAGCACCTAAAATAACAACACTGGGGAGGGGTGAGGAAGGAATCCCACATGTTCATTTGACTGGAAAAAATCAGGGCACAACTTTAGCGTAGTGTGTGTTTGTCTTTGTATGTGTGTGTACTATTATTTAGGAGAATAAATTCAACATGAAATGGCATCCACATACTGCACTTCTGTGTTGTGTGTTTAGGAGAAATAGTATGATAATAAAACACAAAATTAAAAGAGCCAACATTTTGATTTTATCCACAAATAGGAGATGAAATCTAGATTTTTTCCTAATTGTTTTATTATTTATTTTTCCCTAAATTAATTTTTTTTTTTCGTGTTTATTTTTTCTGGACTCAATTTTAATAGTTAACGTAAATCTTTGTCATCAAAAAGCATGCCTGACTAATTAGTTCAACTCAATTTACCTCAACCTCAATTGAATACATTTATTAAGATTTTTTTTTTTTTAAATAGGAACCCATATGTCCATGTGAATTTATTTTAATGTGTCCTTGTTACAATGTAAATATTAATTTAACTACTGAGTAATTGTATTGTGAAGTGGGACGCTGACAAAGGAAGTTTGGATCCAAATTCAGGGTTTATTATGCAGAGAATGGTCAGGCAAGCGACAGTCAACACAGGAGCAAACAGAAGTATACGAGCAATCCAGAGTCGTGGTCAATACGCAGGTGAACGGTCAAAAGGCAGGCAGCATACAACGTAAACAAACAAAACAAAGCAAGGTTCTAACACAGAAGGCAAGGAAAAACGTGCCGTAATGTTCACAGTAACAGCTTAACAAGACTCATCCCTGATGTGTGTGTGTGCGCTGTTTGTAATCAGTCCATGTAATCAGTCTCAGGCTGTGTGTATGCAGTGAAATGTGAACTGGAACAACAGTGAGAGTACAGGTATGATGGAATTTGTAGTTCATTTGGTGGCAGATTTGTAGTTCTCCAGTGATTTGCATGGGCTATCTCGCTGGTGATGGTGACAGTAATATTCATTAATTACATCTATTTACAATATGGTTAGGATTTGGTTGCTTGCATGTAATTATGCATAATTAATTATTATAGTAAGCATATGGAACACATAACAAGGACACCATAAAATAACATTTTCTTATGTTTTCTTACAATTAACAGGGAAAACTGAAACAAAGAAAAAAATCGAATTAAACCTCTGTATTTTTATGACAGGTTATCAAGAATACACTGTGGGTTTGTGGGTATTTTTAATGCTATGATACATTTTTTCACTTAAAATGGTAAAATGCTGACGTAATAACACCACAAGCATGACTAGCAGTAATCCAAACAGTGTCATTCATTTACACAGACAAGCAAAATGTACAGATCTCACATTCTGGAGCTTTATGTAGGACAAAAACAAAATTTTATGCAAAAGGTGTTTCTGGAAAACAAATATATTCTGGAAATCTCTTTGTTTGGATCTATGCCAGATATTTGAATGAATCATAATAATTAATATTTACTTATATGAATCGTTTGTTCTATTTATAATATATTTAACAGTAAATTATTATTGAGGCTAAATCTCAATGTGATGCATTAATTTGATCTATTAAAATCTTTTCAAACAAATATTTCATTTACTTAAATAATCATTGATTGCTGAATTTCACTTAATACATGTTCCCTGTCGGGCGACACGGTGGCTCAGTGGTTAGCACTGTTGCCTCACATCAAGAAGGTCGCTGGTGCAAGTCCCGGCTGAGCATTTCTACTTGGAGTTTGCATGTTCTCCCTGTGTTCATGTGGGTTTCCTTCAGGAGCTCTTGTTTACCCCAAAGTCATGAGCTTTAGGTGAATTGAATAAACAAAATTGGCCGTAGTGTATGTGTGTGAATGAGTGTGTATGGATGTTTCCCATTACTGGGTTGCAGCTAGTAGGGTATCCGCTGTGTAAAACATATGCTGGACAAGTTGGCAGTTCATTCCGCTGTGGTGACCCCGGTTGAATAAAGCGACTAAGCCGAAGAAAAATTAATGAATGATGACATGTTCTCTGAAATACTTTCCAAGTTATGTTATTCTCAGATAACAACCGATAAAACTACACAGGCTAATTGGGGTACTATGAATCACATTATCCGTCACTCAACATCTTATAACCAATAATAATAATTAGAAGAAGAAGTAAAAGAAGAATAGGAGTAAGTAGGATAAATAACCAGGTGCCGGTTGGATGTACACTATACCTTTTCTGGCAGAGTGTCAAAATATGACAATTTATGAAAATAAATGTTTTTACCGGCAGCGCAGTGATACAGTGGGTAGCACTGTTGCCTCACAGCAAGAATGTCGCTGGTTTGAGTTTCAGCTGGGTCAGTTGGCATTTCTGTCTGGAGTTTGCATGTTCTCCCCATGTTTGCGTGGGTTTCCTCCGGGTGCTCCGGTTTCCCCCACAGTCCAAACACATTGCTGGATAAGTTGGCGGTTCATTCCGCTGTGGTGACCCCTGATTAATAAAGGGACTGAGGCGAACAGAAAATGAATGAATGAATGAAATATTTTTACCCCAATGTACATTATTCGGCTCACTGAAATAACACATTTCATTCAACTACAGCTACAGCTGGGTACTTTTACACATAGAAAGGATTTCCTGGAAATTCATAAAGTTTTATGCTATTTTCAGTGTGACTGCGCCCTCTGGCACTGAATATGAATGAAACAGCCAGCACTTCCACTGATGCGCATTCATGTAAAATTATTTCATGTCTGCCCTGGTGGAAGTTTTTAAAAAAAAGAAAAAAAAGTGGGGTTACTAGGATGGAAAAAGTACAGCACCATATCTCTACGATCAGTCATGTAATTTTGACGGTTGACAACATTTCACAACATGCTGTCAGTGTTTCGTTCCAAGCGGTCTAAACATTTTATGAACCTCATCCCAAATCAATCTCATCTTCTCAATCACAGGAGGAGGAATTAAAATGCATAGATGTCCTTAAACACATGTGGGACTCTGGAGCCAAGCGGAGACTAAACTCCACAACCTCACCAGCTTATATTTAAACAACGTAAAATTGAATTCGCTAGATTTAATTTTCAAATATGACCCATCTGCAGAATAACATACAATGAACTAAATGCGCACAAATGAGTGGAAATACCTTTTGCTTTCCACACCAAACAGCGACACGGAGAGAGAAAGTGGAGGCAATGTTGCGGTCCCTGACATTTTCATCAGTGTGTTTGTCTTCCCCTCCAAATGAATGGCAGATGCTGCGAGAAGCTGCGAGCAACGGCGAGGCCTTTCTGAATGGCCCTGAGATGAAGGCAGCGGAGAGAACACACGCATACACACTGTCGCACACACAGAAACACACAGATTTATGTTCCTGATATCTTATTGCTGCAATCTCCAGTTGATTAAGAGCAGACCAGGCTGCTAAGCGGCGAGTATGCCGAGATAAGCTGTGCAGGGCGGAAGGACTCTGACTCCTGAGCCGAGCTGAAACGCTGGAGGTCTTGGCCGTGGCAAAGCCTGGTGAAGCAATGCTGCCACAGGGAAAATTTTAAGAAGAGAATCTCAGCCTCAACATTATCACTATAGAACATTACAATATAGAAAAGCACATCACAACACATGATATATTAGGTCGTTGGGGGCTCGCCCGGGATAGACGAAGATAATCAGGGCAAGGTGTAAAAGCTACAAGAAATAAGAGACTAAAATATTATGCCTTTTTAGGAAGAATTTATAGATGTGATATTCTATAAACCACATATGTAAAATGACCACCTGCTTGATGGAAAAAAGGGCGAGATTGGGAGATGTGCATACACTTGGGATGCTTAAGGCACAATGGCTCTGTATGTCAGTGCACTGCCCATGAGGCTATCACCGTTGGCAGATCACTACTTCTCAATATGATTGAAAGGTCCATCCCTTTGGTCCTCATCTGGGCAATCTGCTGTATGCCAGTTTCAATCCCTAAAGAATGGCTCACCATCTTCATTGGTGACATTGGCTTCAACCAAGTCAGGTAATACTGTAAAATTAGAATGCCATGTAAATAGCATTTCTAGAACTAATAGAACCAAGTAGCAAGTACATTTTCTCATCTCCATTGTTCAAACACCTCAAAATTTTCTTGTTATTTTGTTGTGCTGTCAGATCGCAATCAAGAGACAATCCTGAGCTCCATTTTAATCCCAATTTAATGTAATGAAGGAACTCATTTTAAGTTTTATGCAAGACATGTACGTTTAAGCCCAAACGTGCTGAACTATTTCATGCAAAGTAGACCCACCAGTCTTAAAAAGCTATTTTCTTTTCCGACCCTCATCTTCATCTTCGTCCCCCTCTCATTTCTCCTTCCCGTGTCTCCTCCCTACCAGCCATGTGTGTTTCTCCCAGCTGCAGCCCATGCTCTGATTGCCTCTGATTTGGGTTAAGTGATTATTACCCCCCTGTGGTATGGGAGGGGATGCTGCCACAGGCTGGAAACAAACCTTCTTTCTATGCTTCAAAAGACTGTAGGCAAATATTGCAACTGTCCATATTTTTTGGCTAACACACGGTCAAACATGTTACTATATTTGGAATCAGATGTATTATCCCTTTACAGTGGAATAAGCAAAAATCTCATCAATATTTATTTGAAAAATATTCTATTTAAGTGTTATATATTTGTTTTACTTTAGAATGTTTATTTTAACAGCAAATGTACCCTTTATAAGAGAGGATTTCTAAAACAATATATATTTAACACTTTCATAAAATAAATTACAATAAATATATTTTTCCAATACATTTTCTAATAATATAAATATGTAATACAATTTTCCATAAATGAAAATGAGCAAGCTAGTGGTTAAATAAAAGTTAAATAAAATAAAAATGTTCACAAACTTAAGTGGGGTTTATTTATAAACTAATTTCGAGAGGATCACGTGCTTATGATTGAACACAGCTGGTACCACATCAGCTCAGCATATTGCACCAATCAGACGAATCCTGACACACTATAAATTACCAAAGCTTTCTACTCCGGTCATCTTCGTCTTGAAGAATCCCCCTTCCACCCCAACTCCTCCCCTTCTCTGATAGGGCGGCACGGTGGCCCAGTGGTTAGCACTGTTGCCTCACAGCAAGAACGCTGCTGGTTTGGCCTCTATCGAGTTAGTCAGCATTTCTGTGTGGAGTTTGTATGTTCTCCCCATGTTCTCGTGGGTTTTCCCCGGGTTCTCTTGTTTCCTCCCACTGTCCAAAAAACATACTACATAAGTAAATTGACTACTTTAAATAGCCTCTTAAGGCAACTCTAGTCAGATATATCTCAGCACGTTCACAAGCGGGGGGAGTTCTCGAGACTTACCTGAGCTCAAACTCTCCTCTCGCCCTTTAAACGGGAGGGAGCCCCGGGCTCAAGGATATTCTGAGCTCAGGGCTCTCTCCTGGGACAGCATGCCAAATACGCTTTATTATCAATCATCAGCTAAGTGTGAACTCTTGAAGCATATTTGTTTATTATTTTTAACTGGAAAACAAAAAAATGTATTATTCTTTGAAATCCTCTAATATAAACAAAGGCTATGGCTTCATTAAGCTAAAATAAAAACATACATCAGTACATAAATCTCG
Organism: Danio albolineatus; assembly: GCA_903798035.1. Taxonomy (NCBI): domain Eukaryota; kingdom Metazoa; phylum Chordata; class Actinopteri; order Cypriniformes; family Danionidae; genus Danio; species Danio albolineatus. The sequence continues at coordinate 6,455,861 of CAIGQQ010038941.1, read as the reverse complement.
TATTTGTGTTAAAGTTTTATCTTTCTAAATTGTGGGAAAAATAATGTGCAGCAAAATGAACATTATTATACCTTTATATTATTAAACCTTTGACAGTAACAGCATACACATTGTAAACCTTAGGTTAAACATTCTGCATGCACCCTTTTCACAAGACTGTTATGACGCGTTTAACAGTCATCATAATCTTAAATCCTTGAATTTTTTTAAATATTTAGATGTATTTTATTTTAAACATATGAACATTTATATGCATGTATCATATTATATTTGTGTCAAATTCCAAAAACCAAATTACCGCTTATGCAAGGTGTTTCTAATGCTGCGTCTATGGGGCTGAGAGTAAATTTTATGTTATTCTGGCTGCTGTTATCAGTCTCTCACAATATTTTTTCTTTTTCTGAAAGTCTTAATTACACTATTGTGGAGTTTTCTTTTATTATAGCGGCAAATAGGATTGTAAAATAATTACCAGAGAAACCAGGAAATGTAAAAAGGGTCTATACTTTAAAAACCAATATAGAAACTACTTGAAAAGGGAGGGATAGAACTTATTTTCTATTAATCCCATTATAATGATTATGACCGTGGTTATTGTTGTTGTTTGTTAGGAGACTGAATGCAGACATTTATAAAAGTGATACTGAGTCAAGCTGAATCATCAAATACTGAATCATCTACTTTATATTTTTTTAAGCTTGTAGTCTAACTAAACAATCACTAAAAAGGTTCAAATTCTTAGTTGGGTGATCATTAATGAACTGTTCATAGCACGAGAAGCCTTTGCCAAAGTAATCAAACATTTTCTGAAAGCGGAAGAAAATTTGTACAGCATTACTAACATGCAGATGAACAAACATGGCAGTAGACCTGCTGATTATTAAATATCAGTTCACTTCAATAAAACAACGAAGATTGCATGCAGATGCTTGTTTTTTTTTCTTTCATTTACTGGATTTGTGGTTAGCAATCCTCTGACCGTAACTGCACAGATCATCTGTTTATGTCTATCTTTAACTGTGTCTACAGCCTGAGAATGCTGTTCAAAAGGGCTTTATACCACTCGAAGCAGCGTCTCTGTCACCAAAGCCACTCTCACTGAGCCAGAGCGGGTAAAACAGTTATTTATGACCACAAGTTAAACTGTCTCTCACTGTGTAATTCCTAATTTTTTACTGCAGGCTGGGGTGAACAAAGTGCGTGATGTGTTATTCTTCCATCCTCCACTCCATAGATAAACTGAGCAGATTTAAGGCATACATTTCATCGCTTCCGCAGGGACTCGTGTACGAAACACCTCGACTTGACACAGCCCAGCAGTGTCCTCCGAAAACACATAATGCAGGCCATAATATGATTTCTTGGTCCGAGAGGATGGCTGATATCTTCACGTGACTCACTTCAGTCTGATTCAGACATAAATTAACTTTCCTGAAGCAGGCAGCGTTTATCTGGTTGTGACTAAGGTCATACAAACCATTCCTCAAATCATTTAGTGTTATTTATGAGTAGGTGACATAAATACACTGAAAATAAATTACACTGCTGACAGTATCAAACTGACTTAAGTCTTCCCTCTAAATACACAGACAGTGTTTTAGATTTACATTACATAATAGATTATATGAAGTGTTCAAATAATCTATTTACCTCAACTGATCTGAATTTTAAATGTTTAGAGTTAGTACATAGTACATGATCAATGTCAGTAATTACAGTTGACTAATTACAGTTATTTGGGTGTTATTTTATTTTTCAGAATAGAAATAAATAGCAAACATTTTTATAAAGGGAATTTTTAGATAAGTTGGTGACAATGTTAACCCTTATTGAAAAGATATCTTATATCATCTTGAAAGGAATCATGTCTATTAGATTTTTCAACATATTACACTTTGATCTATTATATAAATATATTCAGTAAAAAAAGGTAATTATTCATTTGATTTTAAAGTCTTTTTAAAGTCTTTTTGTATAAACCACAGAAAAACTGTGGCTGTCGCCTCACAGCAAGAAGGTCGCTGGTTCGAGCCTCGACTGGGTCAGTTGGCATTTCTGTGTGGAGTTTGCATGTTCTCCCCGTGTTCGCGTGGGTTTCCTCCGGGTGCTCTGGTTTCCTCCACAGTCCAAAGATATGCGGTATAGGTGAATTGGGTAAGCTAAATTGTCCGTAGTGTATGAGTGTGAATGAGAATGTATAGATGTTTCCCAGAGATGGGTTGCGGCTGGAGGGACATCCGCTGCGTAAAACAAATGCTGGATAAGTTGGCGGTTAATTCTGCTGTGGCGGCCCTAGATTAATAAAGGGACTAAGCCGACAAGAAAATGAATGAATTAATAATAATAATAATATGCGTGTTATCACTTTTATTATTAAGCATTTAGGTATGCTAAAAACTATATTATTACTAATGGTGAGTCGGAGCAGAAACAACATATCATATCACGCCCCACACTGGTGATGAAGAGTACTGTCTCTGGCTCATTGTGTCTCAATCCTGTCAAAAAAAAAAAAAAAAAAAACCATCAGCTGGTGGAAGTGTGCAAGACCACCAAGGTAACTTTCTCTCCTCCTTGTATTTGTTTAAACTTTCATGGCTTGGCTCAGGCTCTCCTGGGCCATCTTTCACTCCCTGTTTTCTGCTCCTTCACACCCAAAGCCAGCGGGCAGCGGAAGCCTCTTCCTTCACGCTGACCTCCTATGCTCAGCCTGACCCCCGGTCCTCGGTCACGTCAGGGTCCTGACCCCTCCTAGGTTTGACTGGCACCGTGAACACTTTTAGAATCCAGGGCAGGTTAGAGGTTGGGACAGTGGACAGGAATGTCCATCTGCTTGGCCACCGTTGTTCAGCCTGGCAGCATTGCTGCAGGTCTTACTGGTGGAAAAAAAGGATGGGGTGAGAAAAAAAAGAGCAATGGAAAAAGCTAAAGAGATGGATGAGCTTGCAGGGTGGCCGATGCATCTGGAGCCCTAATGCCATGGCGCGAGGGGAGGCAATGAGCAGTGCTGCCATTAAAGAGTAAAGACAGGCTGTTGTTTTATCTTCCCCTGTGATTCCCCCACCGGCAGTTTACACTGGGCAATAAATGGATTTTGCTTAAAACATATTTGGCTCATGATGTCATAAGCCACTGGTGAGAAAAGCACTTTTTTTGGATTTGCTTTTATGGCCCTTACTGTCAAAATACAGTCCTTTGCCCACATGTGTGAGGTAAGATTCTCCTTCTCTCACCCGGGTTCTCGCTATTTGGCTCTTTCTGCTCTTCCATTCACACACTCCGATTCCATTCCAGCGTGTGGGCCCTTGAGCAGATGGTGGGAAGTTGAAGGTAAGAGCCACATCGGTCCGTCTGGGCTCACGACTCAGACTCAGGCAGCTTTTATGATCTGTGTTCCCTGTCCTCCAGTAAAATTCACACCAGAGCCTTTCCAGTGGTGCAGCATCACCGACCGCCCAGCCAATGATAACAGGCCGACGCGCGTGGAGAAGCAATCTAAACACATAAGGAGAAGCTCTCTGCTGCAGAAATGCCGGCAGGGCTCTTTCCTCAACGTCATTTCTTTCCAGGGGCCTTCCGAGACTTGGACATTAACTCACACTCAAGGAACCCCTGAGCCCTTCGCTAATGACTTACAGCACTAATTTGTGGTGTTTCCTAAGGCAGCCATTCCAATTAGTAATCCTAATACTCTGAGCTGTAATTTTTCAAAAACATGTCGATGAGTATTAAACTTTATGCACAGAACTTCAAGAATTGCATATGCATTTAGCAAATACTTTTATCCAGAGCAACTTACACCCGTGAACCCACAGCCAGAACAGTGAGCTTCCTGGGAGCAGTTGGGGCTTCACCTGAGCTGTGGTATTGTAATCACATGCTGTCAATCAAAGAACTTGACCAAAGAGTTGGTCCTTGAGATCTGCAATCCACCAAAATTAACTCTAATCAAAGGCATATGAATCATATATTTAAGTTCTTTACAAACAATGAAGTGTGTTGTAGCAGGTTAGAATTGAAGTATGCAGATATGTATCCATCCTACACCTGACACAAAGTCAGAACTTTGGCTTGGTAACACATTCGTGGTGTCCAGCTTCATGGTGGTGATTTTGCACATATTAGCACCACTCAGGTTTTTTCAGAAACTATGAGTGTAATTATAAAGAAAGCTTCCATGCAATCTCTCGAGGAGTTTACAGTAGGTCTTCTTTGGTTAAGGAAGGTTCTCACTTTTTAGTAGAGAAAACTGAAGGAAACATGAGGAAAGATTACCATGGGCATAGATGCCATCCCTTAAAGGAAAGAATTCACCTAAACATTAGCACTGACCACAAAAGATACACAAAGAAGACAAGGAAACAGCTCACCTCGCTTTGGGCCTGTACCAGCCTCTTATCCAAACACAAACAGAGGCTCACAATAAACATAGAAAAGGGAGAAAAGGGCTAAGCACCACTCATGTAGGGTTGGGAGGGCTTAAAAATCAAAAACATCCATGAACACAATATGATAAGGTTTGAAGGAATCCTGAGTGCAGGAAGTGGCAGTGACACTGAGTTCTCTCTTGGTTGTAAGAGACACATGGCCATCGGTCCATTCCCATGCCATAACAAATCACCATGCTACAAGTGCTGAGCTAACCCAGACCTCAACCAACAGAGTTAAAACAGTAAAACACACTTGTTTGTCTCCTTTCCTCCTAATTTAGGTAATAAGAAAGTTGCCTTGCTAAATCAAAAGCAAGTGCACATGAAATGAATTTCAACTGGGTAGAGGCCAACAGGTTGTTATGGATTTGAGACAGTTTAAGACCTTTCAATTGTCTTGCTTCATTAAAAAAGCATAATGGTCCCTGTACTGTTGATCAAGCAGTCAATGGACTGACCTTATAAAAAATGGCTCAACACTGGGATCAAGGATTTAACCCTTGTGTTCACTTCCTGTGGTGTGCCTTCAGGATTTATCTCATTTCTTTTGGATTAAAGGACCCACACACACAGCCATCCGCATCGAGGACCACAGTGGTGCTGGCGTGTGCAGGGGGCGGTGTCTGCCATGGCCTTGAATGGCTCTGTCCGCATCAGTGCAAAACTGGTTCTGACAGAGCAGCGCTGGAGGAGAGACGCCTCTGCCCCTCCCTCGCTCTGTTTCCCTACAAGATGCTATCATTCCTCCCGCAGACTAGATTTCTTGGGTGACTTCAAAGCTTGTTCACTAAGTGTTTAGAAGAATGCAATGGAAACAGGAAAATAATGTTCTGATTTCTGTAAACTTTATAACATCTGCTTTTGCTTAGTGTTGTTACAGCACTGAGCGGCGCCTCCACTCCGCTCTTCGCTCGGGACATTTTTTCCCACAGTTTAAAAAGCACCTCACACGCTGTGCCAAATCAAAGACAAAGAACGGTGGAGCAAGCAGCAAGAACAAATTCCTAGTTTTAAAAAAAAGCACAAGGAAAACAAGAAAAGGAAGCACAAGATGTATTTTTATGTGGAGGCAGAGAATTTAATCAGTTAATTGAGTTCTTTTTTGTGCTTTACATAATCCACATAAGATTGCAGATGAATGGCAATAAAATAAAGGATCAGGATTTGTGGTTTTCTGTGATCTGAACAGCCTTAAATATAAATGCAAACTTGTGTGTGCACTTGCATTGTCAGAGGTCATAAAAACTGAAGACACACAGGTACGACGGCATGCTATACCACACACATACACTCACATGACCTCTTTACGTGCACCGCTTAGGACACAAAACTACCTCTGGCATGCAAAAAAGTCCCATTGCAATTTGTAAGTCAGTCTCCCCTTGCTTAAATGGTAGCATGACAAGACTCCAATGTATACACACAACATCCGACAATGAGCCGGAGGGCTTCTTCTCTTTTCCCTAACTCAATCATGCTCGGGTTTCACTCTCGCCCATCCGAACACACTCACTTCCTCCCCCTGACCTCCCCCATCCAGATCACAACCTACAACCTTTTACATGTATGTGCAGCTTTAATGCCTGCAGAAATCACTTGATACCTTGATGGATGGATTATATGATAATCATTACTCAGAGTATCTAGTAAGGTCATGCATAACCCACTCAGGTTGAAATGATTTGTGTTTGCTGGAAAAGCTTGGTCATGGGTTATTATAACAGTATTTGTAGTTCAGCTCTGGACAGTATAGCATTAGTAGCAGAGTATGCTAGTACTGCAAGAGTAGTAGAACAAGTGTTTTATTATCAATTTGAAAATGTGATATTTGAATTTGATTTAAAAATCAAGAAGAGAAACTAAATAATTTAGCATGGCAGTGAAAAACAGGAACATTGTAAGTGGGGACAACGCAGATATGTGGAAGGATGAAGGACAACCAGTGGAGGGCTAGCTGCTTACTTTGTTGTAATATAGGTTGTAGAGTTCAACAGCTACTGTAAACCTCTACTTGCACATTTGGCATTTAAGAAAGAGGGGAGTCCCCACTTCTTTAAAAGAATTTGAAAATATCCCTTGAGTCCCTCTGTGAAAGATGGCCGAGGATCAGACTTGTTGAATGTATTTCACTCAAGGGAACATCAATGTGTCAGAGCCTATTTGCTAAACGCTAGGCCATTTTTCAGAAAGTTTCATGTAGGTTTGAAATAACTCTCATAAGTCAAGAGGTTGTCTTCTACTCTCAAACATAATCAGTCCATTGACGCACTGTTGAAAGGACATTGTTTGTTTGGCTCATGATTAGAAACAATACTAACCCATTCCATGCTAGCTAGAAGCTAGTCCAGTAACATTCAACCAGAACAATTTAAGTATATCTCTCTGAAGTTAAACTCTCCTTAAACAAATTCAATTCTCTGTCACGAGTCAAACAAACCCATCCCCTGCATCCTGTCATAACTCTCTAGTTTGCAGATGACAGGCTGTATGGTGAATGTAAATGCTTTAGGTTAATTGCTAACACATGGGTTTCTACACAAACAATTGTGGGGGGACTGTAAACAATGCTTGTTCCACTTTTCTCTAGGGTGATTAGACTTAGAAGGTCAAGGGTGTTGACTGGTGCCAAGTTGTCCTCTCACAATATAGCACAGAGATGACATGAGATGGGGGTTAAGTGTGGTCCTTGTGTGTCTTTGTTTAGCATAAAGTTACAGTAAGAAATTGACCCTACAACATCCATACAATGAGAGGCACAATAATCTGAGGGAAGGTCATTAGCGTGGCTGTCAAGGGCACGTGTGGATGTGGTGGGTGATTGGGGGTCTTGGCCTGCTGGGCTGTGGTCCACAGGTCTAAAGATTTGAGAAAGTCATTTCCTCACTTTCCTGCTTCAGGAAAAAGGGCAGACCAAGGAAAATAAATGTAGGGGGAAAGGGGAGAAAACAAATTAAGGTGAACATTGAGAAGGTGCCACTGGCAATGTATGGGTGAAATTAAGGACCGTGACATATGAAGGTATAGGAAGAAGAACAGGGGAAAGGAATGGGAAGCAAATTCATTTGCCTTTGAAGTTGTTGCAACAATTCCTTTTTACCAACTGCTCCTAATTAATTTAAATCTAATATAAAAATCAATTTGGGGGGACAGTTGTGGCCTAATGTTCAGAAAGTTGATTTGTAAGCTAAAGGTCCCTGTTTTGATTTCCAGTACTAGCAGGAGATTTAGGGCACAATCACACTAGGTACAGTTGCCTTCAACCATCCCGAAGTGCGACTGTCCACCCTCTCTTCTCCCCCAACGGCCTGCACTCACTGAATTTTGCCTCCCTAACCTGAGCACGCTTACGTCATTGAAGATGACGTATTGCTTGGATTAATCGGATGCTCGGATTAACCGGAAGAGAAGCACTCTCGCTCAGCACAGTGGAGATCGATTTAGTTATATCGTTTTAGTTGTTTGGGATGCAGTGACACGCAGTCAAATATTTTGCCGAACAGATTCACAACATTTGTCACTCATAAATGTTCATGTGCTGTATATATTGATAGGTTTGCTGAAGGTGCAGCTGACGTGCAGCGAGGGGTTTTGCATCTTCAATATACTACGACAGTTTGCGTTCACTAAAAATGAATAATTATTAATTAATCCATACGACTCAGTCCCTTAAAAGTGAAGTTGCATCTTCAGTTTCAGGCTCAGATGTGCTTTGCACTCACACTTCAAGCATACTGAAATACCAAACTAATCTGCGCTCTGACACACCTCTTCCAACCGGGCCAGGACCAACCAACTGAACCTTGCCATAGCACAATTCAGAGCACTCACATTTGCCAAACTAACTGGGAAACGCACCTGGGTACTGTTCTGATAGCATAATGTGAGTGCACCCTTAGGCTGGATGAGTTAACGGACATCACTCTCTATCAAACTCAATACCTACTGTATGACTGAGTTCCCAATGAGCAAGACACTGTGTCCCACCAATTACTTTCAGGAGCTCAAAAGAGCTCTTCACTGCTCCATGAAGAAAAGCACATTATGGGTAACCATCAAAATACTCACTCATTTTACAAGTCTGCTACACTTCTGCTAAGATTAAAAATCTAGTGAGCCATTTAGTGAAATGATTAAGGCCTTATAGAAACCACAGACCATTCTGATTGTATCTTCAAGGAGAAAATAATACCAGAATGCACTGCAACAAACTAAGTGATAATGCAATTCCATGATGGAGGACAAATAAGTAAAAAAATTACAATTGCAAACACACTGTCCACAAGGAGCATTGTACATTCCAAACAGCCAACTTATGTATTCCCATCTCTGTTAGGATGCTGCCATACACAGTAGGCAGTGAGGTAGTTCACTAGTTGTTTTTTTAACAGACCCTTCAAGTGTGTCAATCAACAGAGCTATAACATCAGTGACATTCATGCCCAGCCAGTCCGTCCCCCAGCCCTCCCTGTCCTCAGTCCCTCAGACTCCGACTTCCTGTTCCTGCCTCTCGCTACAATGATAAATGGCTGCAAGCTCCATTCAATTACGCCTCGAGTGCGAAGAGACAGGAACAATGGGAGCTGGCCTATGCAGTGTGGCTCAGGCCCACTGCATTCTGAGCAACAATTTAGCCTAATTAGCATCAACTCCTGCCCCATCCATCATACTCCTCAAGAAACATAAACAAACTGTCAGCTCTAGCGTAACAAACAGATCGCCCAGCTACTTAACACAAATTATTCTTACATGAAACGCAGCTTCTCAGGCAACCTTCCCCCCTCCAGGCCATCTGGGGGAATGAAGGGCTATTAAAATTGAAGACACATGTTCCAGTCAAGTTCAACTCCCCAGACTCTTGCGGCTGATGCGGTGACAGTTTGCCCAGACTTACAGGGAGCTGGGTGGGGATTGAGGAGTATGTTGGAGGAGGGATGGTTTGGGATGAAGATAATCAGGTCAGGACAGGTGTGACGGATGTCTGTCATGCTTTATGAAAGGCTGAGCTTCCATTTCAAGCTGCAGAATCCTCTGGTTGACATTTTGTGAAAATGCTTAGAGTGCTGGGAAATAAAGCATTGCTATTTTTTTTCCTTGTAACATTTGGCAGTCATCATTACATGGATATGGACGCCTACCAACCTATAAAAGTCAGGCATGAAATAGAGGGATCAGTATTGCTTTTTTTAACTTTCTGTAATTTATAGGACAGTTCTTGTTCGTTTTTTTAGAAAGAAGCAAGGCACTTATTGGAGGCGAGTATTAAAACAAGTGTTGTTGCAACACAGACATTAGCATAATATGAATGTACTTGTGCTCTGCCTACTACATCTGCACAATATATCGTTTAAGCATCGATATCGCAATGTGGTCAATAGTCACATCGCAGGATATGCAATGTTCAGTAATGATTATAGTTAACCAGGAGAAACCGTAAAGGACACATGAGAATTTTTTACCATTTGTAACTTTAATAAAGAATAATTTTGAATTATTTATACAGTAAAGACTTTTGCAGTGTTATTTTACATTAGCTTATTAAAATTCCATACCTGAATACTATTTGATTCCCTCAAAAACTATAAATCTCACTTTATTTCACTGTTAATTTTTTACATTTCACTTCCCAACAGAAGTGATCTAAATGAATTCATTATTTCTAAATAGCAGTTGAAGTCAGCTGGTGAAATTGTTTATATATTGCAATATTTATCACAGAAAAACAAAATACCGCAATGTCAATTTTCTAATTTCGTACAGACGGCTACCTACTGTAAATAAAACACATTAATCACCACTTAAAGTGTCTGAATGAGTTTTTAGCTAGAATTATTAATCTTAAACATCATCTGATCTATGCCTTGCTCTGAAGAGCTAAAACTAAATATTTTAAGTTTCAGAACAACATTTAACTGTACACTACCTGACAAGTCTTGCCGCCTATCTAAGTTTTAGAAACAACAAATAATAACTTGGTTTCTAGTTGATCATTTGATATTAGAAGTGGCATATATGAAAGGTAAAGGCCTCTGGATTAAACTTATTTTACCAAAATAAAATATGATCATGCCTTGATTTTTAACTATTTAATTAGGACAGCAAGCTCTGACTTTGCTTTGTCAAAAGTCTTGTCACTTAACAGAAATAATGTACAGTATAGAATATAAAGTCATGGTGCTGTGGAAAAAGAATGAATACTGTGTATGACTCCCATGGGCTTGGAGGACTGCATCCACACATATATGCAATGACTTAAATAACTTATTAATACAGTCATCTGGAATGTCAAAGAAAGCGTTCTTGCAGGACTCCCAGAGTTCATCAAGATTCTCTGGATTCATCTTCAATGCCTCCTCCTCCATCTTATCCCAGACATGATCAATAATGTTCATGTCTGGCGACTGGTGTGGCCAATCCTGAAGCACCTTGACCGTCTTTGCTTTAAGGAACTTTGATGTGGAGGCTGAAGTATGAGAAGGAGTTGCCCTCTCCTGTGGATTGTAATGTAATGGGCAGCACAAATGTCTTGATACCTCAGGCTGTTGATGTTGCTATCCACTCTGCAGATCTCTTGCATGCCTCCATACTGAGTCTAACCCCAAACTATGATTTTTCCTTCACCAAACTTGACTGATTTCTGTGAAAATCTTGGGTCAATACGGGTTCCAACAGGCCTTCTGCAGAATTTGTGATGATTGGGATGCAGTTAGAAACAGATGACTCATCAGAAAAATCTACCTTCCGCCACTTTTCCAAATGATCAACTAGAAGAAGTCAAGTTATCATGTGTTGCTGCTACTACTGAGATCGACGACAAGACTTTTTGTCAGGCAGTGTTTGGCCATATTAATATTAAATTCCACACATGACTTGGAATGGAAAAGTGCTTGCAAATCAAACAAAACTATCAATGAATAATGAATTTAGAATAATTTCTTTAGATGGAAACAAATTCCCTTCAATATTACAAATACGAGTAAAATAACCAAACAGCATAGAACCTGTTAAATTAAACCAGGTAACAGTGGTGCTTGGAAAAAGTCAAGCTTGACTCTCACACCCTGCCAAGTTCTCCAAATTTGTCACATTTCCATTTCCTTTTTGATGTTATGCGTGTGAAATGCTTTGCTAATTAACTAGGAAGCTTGGCAGGAGTGCCTTGTTGTTTTTAGGGGAGCGATGGCAAACCTCACTCGTCTCAGCCAAAAGAGACTGGGCTAACTCAAGAGTGACAAATTTGCTATTGCTCCTCCTCCAAACGTAAGAAAACTAAACAAAAACCCAAAAGCACCAAACAAAATGACAGAGTGCCGTTCATTTTTCATGTCCTTCTTAAAGTGCCTTTATACCACATTAAACAGCACTCTTGAGTAGGAGAAAAATGGCCGTATTATGCAAACCTGAGTTTCCTCGCCAAGGTGAATGAGGAGGGTTATTCACAACAAGTTAATTCTGACAACACCATAATGAGGTCATTTGCTGTTTTGCTCATTAGTGATTCCTGGGCTTGGGCCAAAACTAATCTTCATTCATTTGTGATGTCAGTTATGTGCCTTGTTCTTTTTCACATACTTCTTGTCTTTTCAAAGCATTCTCAGTTAGTTTGGATACCGAAAATAATATGGTCCTCTAGTATGACTAATAAATGGACTTTGTCTTCCAGTTAGGCAGTTCAGTGCTTCAAAAAGTATGACTTTTGATTTACCAACATGCAAAATGCTCATTACGCTCTCATTTTTACCACATCACTTTTTTATTTCATTTTCAAAGACAGGTCTTTCAGCTCTGCCCCTTGTGATGATGGATATCACTTCTGAAATACTCAGCTTCTGGTTTATAAAGCATAGACTTATTCAGACTGCTAAAGCTGGCCCGCTTTATATCAGGTGTGGGACTGAATGGGGGTTGGGACAGCACAAATTTCCCCACCAAAATTTCTGCTTTCTGTCTGACCGGTTCATGATCTTCCACCATGTTAAACTGCAGCTAGCACTGTACATGCATTCTTTACTGTTTTCATGAGATCTTCAGTGTCATTAAAGGTGCAGTAGGTGATTGTCTTCAGAAACATGTTTTGTTGTGCTGGTTGAAACAGCGAGAGAGAGAGAGCGAGAGAGAAATAAATATCTAATATAGATAATTAATTCCTATGCAGAAAATAAATATCTTATATAAAATGATTAAATTATAAATCTTTTTTACAACTACTACTACTATTTACTGTGTTTACTCGGTTTTATTACTGTATTATTCTAAAATGTTGATTGTTAAATGTACAGTTTATTCTGATATATTATTATTTTTTACTGATTTGTATGAATAATATGATATGTTGAATAATCTAATATATTAAATAATAATATGATATATTGAATAATAATATAATACATTGTAATATATTGAATAATATTATGAAATATATTGAATAATTTAATAATTAATATTTAATAATAGGGCGCCACGGTGGCCGAGTGGTTAGCACGTTCGCCTCACAGCAAGAAGGTCGCTGGTTCGATCCCCGGCTGGGCCAGTTGGCATTTCTGTGTGGAGTTTGCATGTTCTCCCCGTGGTTGCGTGGGTTTCCTCCGGGTGCTCCGGTTTCCCCCACAATCCAAAGACATGCGGTACAGGTGAATTGGGAAGCTAAATTGTCCGTAGTGTATGTGTGTGAATGAGAATGTATGGATGTGTTTCCCAGGGATGGGTTGTGGCTGGAAGGGCATCCACTGCGTAAAACAAATGCTGGATAAGTTGGCGGTTCATTCCGCTGTGGCGACCCCTGATTAATAAAGGGACTAAGCCGAAAAGAAAATGAATGAATGAATATTTAATAATATTATATATTAATAATATTTAGTAATATGTTAATTTATATTTTATTGAATTATTATATATATCATCTTTTTTTTTACTACAACGATTTACTGTGTTTTTTTATTATTATATATGTATGCTGAATCAAAACTTTTTAAAATCCTGAATCAATATTGGAGTTACTTTTGCACGCTGGAGGACGGATAACAGCATGGCTGAATTATTTCTATTAAGAGTATTTTAGTCACGCAAAGCTCACATAGATTGTGTTGTTACAAATGAGTTATATGCACAGAAGTGTTCTTCAGCCACTGAAATCTTCCGGCGTTAAATTGATGTGACTATTTTCAGTTACATAAGGGACCTTTTACAGCATCGATAATTCATTCATTCATTCATTCATTTTCTTTTTGGCTTGGTCCCCTTATTTATCTGGGGTCGTCACAGCAAAATGAACCGCCAACTTATCCAGCATGTGTTTTACGCAGCGGATGCCCTTTCAGCTGCAACCCATCACTGGGAAACATCTATACACACTTATTCACACACATACACTAGGGCCAATTTAGCTTACTCAATTCACCTATACCACATGTCTTTGGACTTGTGGGGGAAACCGGAGCACCTGAAGGAAACCCACGCGACCACAGGGAGAACATGCAAACTCCACACAGAAATGCCAACTGACCCAGACAAGGCATGAATTAATTCATTCTGCTGTGGCGACCCCGGATTAATAAAGGGACTAAGCCGAAAAGAAAATGAATGAATGACAAGAAAATGAATGAATGAAAATGATTATTGCATGATTAAATGATTAATCATGCAACATAACGTGAGTTTTGCAGCATGAGGTATGCACGATTTCTGGAAGAGTATTCGATTCATTCATTCATTCATCCTTTTTCCTTCGGCTTAGTCTCTTTATTCATCAGGGGTTGCCACAGCGAAATGAACTTATCCAACATATGTTTTACACAGCGGATGCCCTTCCAGCTGCAACCCAGTACTGGGAAACATCCATACATAGTTTTTTCAATTCACCTATAGCGCATGTCTTTGGACTGTGGGGGAAACCGAAGCACCTGGAGGAAACCCACGCGAACACGGGGAGAACATGCAAACTCCACATAGAAATGCCAACTGACCCAGCAGGGACTCGAACCAGCGACCTTCTTGCTGTGAGGTGACAGGGCTAACAACTGAGCCACCGTGCCCCTTGATTCGTCCATGTTAATAAAACAGAGAAAGTGCAGTTGTGCTATTCAACCTCAAAGGAGAGCAAAATACTGACGTTAAGTCATCTTTTATGGCCCGTTTCCACTGAGTGGTACGGTACGGTACGGTACAGTTCGGTACGCTTTTAAGGCCTTTTCCACCGTCTAAAAGCGTACCGAACCGAACCGTACCGTACCCCTTTTTGGTCACCCTTTCGAAAGGGTACCAAACCCAGAAAGGGTGCTGTAAGGTGGAGCTAGACGCGCAGCTGAACGCCATTGGCTTACAGAGATACGTCATTTGCTCACGCAACAAGCAGAATGAAAACAAAGGACCCGCCATGTTTAAAACACAGCCGAGAGACATTGCTCCGTAATATTATCAGCATATAATAACGAGCCATGGTCGACCCGAGCTTAAACAAACCTTGTCGTCTTCTTGAACGGCCACAAAGCCGCGAGAAGAGCAGATTCTTATGGGTTACGAGCCCATAAGCGCGAGCGTGAGGTTTCGCTTCTCTCGTGCTCGCGTGCGCGTCAATATTTGAAATAACAAAGTTCTAAACCTGGACTATTATAAACTGGGAATGACGGAGTTACTCTCTAATGAGAGAATAATGACGGAGAGGCTACATGTACTAGCGAAGATTAAAGACACAGATGAGAGGTTTGCACAGACGGGGCTCTATTTCGTATTGTTTTTTTAACCTAAATAAGGCATACATGTCTGCTGTGTGTAGTTTTTCTGTAATTTGGTAACATCGGAGACTGTGTGGGGCAGTATGTGTTCATATATGCTGCATTTATTTATTTATTTGATATAATCACGGACCGTAGGCTATTTCGCATCATTGATCTGCAGTTATAATCAGATCATGTTCAGTCAGTAATGAACATTTATACAGCAGTGTTTATGTGTATAATAAAGCCTCTGTGTTGTGAGAAGTGCTTCTCGTATGATTTGTGAACGACCCATAAAGCTTTACTGTAGACATTTCCTCGAGTGAAAATGACGTCGACAAACTTTCTGTCGTACACCACGCCCACCAAAAGAGTACCCTTTTGCAGTGGAAACGCAAGCCTGATAAAGGTGACCCGTACCGACCCGTACCGAACCGTACTGTACCACTCAGTGGAAACGGGCCATTAGCTTAACACTTGACTAATGGTCAAATACAGTAAATACAGTAGTACATAATACTCTACATGCCAAAATGTGTCTCAACGCAGCGCTTTTGGAAAAACCCTCATTAATTATGATATGCGGCTCTTACAGTGACAGTGTGCAATATTTCTGCAGCCGACTGTGCTTTTCATTATTCATCAAATAACAACAGACAAAAATCACTCACTGCTCTTGATTGAAGGACTTTTGCAGCTTTAATAAGAAACAAATCAAATGTAATTCTTACAGTGGAGACTGTGATTAAAGCAAGTTTGATTAATCTGTTCATTCATTCATTCATTTTCCTTTGGCTTAGTCCTTTAGTTCTCAGGGGTCACCAAAGCGGAATCAACTGCCAGCTATTCCAGCATATGTTTTACACAGCGGATGCCCTTCCAGCCATGACCAGATACTGGGAAACACCCATACACTCTTGCATTGTCACACACACACACATACACTATGGCCAATTTAGTTAATCCAATACACCTATAGCGCATGTTTTTGGACTTTGGGGGAAACCGCAGCACCTGAAGGAGCCACCGTACTGCCTGCTTAATTTGTACATTTAAAAAATAGATATATTTCTATAATTATTTTGGAGTTTGTTTGATGTGGAGTTGTAGTTGGACTTGTTAGTTTGTTTACTACTTTGTCCCACTCTGCTTGCAGGGTTCAGGAAGGATGAGGGAGCGAGGAATCAATTGCAACATAAGATGATTTATTATAAAAATAAAAATAAAACAAAAGGACAAATCAAACTACCCCGAGGGGAAAAACATTAATAAAAAGGCAAAAACAAACTTGACTGGGCTGGAAGGGAAAAAGCAGGAATGGACACAAAATGACCAGAGGATAATCGACAACAAACTGGCACAGGACAGCAAACAGGAGGAGAATATAAAGCAGAAATAATTAAACAAACAGGTGAACATGATCAACTAATAATGAGTTAACAGGGAGGGTGGGGCTAGAGAATAGACTGGAGAGCACATGACACAAGCCATGTGCTCACATAAAAAGGGACAAGAGCACGCAGCCAATGAGAGAACTCATTAACCGCGTGTTCAAAACAGATAATGAAAACACGCGGCCACTATGTAAACACAAGGCCACATGCTTAGACAAATGCAAGACACAAGCACTCGATAAAATTAAAACATCTTACCGTGCGTTCACACGTGTAGCGTGCATGTTTCAACCCAGCGCCACCCGAAACCAAAACCAACTAGACTTAGACGCTGGGAATGAAACAGCACGCCGCAGACAGACGAACACCAGGACGAGAGCGCGCAATCGAACACGCCTAGACCCCACGCGCCCGTATCAAGCGGGAGCGTGCACAGTCCAAGCGCGTCCACAATTGGCACTCATACAGAGACACAATGACAACACACAGGACTATACAGAGCTAGTGTCCGGACTCTGCCACCAAAACAAGAATTAACAAGACAGGAGTGGCAGAACCCTGACACTGCTTTGGTTTTGGGAATTTTGGAAATTTCATGATTTTTGAAATGTACAGGTGTAATGGCAACCTTATTCGCACGGGGAAAACTTTATTAATGATCTATCAAGACATTTTGTACCACTGATAATTATTTGTGATTATGATTTTGACCCAAATAATCACCAAATAATCATGATTATTTTTTTTGTCATAAACACGCAGCCCTAGCGTCAAAAGTGGCTGACTGAATCATATTTTAGAATCAGAAAATGTTATTTTACTCTGCTATTTTAATTTGGAGGATTCAGGCTAAAATTAGTCAACGTTTTACTACTATTTTCTGTTTTGGTCATATGACCATACAGGAAAAAAAAAAAAAGTAGAGAAGCGGGCTCTGAAATTCAGGTGCCGCTCATCTGGCAGAGCTCTCAGAGGAAGAAAAAACAAACCCTGATCCACTTCCCCACAAACAGCTTCCTTCAAGCTGGCCCGGTCCTGCAGCCCAGCACCAGGATGTTTGGCTTACAAAATGACTTTGCCGCTCCCGCAACCATTCTACCTAATTGCACCCGGGGCAATTATTGTAACCCTCTGTCCGGCCATTTCAGGGAAATCGAAAGCCATAATGTTACAGTGGATTACGTTACATATTTTTCATGATTATTACTGAGCTCTAACAGTGTAATGCGCAAGGTTACTTTCAGGATTCTCAAACATACATATCGTAAAGGTAATTAAATCTGAGAGTGGGTGGGGTTGGAGAAAAATTACCAAACAAAACATTTCCCTAAGCAATCAAAACACAAACAGACCCACGAAAAAAGAGAAAAAACACAGCGACCTGCACATAATCACAGCGAGACATTTCCTCTATACCATTCACTCACTGCCATTTATAAACATTGAGAGGGACAAACAGGGGGAAACGCAGGCAACGACAGGCCGTATCGCTCTGGATATGAGCTGATGAATTGGTGGCTGAGGAAAAAGCGCCCCTTGGGCTCCATCTATTTAGCCGACTGAGGCGGAAAGGGCCGTTTTCAAAAGCACCCCAGAGCCTGGCCATGCATGACAGAGCCTGACACCAGAGCCATACTAGATTCCTTTCTACATGGGCGGCGGTGGGACTCCTGGGAAAGAACAAGTGCTTCCAGAGGAGATATATCTCCCATCTCATCAGCGCCGCTTCTGCAGTCATGCTAACACACACCTGCTGAGCTGTCAGATTATCAGTATTGCACTGCGCAAAATGCATGCTGCTCAGAAGGCAATTACATGAAGTGAAGCAAAACTTGTAAATTTATTAGTTTAATCTATTTATAAATTAAGAACAAAATCTATGTGGACATTCTTGTGCCCATATGTGAGCAGACATGTTTTATTTTATTATCTGAAAGTGTGATTGTAGGTTTAGGACACTACTTTTCATTGCTTATATGTATAGTATTCCTGTCACAATCTTAAAGCTTAGTAGTTGTGAAAGTGATGAACTGTCCAACAAATAATTTGGATTACCATTTCAATCATTCAGTTTTTTCAGTATTTTTATATGAGACCTGATAATATAATTAAATAAGCCCTCAAATTTTTGTTGATGAGAAAAAACTATTTTCAATTAAAATGTTTGTAAAATGTTGTAGCCACACATCAGAGCCTAGCAAATGTAATAATAATAATAATAATAATAATAATAATAATAATAATAATAATAATAATAATAATAATAATATTTGTATTATTATAATAAAAATACTATATTAAATTAATAATATAATATAATATAATATAATATAATATAATATAATATAATATAATATAATATAATACTTTATAATATTATATAATAAAATATAATATTGTTCTGTTGTTTTCAGAAAATTACATTACCATATATTTGTATTTATTCATTTAAAATTATTTCCAAAAACATTTTAAATGAAAGTCAACAAGTTTCTTAAATATCTGATTGTTTTATGAAAGCGCAATAATTATTTATTTATTATTATTTGCTGCAAATTTGTCGGCTGCACATCCATGATGCGGATCTCCTGTTCCACCACATCCAAAAGGTGCTCTATTGGATTGAGATCTGGTGACTGTGGAGGCCATTTGAGCACAGTGTCATGTTCAAGAAACCAGTCTGAGATGATTTGTGCTTTATGGTGTGTTATCCTGCTGGAAGTAGCCATCAGATGATGGGTACACTGTGGTCGTAAAGGGATGAACATGGTCAGCAACGATACTCAGGTAGGCTGTGGCGTTGACACGATGCTCAGTTGATGCTCAAATAGAAAATACTAGGGAAATATCCCCCACACCGTTACAACAACCTGAACCGTTGATACAAGGCAGGGTGGATCCATGCTTTCATGTTGTTGACGCCAAATTCTGACCCTGCCATCCGAATATCGCAGCAGAAATTGAGACTCATCAGACCAGGCAACGTTTTTCCAATCTTTTATTGTCCAATTTTCGTGAGCCTGTATGTATTGTAGCCTCAGTTTCCTGTTCTTGGCTGACAGGAGTGGTACCCCGTGTGGTCTTCTGCTGCTGTAGCCCATCCGCCTCAAGGTTGGACATGTTGTACATTCAGAGATGCTCTTCTGCTCTTCTTCTGGTTATTTGAGTTAAGCCCCAGTCACACCGCACTTTTCTCCCCTTAGACTTCCATTAATACACATGCGAATGCGGCACACCGAAAACGCAAGCTCATGCGACAAGTTTTGCAGCTCGCTGCGTTGGAAAGTTCAAGCGTGGTGAACTCTGACCAGCGAAATCACATTGATTGCATGAGACCAATCGAAGGTCAAAGCATGCCCTCTCTGGACAGAAATTTAAAATATGGAGCAATCGCTTGTTTTTTTAATGTCTAATCATCTTGTTTAATCCCATCCCTTTTCACAGTGCCATTTGACAGAATTTTGCATGCTCAAACTCTAGTGTGACCCCAGCTTTACTGTTGTCTGAAGTTGCTGTCATGTGATTGGCTGATTAGAAATTTGCGTTAAAGAGCAGTTTGACAGGTGTATCTAATAAAGTGGCCGGTGAGTGTATATGATTTAAAATTAGTACACACAATATTTTCTGATATGAATTACATATTTAATTGTGATATGACCATATATTGCATATCTAATACTGAGGCCACCAATACCAATAACCTCCATAAACAGAACACACACAGTCAAAACGTATTAGATTGTGTGCTTTGTTCTTTCACATGCATAAATGATCCTACATCCCAACCCTAGTCTCATCTGTAGGGATGACCAAGCAGCCGGTGTGTCCTAGCGGAAAACAGCTGTATCTGGAGAAAGCATCTGTCATCTCTCATCAGAGGCGCTGCCACCACCGGCAGACTGATAGCTTAACCTTTCCACCATACTGAACTTCAAAACGAGCAGAGAGCCCAGAGGATCCCTCAGAATGTGTGGTCTTCTTCTCTCTGCACCACTGATTCCTGCATGCACGTCTCAATCTGTAGCCGAGGATAAAGATGCCTTCTCATCTCGCTTATTTCTCCGCCAAACATCTATAACGCTCTTGATGTAAATACAGGCATGTTCTCATGGACTTCAGTGCCTGGAGTAGAATGTGTGCTGGACTGTGGTCAGGATGAGCAGAACCACCTGCCGTGGTGCTGGCCGAGCGCTAGACTACGATGGGTAAATGACAGATTGCAGCATTTTTGAACTGTTAGCAAAGCCACTGGCTAGTAGCCATGGCTCTTGTGGGAAATGAAATTAGTGCGGTTTGATCACGTCATTTGAAATCCTGAGGGATGTACTAGTTATTTCTGATGAGGCTCAAAGCAAGAGAGCAGAAATGAAAAAAAAAATCAGGAATGAATTTTATGAGGTGATGGGAAAATTCATAAGAGCACTTCATTATATTAGATCTACACACAATTTATTCATCTATACATACAATCAGCTCTTAGAACTCTCATTTGACTTTAAAATAAAGGTTATTGGTACACAGCAAATTTGCCAGTGTATATTTTACACCACAGGTGTTGAATTTAACACTTTTCTGGTGTCTTAATGAGTCCCACTAGCCAAGTGTCCAGGTTACACATTCAAAAGTGTTGAATATATACACCTCTGCAGTGTAAAATGTATACACTTAAAGTGTAAAAATCCGCACCACATTAAACATTTAACACCTGCAGGGCAAATTGTCCAGTGTACATATAACTCTAGAGGTGTTAAATTACACTCTCTTCTGGTGTATATACCAGCCCCACCAGCCCAGAGTATAAGTTAGGGGTTGAATATATACACTTAAGCAGAGAATATTATTTTACACTACCATGTTGACCATATTGACTCAGTCACCTTAAGTTCCTTAAGTTATTAAGCACCTTAAGTTATTTGCACCTTAAGTGCAATTAACACCGATGAGGAGTATGGAAAGGCAACAGCAGAAATGCACACTGTTAAAGTCACAATTTAACCCACATCAGTGTTAAAAACAGTAAATGTACACTTGGATTTTAACACTATAACACTACAGGGGCTTGCACCAGAAATTCAACACCTCACAATTTGCTGTGTATTGATGGTTCCATGAAGAATCTTTAAAATTAAAAAAACTTCCATTCAACAAAAAGTGTTTTGCAGTAAACAAGGATTTTTCAGAATTGTAAAAATGTTCAATACAGTGGTTCTTTCATAAACTGTAGGTGGAAAGGTTTGAGATCCAAATAAATAAATAATAATAATAATTCTTCTATATGCATCTCTGAGAAAATATACTTATTTTAAAGTGTACACATTATAACTGCATAAGCCTTCTCTATTACTATAAAAAGCTCTCAATTTTCAGCTTCAGAAGCTCCACACTGAAGGCCATCACTTGGTGAAAGATTTATAAAGGCTGACAGAAAGAATATGGCAAGCCAATTTAACATTTAATATATAAAATGTAATAATATCTATCTTCAGGTTACCAGTGCTGATTTTTGGATACCAGTGTCTATTAGTACCTATTTACTGGCTATAAGTATTTATAGGTAGAAGATACCAGACCTTTGTTTGTTAGATAGTTCCTGTTTACAAGTACTATTGAATATAGTATATTATAAGTTGAATATAAGCTTCAAGTACTTATTGAATCGACACTAGTATACATTGGATACTATTTTATAGATTAGATTTTTGTTTTGTTTTGCCATAATTGATTTTTTTTTTCGTCATAACGTGAGATAACACACTGCAAAACCTAACAGTGAAAATCACTGAATGAAATAAGTTAGTTTAACTTATAATGTTTTAAAAAGTTACTTCGACTCAATGAAAAAAGTTATGGCAACTCATAAATAGATTATATTAAGCAGAACTCTAATCGAATGAGTTATGAATCAGTTAATTATATTTTTGTGTTAACTCTAATGCTAGTAAAAATACCAAACCATTTTAGTAGTGTTACGACCCGCTCGTTTGGATCACAACATAAAAGAGCTCAACAACAAAAGGATAAATATGCAACTAATTTATTATACATCAAACTAATAGAACAACAAAATCAAGGAACAAATAAATGTCTAGGGATAAAGAAAATAACTAACACTAACTACATAACACAATAATACAAACGAAACCATAAGGTTATGAAATGAAAAGAGAAGGTATCATCATGAGGACGCCCCAGTAGCCACACAGTTCTCTAGAAACTAGCCAAAGACTCTCTATATATACTCTAACATCAATTGGTGAGGCAGCAGGCACCCAGTCAGGATCTGCCACATCCGAACTGGAGTCGTCACAGTAGCTATACAGTGGTTTGGACTTTAAGTTAACTGACCAGCAGTGTTGGGTGTAACGCGTTACTGTAGTAAAATTACTTTTCCACTGAAAAAGTAAAGTAACTAATTACTGTTCATTTTTAGGTATTTTAATTACAGTTACTTATAATGTACCTGCGTTACATTGTAAAATAATAAAACTCGCTGAATAATCTTACACAATTTTATTTTTTATGTTCTAAAGGTAAAAGTAAACTCTGGCGCTTTAAAATCATCGTAGTGCAGATGCATGTGATAGCGCCGCGCGCCAGTTTGCTGCTAGTCATAAAGCAGAAGATGTCGGACTCAGCTGAAGCGAGTGGCTGTATTACGAAATGAAAATATTCCCAGACAAGAACATTACAGTATTAATCAATTTATTTTTCCTCATTGCGCGCCTGCGTGCTGTAGCGCGCAGCTTTTTCAAGGCTATCGCGCACCTTACATGGGCTGGTTCATGAAGATTACTATGAGAAAGGCTAGGATAACTACGCAGATGTAACAGAGGGAGTCGGCGAATTTAACATGACTGATGCTGCTCTGTTTACAGAGTAATAAGACACCTTTTGCTCGATCGGATCACAGGTAAACAAGAGAGACACAATCTAGTTCAAAATCATGCCGTATAAATCTTAAGCCTTTTGTCCACTTCCGATCATACTACACAGGCTTTCAAGTGAAAATAAGGGATCTTATTTTTAATGTATAGAATACATTAGCAAATAGTTTAGAAATAAAATTTCTTTTATTATAAAGAAATAGAAAGGCGACCCTGGATAATTAAAGGGAATAAGCTGACAAGAAAATGAATGAATGAAAGATAAGTTATCAAATTGTATTAATCTTTTCTTTACTGTATATCTTACACATTCTGAATAAAGAGCAGTGAATGAATCATTTATTTAGATTTTTTGTTTGATTACATTAAATAACAGAGGTGTCTCTGTTATAAATAACAGAAGTTTACATCTATAGTTAAAATGACGGCATTCGATTGCTTTCCTAACGTTTTATGCTCATTTAAGACAAAATTAGTTAACCATCAAGATCGACCTCTAGATGTTGATATTATTATTAATTATGTGTATGTGTCTGTTCAAACACGCACCCAAACACGTATCCACTTTTGCTTTGCTTCTAATCGAGTGTACAGAATCCGTTTGGTAAACAGTGTCTATTTATCACTATGGACGCATCAGCTGACAGTCACGCACCACTTTATAACTGTTTTGAGGATTGCATAGGAGGAGCGACGGCACCTGTAATGAAAAGGAAAGGGAATCCCACCGTTTTTTATGTTTATTCTAAAGTGTTTAAATGCCTAAATAAAACGAAAGCACAGAAAAGATTCACATTTAAAAAGAAGGGGCGGCACTGGTGGTTCAGCGGTATGGGTTGCGAATGGGGAGGATCGGCTCTTTAATGTTTATTGACACCCGTCGGAGAACAACTAAAAATACGGGAGAAATACGGGAAAATAGCTTTACGGGAACTGTAAAATACGGGAGAATCCCGGGAAATACGGGAGGGTTGACAGATGTGATCCTGCCTGATCGACAGATATGCAGAATAATATTTAAGAAGGTTACATTGCATACTAAAAATTATTATGCATCTAATTATTATAGATTTTTTTTAAAAATAGAATATAATAAAGATGATTCAGAAAACTAAAAGGCTAAACTATTTCATGTTTGACTCATATGTTTTATCTAAGTATTTATTATTTACAGAGTTAAATTTTTATTATTTGTCCACTCAAGGTTTATAGGGATTTCAAGAAGTATTTAGTTAAGTTACTTATTGAGTATTGGAAACTGGAGCACCCAAACCAGCAAAGTTCTCACTACTAATATTTTACTAGTTATAGTTAATTATTTTTAAATACTTTGACATAATATTAGATACTAGTACTTATTATATACTGAAACCTATTAAATAGATATTATTATTACAAGTTAATACAGAGTTTATTCAAAAGTTCATATTTATTAGACACTGGTTCTTATTTAATAAATACTATCAGATACTTATTCAATGGCATTATTCAGTGGCTTATTATGACACTGGAATGCTATTTCGCTGGTAATATTGATAGTATCCACTAGTATCTAATTAACATCAAATAGTGTCTGATAAATAAGTACTATCTTTTTACAAGGTACTGGTATATAAAGAACAAGCACTAAAAGATAGCTAATGAATGAAAACTATTACTGAATGGATCAGATACAGGCAGGGGCGCTGCTAGCAATTTTGGGCCCCATGAAAAAATATGAGGATGGGCCCCCTACTACCAAGCTAGCTATCCAAACTCCTTGTCTGCAATGTAGTTATACTGACGTATGCATTTTATTATTGTAAAATTATAATTTTGTCCACTACTTATCAGTATTTAGTAAGAGAACAGCCATGACTGTAGCTAGCAGATGATTTATTGTTCAAATGTAAATGTAGTACAAAAAAGGAACAGTAATCAAATATTTACTAAAAAGTTTACATTTCTAAACACACAAAACACCAATGTGTAACTATTTAAATAACTGTACTGCAATAGTGTCTCATATAATGTGCAATACACTGGAACAGTGACAAAAATCAATTAGACACAAAATTATATTACAATGAGGCCCATAAATAAGCCGAGACCCATAAATGATGCTGAGTGCATCATCCGGGTAATTAAAGTGCACTTATTATTTGTAGAGTTTTCAGTGTGAACGCACTACTTACACTATTTATACTACAAAATGGCGTAGAATAGTGCATAAGTATGCGATTTGAACACAGCAGATGTTAACCTCGAGGACATCGCTGCTTTGACAGGTTACCTGACGATCGCACTCAAAGCATCAACTCTCTTCCCACTACTGACGGGCTGAACCATACAGTGAAAGGAGAGGGGGTGCAATTTGACACTGACAGACACGAGGGGCAGATATAAGCCGTATTTTTATTTTTTATTTCTAATAAATTGTTTTACTTGTAATTTAGAGATACATTTATAATTTATATTACATTATAGTACTGTTAATAATTATAAAGCAGATCTCTGTAGGCCCCTAGAGTGCATGGGCCCTTAGAATCGTCCTAACTTCCCCCCCTTAGCGGCACCCCTGGATACAGGTATCAGACAATATGTAGTAGCATGAAAATAGACACTACTGGTGGTTTATTAAAGGTTAAAATTGCTTGCCATAAAAGGAAGGCAAAGAAGTGAAAGCTCAAAATAGCTCTCTACCGCCACCCATCATAGGGTGTGGCTACTACAAGCAACATAGAAGACTAAACTGCTCCATAATGATGTCAAAAAACGAGGGAATCAAATCAAAATAGAGAAGTGATTATTAATATTTAGAGGCTGACTAAAGAAACTGTAATCAAAATGTTATTCGGCTAAGATGCTACTTTTTAAGGATAAAAAAAAACCTCAGACAAAATGAAAATGTAATCAAGTATCAGATCAATCTGAAACTACTCTTGTAGTTTTAACTAGGGATGCACAATACTGGGAAAATATGCAATATTGTTGTTAAGTATTGATATAACGACATGGCTTATGATATAAAATTTCCCTAAAAATCCTTTTTTATTAGCCATGTCTTTAAATCAATTACTTATGTAATAATATTTAAAATATACAGGTAATATATTTTTCAGATCTTATTCACACTAAACAAACTATGACATAGTGCAAACATTTAGTCTTTAAAACACTATGAATCTATGAATGAAAATCTATTATATATGATATTCAGATATTCTGACTCTGATTGACTGTTGTCATTTATCTCTCTTCTGGACTCCCCCTATAAGTATTTATTTTCAGATCTGGTTTCACCTTTGGACTGCTCCAGCCAATAGCAGAACAGCAACTACACTCTCAGAAATAAAGGTACACGAGCTGTCACTGGGGTGGTACCTTTTTGAAAGGTACACATTTGTACTTATAGGGTTAATATTGGTACCTCAAAAGTATATATTAGTACCTAAAAATTTTAAGAGGAACACTTTTGTACTTTTTATGTACTAATATGTACTCTTGAGGTATTAATATGGACCTTTTAGGTACAAATTTGTACATTTTGAAAAAGTACCACCAGTGACAGCTTGCGATACAGTACCTTTATTTCTGAGAGTGTACTAGGAAGGTGGCCCCATATATTGGTCAAATTTAGATGAACAAGC
This sequence comes from Danio albolineatus, assembly GCA_903798035.1. Lineage (NCBI taxonomy): Eukaryota > Metazoa > Chordata > Actinopteri > Cypriniformes > Danionidae > Danio > Danio albolineatus. Next base: position 6,428,815 of record CAIGQQ010038941.1, on the reverse strand, counting down.
AATGCATAAAATAAATGTAATTAATCACACATGATACAGTACCTGGTTTGCACTATTATCGCGATAATAATATTTTTGCGATATATTGTGCAACCCTATTTTTTTTTTTTTTTAATGATTCAGTCTCAAAAGGCTTCCTTCGCCAAATCTTCTATTGGTAAATGATCCTGTCAGTCATTGAAAACTAATTTATAAATCCAATCAGCATCCAAATTGTGCACTAATCTCCTCCCACTTTCCCTTCGAACACTCACCCATGTGCCTCGGGGTAACACGAGCAAACAGGAATTCAAGACGTAAAACCAGGGCACTTTTCCATGACCCAACATCATTTTTTATATCTTTATTCCATTGTATAATTGCCCTTATTTCAAACATAATAATGGAAACCGCTTCATTTCTCCTCCCATCCCTCCTTATTGCCTCTTGATTGTGACATCTGTGTCTGTCTTGATTTTATTGGATGAAGCGCTCCTTTTGAAAGGATAATAAACGTGTAAACAAATTCAAAACAAGCCCTTCTCCTGAGCTTTGGTTCTCATTATCAAATTGAGCGGCCGCCCTTGCCAATGTCCCCCTCCTAGGCAATGTCATCTTTTTACAACTCAAGATCAGCCTTAATCAAAAATGTCTATAAATTTGAGCTTCTCTAATTAAGGTCTCCTCGCCAGGCACACAAGCGGGCGACCGGGCAGGGATCGCTCCCAAAAAAAGACTCAAATTGGCTCCCAAGCACAACAAATCACATTATGATTTCAGCTCTTGCTCGTGCACAGCTCATCTTGAGCCGGTTAACCCAGATAAAGAGTCTCTGACTCTCTAGAAAAGCTCCAGTTGCTGAAGAACTGTTACCACTGACTCCTATAGTATTTTTTTCTAAGGAAGTCAATGGTTACAGGTTTTCAGCATTCTTCAAAATATATTCTTTTTTGTTTAACAGAATAAAGAAATTGATAAAGGTTTAGAATTACTTAAGGGAGAGTAAATTGTGACTTAATTGTAATTTTTGGGTCAACTTTGCCTTTTAACTGTCCACAAGCTTTCAAATTTTAAAGTGGCTTTCAAAATATTACAACATTTATAGACACTTTAATTACATTGTCATTTCTGTAGTTGCTTTGATATTGTGTGTAAGGTTTTATTATTATTTTTAACCCTTAAGAACTATATATGATAACTCCATTGACATTATTTACAATGTAAAAGTCAAAAGCCTTGTACTAAACCCAACTCCAGGGTTTTCCCAGAAAAAATTCAATAAATGCCCAATAAAAGGTTAAGGAAGCGTCTTGTGTTTATTTTTATAAGAATGCAATAGAAATCGTTAGGATTCAAAATTACTTCGGTAACACTTTACAATAAGGTTCATCAGTTAATGCACTTACTAACTGGAACAAATCATGAACACTTGTACAGCATTTATTAATCATAATTGAACATCTACTAATGCATTATTAACATCCAAGTCCATGCTTGGTAACATTAGTTAATGCACCGTGAGTTAACATGAACTAACAATGAACAGCTGTATTCTCATTAACTAACGTTAACTAACATGAACAAATGATGTAGTAAATGTATTGTTCATTGTTTGTTCATGTTAGTAAATGCATTAATTAACATTAACTAATGAACCTTATTGTAAAGTGTAGGCATGGGAAGATAACCGTTTTCAAGGTATACCGCGGTATGGAAAAGTCAAGGTTTTCATACCGCCAAAATTTTCTGCTATACCGTTCCTAAGGTATGTGTACGATTTTTTATTTTCATTTTTGTTGTTGTTTTTTAGGTGTAAATTGTAAAGACATCTGTGTTTTTGAAACAAATGAAGACCACAGAAGTCAATGATTCACTTGAATTACTGAGCCTGACATGTTTACTGCTCCAAAATACTTTAAATGTTTCTCAAAATAAAATATATATTTTGTTCAAAGGGGAAAGGGGTTTTGTTTTTTAGCCAGACATTTTAAAAGAATATATTTTAGAGCAGTAATCACAATACCGTGAAACCGTGATATTTTTATCCAAGGTTATCATACTGTCAGAATCTTATACCGGCCCATGCCTAGTAAAGTGTAACCATTAATTCTATAAAAAGCAAAAACATTTAATAGAAAGTAAAATTGTAAATGTGCCACACGATGCATATGTTAATTTAATGGCCAGGTAAGAAAGCTTATCATCATCTGTGTAGGAAAAATGTTGTGCTGCTTAATACTGAAAAACATGTTTGAAATGTATATATCCTTATATTTTTCCATATATATTATATATATAAATAATGTAACCTTATTTAATAACATATTTCAAACTTCTAAGGTTTATATTTATCTTAGTTTATGTTTATTTTAAAATCAAAAGCAGTAAAAAATACACTTTTTGACTCTAATAATGTATAAGTAAATATTAATCAATTAAGCTATGCTAATAATTAACAGCTTTATTAACTAAAATGATCAAAGATGGTGATAAATTTTATCAATAATAATAATAATAAATACACTATAACAAATGTATTATTAGTTAATGTAAAATATTTTTAGTTAATGGACCCTATTGTAATGTGCTGCCATTATGCTTAATGCATTAAAATAAATTTCCAATCACATTACGTATACATATGCACACACAAATCTAAAAACGAAATCTGTCCTTATAGCATTTTTCAACTGCTTTTGACGCTCCCTATTATGTTTATTTAAAATCCATGCATTTCTACTGACAAACGAATGGCTTGGTTTGTAATTGACTACAATTTAGCTTCTCAAATTAGATTCAGTTTAAAGAGACGTACATTACTTGTTGACTTTGATTCATCTGCTCGTCTGTGACCCCTCTGTTTGCTTCTCCTTCAAACGTGAAAGTCTGCTGATGGCAGAACTGTAACTCTGGGCAAAGATTTCCCCAAAGTTTCCAGACAATATAAAGCACAAACGGGACAATGATTTGTTTCTCAAACAGAGCAAAACACAAGTCCTCCACCGCAGTTAAGTCATAGCAAATTACAGCATGGTGGATTGAGAAACAATTACAAATTTACAGAGCTAAAAGAAAGTTCCACAGAAGGATATTTTTAGACAGTCCTTATGGGAATAGGTCCATATACGAGACTTTATGATCAATGCACACTCCATCAAAAGTCCTTCTTCAGCCAAAAGACATATCAGTATTCTGCGCTAATTACAACATCGGACAACAGCCAACTGGACAGCAGTCCAAGAAAAAGCGAATGCTTACACGCAAATACTGTACATGCACACAGAGTGTATCATCTACAGTGTAGTTTCATTTTCCTAAAGGGTCATTCAAACTATGGCCCTTGACTACTTAGACTAAGTGCTCAATTAAGCATAGCTTGTTAGTCGGTTTCCTTTCCAGCTACGTTATTGCTGCCATGTGCTGTATTACGGTACTGTATACAGTGGGTTCGGCCAATAAGACTATTTTGTAATATATTCTATACTATGGAAATCTCTGACATCTTAGACTCCTTTTAGATGCACTGACTCTGTATTTGCATGTTAGTGAGACCACCTGTTGCTTCTTTTTCCTTCTTTTTGAAGGACTGTGTGGAAAAAAAAAAACTATCTACATGAAAATGCACAGTATACTGTAGCAACATCTGTAGCATAGTGGGATGCTACAGATGTTGGACTACTGGGAATGAGCTTTATGCACAGCTAGTGTTTTCAGCCAAAGATGAACTTCCGGTGAAAGCTTTATGTGATTGTTTTTCACATTCATAGGGTTCCTTTTACAGCATCGATGTTGTAATGTAATTACAATACATTCAGTTAAATAGACTTAAGCATTTATTTGATTACTAAAGCATTAAAAGAGACAAAAGACAGTTTAAACACAGGCGCCATTGGCAGCAGACTAGCGCTGAAACTCCATTGAAAACATGGGGTAAATTTTTTTTCCATATTTTACAGACATGGCACAGAAAAACATAATTTAATGCAGTGCTTCTTGTTTGGTCTGATACTCACTATATATCGTATCTCAGCCATGCAGTGAAGATGGCTGTTTTTAAAAGAAATCAAATCTTAAATGTGGCTATTTTAGTATGGGATGACAATTAAACGGAAGCCTTGGGGCTGGCTGGCTGAAATTAAAAGTGCACGATTAGCAGTATTTTAAAAAAATCATTATGAATGATAATCTCAAACAATGTTAATGCAGCTTTTTTACTACTGATTAATAGTAGTTAAAACGTGACATCACCAAATAAAAGTTGTTTCAAAATAAAATACTGCAAATCAAAACATGTTTCCTAACTAGCAAACGAGTAAACAAGGGGAATTTGAATTTCATGTTCCTTCGAGTGACAATCTAAAAAAGCACACAGAGCACAAAAAATGTCAATGTCAAACTTTTACTTTCAGTTTACTTACAAAATGCCACTGCTTTTTAGGGGAAAAAACTATATTATCTATTATTTCCATATAAAGGCCAAGATTTGTTTTTAGATTACAATATTGGATAAGTAACATAAAACATACTAATCAACATTCATTTCAAGTGTACATTTTCATTTATAAAAAAATGTGACAGGGCCTGACCTTTAAGCTTGTCTTCCTCCAACAAATCATACAAAAACCAAGCATAAAATCCTACAATTCAATGACAGAACCCATCCTTGATCACTGTCAGCTTCTCCTCTGTCAAATGAGGTCACTTCCTTTGAGTTACAGCCTTGAAAGTGTATTGCACACATTTTATGTTTAATTTAATTCAAATGTGACAGGACAGACAGAAACATGGGGACTATTGTAAAATAGTATTTATTTGTAGAATGTATTTATATTTTAATGTTTTTAATCAATTGATGTGAATGATGACAACCTAAACTTGCTATTTTTGAAGTTTTGTTTTTCTAAATAGCAGTTTTAGCACAATAAAACTATTAAAGCTGTTGGTTCAGTGAGGCTGAGGACAAGAACAATGACAGGGTTTGTACATTTGTAAAGGTTTTTTAATAAAGAACAAAAATCTGAGTACCAAATGAATGACATATTCATTTACAAAACAGCTCACAGAAATCAACCATTAGTCCATTTTAGAAAAGTTTGGGATTAAATAATGTTTATTCACTGTATTTATGTTTTTTATACACTGAACAGAGCCATCTAGACTTTAGAAGAACTTCTATGTTAAGCTGCTTTGACACAATCTTTACATTGTAAAAGTGCTATAGAAACAAACATCATTTGAATTGAATTGAATGTTATATCAGGGACAGATAATGCACATGTCCCTGTGATGCATTTACAGTTTTTGTTAAGCAAAAACAAACTATATATCTCAGTTTATGGTGCAAACCAAAATCTGACCAACAACCCTGCCACCCACATGATTATTTACCTAATTTCATTAATTTGGTCTTTCAAAAGCAGAACACAACAAGAAGACAAAAAAGGATTTCTAAAAAAATAAAATTTTAGTGCATTTCAAAATTAGCCAAATAGCCTGATTTACGAGTATTCGCCAATGGAATAAAAGCATAAAAGTCTTTCAAACTGCAACAGTATTGTTTTATCACAAATTAGTAAGACTCAGATTAACTTCGCTGATTAGATCAGCATCATGATCAGTCGATAGACCATATTGGATTTATTGTTGCCAGATTCTTTCAGTGCGCTCCAAGGCCTCATTTTAATAATCTTCCCCGGAAAATAAGCGCAAGCGCTAGCCCAGATACAGCCTCCCATGTCGAACAATCATAATCACGCTACTCTTACCATAACACCGCAATTATCCTCATTGCTTACAGCAACACAACACGCATGATGGATGAGCGTTATGTGTACAGGAGCGTGAGCGCGGCCGCGAACCGTCTCCCACGCGCGTTCCCGTCTGTCGCGGCTCCTCTGCTCAGTTCAGCGCGCGACCTCCATAAATCACATCATTAAGATAACGTCGGCGGCCTCTGGCTGGCTCATACATTACCCTGGCAGACTAAACTCCATCCATTCAAAGCCTGACAAACAGCTGACACAACAGCGACAATCCACATCCGCCTCATGGAAACAGTAGTTCACAGTAGTCCTCATGTCAGACAGAGATAATAATCCGCTCCTGCTGTAAACAAACGCATACAGCGCACATCTGAGGTGTTCTAGGGCTCTTTTAATAGTCGCAGGTACCTGTGGGAGGTATATGATCTGTTTGGAGAGTCTAAGCTCCTTTGCTGCATATGTTACCATTATACTTCATGCCTGGTTGCAGTCAACTGATTTCTTGTGACATTATGATCCTGCACATTTCCTCCAGCGGTAATTAGTCGTAGCAGTCAATAAATCTCCTCTGTTTGTTTTTGTAATGTTTATTATGCTTTAATTGCGTTTTTGCCCCATTTCAAGAGCAGTTTTCTGCACATCGAGAAGTTTCTTATGTGATACTGTACGACCGCTTCATTACATAAATATCACCAGAGCTCTGATTGTACAGTTTGTTCAGACAATCACTATAAAGTGTCCAGTGACAAAAAGAAATCAAAGTCTTACAATGACACAGAGGAAGGCGATTTGGAGACTCGGAGAAGAACCCTCCAAAATCAACATTACTTCAAACATGAGCTCATCTAAACATCTGTCCACAACATGTCCAATCACTGCCGTGCTGAGGCATGTACAATTGTTTCTGGAAATAAATATTAGGGCTAATTCAGCTCTGATTGTAGCGGCCAGTTGTGGGCCTGAGAGGAAATGGTCGTTTGCGGCAGACTAAAGTGAATATTTCTCCCAGGGTCCTCCTGTTAATCTCCTTTATTTATTTGATCTCCTTTTACTCTTTTCTTCTTCTCGACTGAGACTTTGTGAATTGATTTGTCGGATGCTCCTAAACTTAACTTCACACTTATGCAGCAGTTAAAACATGAGAGGTCTGAGGGCGTTTTAAGTGAGGGTCTGCTATGGAGGGGTGGACTGAGTTCAATTATACTTAGGCTGTCTGTCTTTTCCCGTCACACTCCATTTGCGGTCGGCGGATACGTTTACACAGAAACTAATCATAACTAAAACATTTTTGTGTAAATCTTACCAAATTACTCTGCATAACAGGGGCATGGAGAGGAAATCAATACCAAAAACACTTAAGGTAACATCTGACCGTTCTTCCGGACCTTCTGGATAAAACTAAGATAAATGATGAAAAGAAAATAAGTTCCCATTAGGAACACTTATGAAAGAGAATTTTTTTTAACATAATTGGGCAAATGCAAAGTTCGTAAGTAATATCCGGCTTAACTAATTCAGGTCCATTTTTTTAACTAATGCTGGATTGCTCTCTGCACTGTATATTGTTTTAAGTATCAGCTAATTGTTCCACATATGGAGTATTTCCTAAATAAAATACGTCTCTCTAAATATTAGTCTATTATTAGTATATACCAAGAAACAAAGATTTTGTTTAATACTTATTCAAATATGTTATGTACTTTATCTATATATTTCAAGTCTTAATCTCCTCCAAAAAAAAAACAGGTCAGCCTTGTGGCACCACCAGTGAGTGGCACAAATTTTTTTTACAGAACATTTTCTTTCACTGATCCTTGTTGGTGGATCTTTTCAACTTCATTAAAACCTGATGAGGCATCTCTGACATCTATGACAACATTCGACAGACAACCATAAAAACGTACAACATAAAATATATTTTTTTAAATTACATCTTTTCCTCAATGCAATGCAAGTTGGTTTGGAAATGTTCTAATTTATTTAAGAAATGTAACTGTAAGTTGTCATCATAAATAGCGAAACCCTTCAATTTTTTTTTTTTTTTACAAATACTCAAAAATGTCTCGATCAAAGTCACACAAGTGGAAATTTCACATCCGTCACATCCATAACAGAAAAGTGTCACATCCATAACAAAGCTTTTTCTTCATAAATGCAAAAATTTAAATGAAAATAAAACCAACCATGTTTGTTCTATAGAGAGCCAACACTTATCCTTGTGATTATCATTATTTCTTTTGGATTGTGCAGTTTAATCCACAGAATTTCTTCAAAGTTGTATACCTTAAACTCGCAGACTTTTTTCGTCACATCTATAACGTCATCTATTTATTTTCCTCATTTAAAGTATGAAAATTGTTTTCAGATTGATATTTTTCTGATCCCATAATTTTGTGTATATTTGTTTTGGAAAATGTAAACAGATGCTTCAATATAGTGTTAACATATACCTTATCTGTGCATTTATGTTTTGAGTTTTTACTGCAAATGTCACATCTATAACACTGCCTTGCTCATTTCCAAATAACGCTGTCTCGCATTTCACTAACAAGCATCCTTATGGATATCTCTCTTTTTCCTCTTTTGTGATCATTGCAAACAGCATACATTTTGGTAAAAGGTGCTTTTTTATTATTAAACTCTTAATATTTCATTACATAAATAGTAAAAAGTTTGAGAGTATAAAAATAGTTACATGGGACATTCAGGATGAAAATGTCCCCATTGAAACCAATTAAAACTGCAATAACTTAATCAAACAAAAAGACCCCAAAAATTGTAACTTAAATAAATGGTAATACTGTTATATTTATATACAGTTGAAGTCAAAATTAGCCCCCATTTGACTTTGTTTTTCTTTTTTAAATATTTCACAAATTATGTTTAACAAAGCAAGGAAATTTTCACAGTATGTCTGATAATATTTTTTTCTTCTGAAGAAAATCTTATTTGTTTTATTTCGGCTAGAATAAAAGCAGTTTTTAATTTAAGAACCATTTTAAGGTCAATACAATTAGCCCCTTTAAGCTAATTTTTGTTTCGATAGTCTACAGAACAAACTATCATAATAACTTGCCTAATTACCCTCACCTGCCTAGTTAACCTAATTAGCCTAGTTAAGCCTTTAAATGTCACTTTAAGCTGTCTAGAAGTGTCTTGAAAAATATTATTTACTGTCATCATGGCAAAGATAAATAAATCAATTATTAAAGATGAGTTATTAAAAAAGAACTGTGTTGAAAAAAAAGTGTTTGTTTTTTTGCCCCTATAATATTATATTAAGGTCTGGACTCTTGGAGGACATTTTTCACATAGATTTCTTTACCAGCATAACTCCTGATAACCACCAAATAATAGTAATAATACTTTAAATTACAGTAAAGTATTTTACATAAATGTATATTACATAAATATATAATATTGCATTAAGGTCTGGACTCTTTTATGAAATTTATCTGTTTTTTCCTAAAATATCATGAATAATAATTCCATAATCGATATAATTATCTATAAATATCGTTACTTTTCAGGTGAAGCGTGAGAGATTATTAAACTATATTCTAAATATTACTATATTATAAATAAATATATTAAAATGATAAACTATATATGACAATTGATATATATACACAACCAGTCAAAAGTTTGGGGTCAGTAGGATTTTTAATTGTTTTAAAATAAGCTTCTCCTGCTTACCAAGGCTGCATTTATTTAATCAAAAATACAGTACAAATTGTAAAATTGTGAAATGTTGTTGCACTATAAAATAACTGTTTTTAAAGTAATTTATAATTTAATTTAATAATTTCTTCCAGTGATTTAAAGACACATTTTCAGCTTCATTACTCCAGTCTTCAGTCACACGTTCCTTCAGAAATCATTCTAACATTAATTATTATTGTTATTATTGTTGTTGTTATAAATATTATTAATATTATTATTATTATTATTATTATTATTATTATTATTATTATTATTA
>CAIGQQ010038941.1:6390407-6415940 GCA_903798035.1 Danio albolineatus | reverse complement strand
TAATAATAATAATAATAATAATAATAATAATAATAATAATAATAATAGTAATAATAAATAATATAAAGCATGTAATTAAATGTTGTATATATTAATAGTACAATGCAGTGCAATTTGAATTTGTATATCAAATATTACTTAATAAAATATATTAATACTATATTACTTATAAATATTTTTGTACAATTAGATTAGATAGTGACCATAATCATTTTTGAAACACACCTGCTTTTATAAGTGAGACGGACCGTTCGTGTTCCTTCATATTTCCAGGGTTGTTTCAGATCATTTTAAATAAGTGGCAAAAATCTTTTTTTTTTTTTTTTTTTTGAGTGTGTATTTTACAATGTAAAATCCAATTTAGCTGCTTTATTCATATTTTTGTTACAATATAACATTGTAAAATAAGTATAATGTGTTATACTAAAGATTAGAGGGCATCCAATTTTTAAAGTGCTGGTAAACAGAGCCATTTTTAGTTTTTTTAATCTATTTGTTTACAAATCTTAAATTTCAGTTTAAAACTAAGTCTGTAATGCACAAGCTTCAGAATCAAGACTGAACTTTCACCAGATACACATTTTTCCAAAACGTTTTAGCGTTCTAGTGTAAAGGCTCGTCTGAAAATCTTTTTTAAGAGCTTAAGGTGGTACAGAAAATGTCTTTTGGCAGCGAATGCAGAAACGATCTCCTCATCTGAACTAACCTTGGCACTGAAGAGCTTGGCCCCGAACAGAGGCCACTTGCGGGCCACGGTCAGATAAATCCTGACACATTCAGAGGCTGTGCAGCCGCGCAGAACTGACCACTTAGTAGCCAAACGCTCACCAAGCTCTCTGTGGGTCAAAGATACAGTTACAACGAAAGAGTTTGTACAAACGAAGGTAGACAACAGTGTACATATCACAGCAAAGTCAATAAAACAAATAATTATAATAATATCAATAGCATTAATTAAATACTGTATATACAGTATGAATCGTACAACACAATGCAAAATAAAATTGTAATATAAGATATATACAATTTATTAATACTGTATATTAGGAATACATATTTTGAACGTTTCATAAATAAACAGCATTGATATGTTATATGATTATATATATATATATATATATATATATATTCAATTAAATTAAGTAATATATAATTGAATATTCTTTAATAATATAATTGATGTGCACATTATGTGATTTGATTGGCTAATTACATTTGAATTGGGCTTTATTCATCAGAATACATTCAAGAGAACTGAATGTATATCATTAAACATTATATTAAATATTATAAAAAACATGCATTTTATTTGCACTAAATTATAGTTATATAAATATAATAGTTAGGAATATAATATAATATAATATAATATAATATAATATAATATAATAGTACATAAGTATGTATTCGTTACATAATTTTCAATTTAATGTAATAAGTGTAAATGTTATAACTGAACTACATACTATTATAAATATACTTATAAGTTCATACTACTATTTCAAATAATATTCCAATTACATGTACAGAAATAAACAGAATTAAATGATAATTAAATGATAAATTACTATATAAAGAATGTAACAAATGAAATAAATGCAGATTTACCTGAGCTGTTCCACACTGCATTCCTGCTTGTAGCGTTTGGGGTAAAAGCGCTCCAGTACCTGCAGAAGAGCCTGCTGGGACTTCGGTTGGGGAGAACCAACAGGAGACATTGCTGGGCGATCTAGATCACCATGTTCCACCTGAAAGACAAAGATGGCTGAGGCTTTTCTGTGAACCATCACTTCAGACACACTCACAGTTGATCTACAAACATGCACACACACAAACCTGTGCCATGAGCGCTGCCACCTCCAGAGCCAGTTCCTTACTGACAGGGAAGTGCCCTTGCAGTACCTCGTCATTGACTTGATAGGCCAGCAGGAGGCGCTCTCTCTCAGTCTCACCCTTAGCCTGAGCTCTGAAACACAGCCTACAAGGACACGCTAACGTTACTAAAGGGACAGTTCACACAAAATAAACAGTTGCCTATTACAGTAGTCAATGACATCTATAGTAGGAAAAATAAAATAAAATAAAATAAAATAAGATTAAATTAAATAAAATAAAATTAAATTAAATGTAAAAAAATACATAAAATTAAATAAAATTAATAAAAAGTAAATAAAACAAGATAAAATATAAAACAAAATAAATTAGAGAGAAAGCTTAAATAATTTCTTAAATAATTTCTAAACATTACATTTTTTTTTAACTCAAAGAATTTTACAGAAGGGATCTTATTTTATCACTCTATAAAAAAAAATGATAATCCAAACCAGAAAAAAATTGAAAATGAAATAATCAGGCAAATTATGAAATTAACAGACAGAAATTAATAAAGTGCTCTAAAGAAACGCTTAAAGGTGTTATTTGGATGTTTGCATTACATATATATATTTATACATACACATATATATTATATATATATACAGTATAATTGATGAATTAAAAACATTTGAATTTACTTATTTTGTTAGACACAAAAAGTCAATAAAATCTAATATAAAATAATAATAATAATAATAATAATAATAATAATAATAATAATAATAATATAAAGCATGTTATTAAATGTTGTATATATTAATAGTACAATGCAATGCAATATGAGTTTGTGTATGACATATTACATAATAAAGCATATTAATACTGTAATAATTATAAATATTTGTATACATTTACATTAGATAGTGACCATAATCATTTTTGAAACACACCTGCTTTTATAAGTGAGACGGACCGTTCGTGTTCCTTCATATTTTCCAGGATGAAGCTCCTTCAGTGCCTGTTCCCATTTGGAGATCACATCACAAATCTGCACCAGTAGATGAACACAAATCATTGCTTTAATCATCCCGCAGCACAGAACAAACACTGAAGTGTATTTTGTCTGTTATTATTATTCTCTACTTTATTGGCAGGCTGCAGGCAGTGCTCCAGGTCTTTGCCGGAGGGGTCGTCGGTGAAGAGAGCGAAGCCTGAAATCTGTGGTTTCCTCATGCCCGTCCTCTGGTTCACTGTGCTCAGGAACTCCTCCACTGTGGTGGAACCATCAAAACCTACAACCTGCAGAGATGAAGAACCATGTGACAGCAACATTCAGTGGTTATTTAGTACAATTGTGTACGTTTATGCACTGGTCAAAGACGAAACAGGACATTAATAACATATGCAAGTAGACATCAATTATCACAATTATTATATTTTCAGGTTTATATGGATATGTAATAATGTAATAAAGTTAACCCTTCATTAGAACGTAGGGTCAATACGACCCTATATTGGAAAGGAAGTAATCAGGCATAAATATGAAAGCGTTCAAACAGAAATGAAGGCCTGGTATTAGAGCAAAAATATACTATAGAACACACAAAATCACACATAAACAAACACACATACACAGCAATAAAATCAGTGTACATTTAACTCAATTTGAGTTTAACTTAACACTCCTTGGGTGTACATATGACTCCATTTTAGAGTTAAAATAACACTATTTAAAGTTTGTACATTACTCACAGAGTTCCTTTTAACACTGTAAGAGTTTATTCTTACATCAAACTGGAGTGTGTGTGTGTTACTCTTCAAAGTGTTAATATATTAAATTTGTATATTACTCACTTTATTTAATAACAAATAAATCTAAATGGATTATGCATGTGTAATATAAGCTAATGAGTGCATATAGTACACTGCTTCGAATGAGAATTAATTTATTATATCTTATAATTTATTATATAATCAAGACTTGTAAAACATACTTGTTTGGTCACTGTTTGTCCGAAAGAACTGGTTCGAGTAAAAAAAAAAAAAAAAAAAAACTGGACTTCCCATCACTAGTGGCAAATACTCTGCATAATGGGGTAAAAGTTTAAGACTAAAAAAAAAAACTATTCCATAAAAAAACTTTCATACTTGTGGATTAAGTTGTACTTAAAAAACTAAAAAACACCAAAAAATAAATAAATAATAAAATCACACTGTATATTTAACACTGGAAATTTTGCTGTTTAGGGTGCTTTCACACTGGCACTTTTGGTCCGCACCTGGGGTTGTGTGACAGAGTACGGTATATTTAGCTAGTGTGAATGCTGTCTGCTGAACTCGAGTGCACACCCACAAACCGTACCAGAGTCTGCATAAAAAAAGGGGGTCTGTGGTAAGGTTTGTGCAAACTCTGGTATGACTCACGACTGATATGAATGCAATTGTACCAAATAACGAAAGTGAACAAGCTGGACTGATCCAGTACAAACAGTGATGATGTCTGCTTGTCTCCTCCAAAAACGAGACATTGAGTGATGTTCTGAACATTTTTGTATTTTGGTTTTGGTAACAAAAGCAAAAGATTTAGTAAAAGCAGAATGACTGTGATATGCACAGATGAAGTCAGAGTTATTAGCCCCCCTGAATTATTAGCCCCCCTGTTTATTTTTTTCACCAGTTTCTGTTTAACAGAGAGAAGATTTTTTCAACATATATCTAAACATAACAGTTTTAATAACTCATGTCTAATCACTGATTTATTTTATCTTTGCCATGATGACAATAAATAATATTTGACTAGATATTTCTCAAGACACTTCTATACAGCTTTAAGTGCTGCAAGAAGGCTTAACTAGGTTAACTAGGCAGGTTACGGTAATTAGTCAAGTTATTGTATAATGATGGTTTGTTCTGGAGACTATTGAAAAAAATAGCTTAAAGGGGCTTATAATTTTGAGCTTAAAATGGTCTTTAAAAAATTAAAAACTGCTTCTATTCTAGCCAAAATAAAACAAATAAGACTTTCTCCAGAAGAAACAATATTATCAGACATACTGTGAAAATGTCCTTGCTCTGTTAAACATCATTTGGGAAATATTTAAAAAAGAAAAAAGAAAAAATCAAAGTGGGGCCAATAATTCTGACTTCAACTGTATGCCGCAAACAAACGTTTAGGATTTTATGACTCTTTTTTCATTCCTGAGACACCACAAATATTTCTGTGGATATTTTAAATGACTTTTAATTAATTATGAGTTAGAACACTTTGCAAGATTATTATTAAAAACAATAAAACTACTAAAGCAGACTATTGACTAGGTTTTCTTTTATTTTCCTTTCTTTTCTTTTCAGTGTAATGACATTGTGATAATATTCTAAGATAATCTCAATATTCTCAGACCCATTTAGCATTTAATTGTCAGCAACTACATTTTTCAAGAAAATGAATATCTTTAATAAAATCAATCTTTAATAAGAATAATGGTCCATTATTAGTTAATGATGGTTAATATATTTACTAACATTAACTAAGTATGAATAATCTTGTAAAACATTTATTAATCATAGTTCAACAATAATGCATTATTAAAATCCAAAGTTGTGCTTGGTAACATTAATGCACCATGAGTTAATATGAACTAACATTTTTTTTAACTTAACATTAACTAACATTAACATTAAATTAAATACTGTAATAAATATATTACTAATAGTTTATTCATGTTAGTAAATACATTAACTACTGGGTACTAATGGGCCGTTATTTTAAAATGTTACCAAACTTGGCTAATAAAATCAAAGCCCCAAACCGCTCTTATTGAAGTGACTTTCTAATAATAAAAAAAGTAAAACATTTTCACAAACAGGGGAAAGGCGTAGTTGAGGATTTTTGTGGTAATGTAGGTACAAATGTAGTTCATATCTCCCAACACACATCATAGTATACAAAAAAATATAATTTGTATAAGTAAAGGATATACATTTTTTTACAATTATTATTATAAATTGTTGCTGTCACATAGACCCCAAATACAGAATTAGTACAGAGTACATAAATAAATGTAATATGTTTGTGTTGACCTCATAAGTGTTGTTCATGAAGTGTACAGGGATGCTGAAGGGCAGAGAGTGATGGTACGGGTTTCTCAGCAGAATAGACAATATTTCCATGCGTGAAGGCTTTGCTTCTCTCTCTCCATTCTGTAAGGTTCTCTCTACTGATCGCTGGCAGTACACTGCATACTTCCCCACTTCAGTCCTGCGGGTAAACACACACACACATACGCTTTCAGATAAATATATGCAAAAACCTTAATAATACCAGAATATTAAGGGTAAGTTCACCCAAAAATGAAAATTACCTCATCATTTACTCTCCCTCATGTGGTTTTAAACCTTTATGAAATTTTTTCTGTTGAACACAAAAGAAGATATTTCAGTGAATGATGGGTGCCAGCAACCAGCATTCTTCAAAAATATATTCTTTTGTGTTCAACAGAAGAAATAAACTCATTTTTGAGTGATCTTTCAATTTAAGTGGCTTTTGCACAAGTTAGTGATGGTTATTGGAACTAACCATCAATCAGTGCACAGCATGAGTAACAGAATAAAAAACATATTAAAAGATAGAAATAAATTCACAGAAATAAATAATATTTTATTCATTCATTTATTTTGCATCGTCTTACTCCCTTTATTCATCAGGGGTTGCCACAGTGGAATGAACTGCCAACTATTCCATATGTTTTACACAGTGAATGCCCTTCCAGTACTGGGATACACTCATGCACTCTCGCCTTCACACACACACACTCATACACTACCGCCAACTTTGTTTACCCAATTCACCTATGGCGCACGTCTTTGAATTGTGGTGGAAATCAGAGCACCTGGAGGGAACCCACATGAACACGGGCAGAACATGCAAACTCCACACAGAAATGCCAACTGGTACAGCCGGGCCTTGAACCAGTGACCTTCTTGCTGTGAGGTGACAGGTGCTGACCGCTAAATCATATTTTAAAATATCCTAAAATATCCTTTTTATTTTAATTAACATTTCACAATATTACTACTTACATTGTTTTCTTTTATGGAACAAATATAGCACTGGAAAGCACTGAATGCTTCATTCTTACTTCCAAATTTATGGAAAAATCTGGAATAAATATACAAAACATGAAAAATAACAAAACATATTTGTGATGTAGTAAGCGTGTGACACTGACCTGGGATCTGCGTTGCGCTGCAGGTACTGTCTCAGGTACCACAGGAAATGATGCTGCGGCAGGAAAAGAGCTACGCACAATGACAACAGCTGCCAGCACTGAGAGCCACACAGACACATATACAGAGAGAATTATTAAATCTGATGTTATGATGATGATGATTGAGCGTTTGTGTGTTGAGATGATGGGACCCTGACCTGGGTGAGGGCGTAGTTGTGAGGAGTTCTGCAGTTGGTCTGTTTGATCAGCTGACAGTACATCTCATTCTGCAGCTCTGGATGGGTCAAGCACACCTGCAGTGCATTCTGGGCCAGCGAGGTGTGGTAGTCAATTGAAGGAGACTCCACCAGCACATTGATGAACAGCTGACATGACTATCAAAGAAGAGAAAGCATAGCGTTTGTAAAATGTGTATGAATATGGGTCAATGACACAACACATCACTATTATTTGCAGTTAATTAGTTTAAAGTTTTTTTTTTTTGCAAATTAATCTTTTAAAAATCTGACACATTTGAATTGGAAAATATATTATAAAAAGAAAGCTTTTGTATTTTGTTTTTTATTTATAAAAACAATAATAATAAACAATTATTTTATTATAATTATAATGAAATTTTCTAGTGTATTAGGTATATTAAAATAAAAATAATGTTTGTAAATAAATGTAAAATAAAATGAATTTACTTATAAATGCATAAAATTATCTATTAAAATAGTAGTCTCCAACAATGGTAGCTAACTGGGGCTACTGATACACTCTAATGTTTATTTATTTATTTTATACTTTTTTTTTGCTTGTTCAACCTACTTTAAAATGAGCTGAAACAGCACAACTCTTGACATTTCTTTGGGACAGCCTATTTTTTTTATGTTCAATCCACATAAATTTTTTAAAAGTATTAAGTTAACTTAATGGATTTGTGTTGGGACAATATAGATGAATTGTGTGGAACCCTGCATTTTTTACAGTGTATGTTTAAGTTTATTAGTGTATAATTTTATTTAATAAATAATAAAATGTCAAAAATAGAAAGTAAAAAAACAAAAATAATGTAAATAATTCATTTGTGGTTGCCACGGTGGCGTCGTGAGTAGCACGTTCGCCTCACACGAAGAAGGTCGCTGGTTCGAGCCTCAGCTGGGTCAGTTGGCATTTCTGTGTGGAGTTTGCACGCTCTCCCCGTGGCTGCGTGGGTTTCCTCCGGGTGCTCCGGTTTCCCCCACAAGTCCAAGACATGTGGTATAGGTGCATTGGGTTGGCTAAATTGTCCATAGTACAATTTATGTACAATTTATGTACTCCGTATGTATGAGTGTGAATGAGTGTGTATGGATGTTTCCCAGAGATGGGTTGCAGCTGGAAGGGCATCCGCTGCGTAAAACAATTGCTGGATAAGTTGGCGGTTCATTCCGCTGTGGCGACCCCAGATTAATAAAGGGACTAAGCCGAAAAGAAAATAAATGAATGGATGAATAATTCAATTGTATTTAAATTTTGTACAAATATAATTCATTATAATTGTACTAATTTCACAATTTATTGTTAATTTTACTGATTTCTTGACCTTTATATAAAAAAAGTCATGTTATTTCAGTGATTGAAGTTGATTTTCCCAAATATAATGATATGAATAAATGAAAAATTCATGATGATTGTAAAGAAAACTGCACTTATTATAAAGAAATGCATTTATTATAAAATATGAGTCCTCTCACATGTATTACCATAGAGGGAAAAAAGTGTTTTATCTGACAACAACATGTGAAGAGCTATTAAATAGATATTGTTTCCTAAAATTTGGATACTGTTTTTTTCAAACCCACATAAAACCAACATGAAAACAAAGCCTTTTGCACGATAGTTTTAATAGATTTTAGTTTTTTTACATGCTCGCTTCTATGTCATTCTGTGTTTTTATGGCTTTGTTCCACAGGACAGAGAGAAGCCAAATAAGTCATTATACAAAAACAACCAGCAGATGGCGAAGCTCTAACACAAGAAACACACACAGCTGCTTCTGTGGCTGACACACACACGCGACAACATGCTTTGCTTTCATATTAACATTCCATTTTTTGTTCTTATAGAACTTCTTACAATGCAAATGAAATCAAGTCAGGATGTAGCCATCAACCCCCCATTCATTACTCCAGAGTGGGAGACAATTTTCTTTCAGTATCAAATGACTACCTAAAAAAGATCTTCAAAGAGCTCACGATGCTCCGCCACTGAACTGTCAATAGAGCAGAATGTCTGCAATCCTCAGGAGAACTGGGCTCTCAATGGAAAATGGGTGCCTGAGGAGAAACTGAAATGAAAGCGTCTCTCCAAACACTGTCACGGCTCTCTTTGAACTGCGGATGAAATGTTTAGGCCTGTCCTCAAAATGAGATGTTACGGGGCTGGTGGCGGTTCTCACACAGAGCCACTGCTAGGAGGAACTGACTAGAAGAAATCGTGCTTCTAAAAGGATTTCTCAGCATAATACAGAAAATACAGTAGCAAAACCCTATGGTATGTCACTTCTCCGTCTGGTTTATTTACATTTAGCTGATAGGAATTTACAAATGAGAGACAATTGTGAGGTAGCAAAAAAGCTAAAGAGAATCGGCACACTGCCTCTTTAGCTCTCAAAAATCCTTTAATGTCACAACGTTTCGACCTACATGTCTTCATCAGGTAAAGAGATATACAAATGGGAGTACTCAAGAAATAGTGGTACAGCTCTACACATCACACCTGCAATCAATCACCACAATCAGAAAGCAAGCTAGTAGAGAGGCACATATACATACTGTACCACAATATATATCTAACAATATGAAATACACACTGTAAAAAATCTAACTTTAAAATTGTTAACTCAGTTTACAATTGTAAGTGAGGTGGACATATTTTTGAGCACAGAGTTGAATTTACTCATAAAAATGATTCAACTGCATGTTTGGAACTGTCTGTTCAATGAAAGTTAAAAAAAAATCAGTTGAGGAGACTTTAGATTTTGATTTCTCCATATCTTCAAAAAATAAAAAGTTGAGTTAACGTACAATTTTAAAGCAACCGGCTGCAAGGAAATTTTGAGTTTATGAAGCTTCAGTGTTTGAAGTTGGGCCAAATTATTCCGTAAAGTATACCTGACTTAAACCAGCCTTTTTGGTCAACTTAAAAGAATTAATATGACACAACTTCAACCACTGAAGCTTAATAAACTCAAAACGTCTTTGCAGCTGGTTGCTTTAAAATTTTAAGTTAACTCAACTTTTTCTTTTTTTACAGTGCATACATACCATTACAAAAAAATACAAATCTAAATTTTAACTTCCTCAGACAATTGTGAGGTGTAATTTGATGAACGCACTTTTAGGTAAAATATGGACAAATTGAAATGTTGTGGACTAAAATTAACTAAAAAATTAATCTCAGTGGTTGGTTTTATCCATTTTCAAACCAAAATTAGGTTCAGTTAACCCAGTATTTTCTAGAGTTTGATTGATCCATATAACTAAAATCTTTGGGAACTACTTACTAGAATGACAAAAATATTCATTCACGTATAATTTAGTGTTGTTTTACAGGTTGTATTAGCAAGCCTAAAAGTGGATGAAGTCGTTATGTTTCTGTGTGCTGTGGGTCGTTAAACATTCACTCAAATGAGTGAAAAACAAGGTAAAAAAGTGTCATTCTTTATTAAAAAATCCCATCTAAAAGGGGGATTCTAGCATTTGAGAGGTTTCACCCACAAATGATAGCAAACCAGGTCTCTCTCTCTCTCTCTCTCTCTCTCTCTCTCTCTGTTGAGAATTACCTTTTGATATGAAAAAGAAGAATACATCATTCATTCATTTTCTTATCGGCTCAGTCCTTTTATTAATCTAGGGTTGTCACAGCGGAATGAGCCGTCAACTTATCCAGCATATGTTTTACGCAGCGGATACCTTTCCAGCTGCAACACATCATTGGGAAATGCCCACACATCCTCATTCACACACATACACTACGGACAATTTAGCATGTAATTCACCTGTATCGCACTTTTTTTGAACTGTGTGGAAAGCCGAAGCACCCGAAGGAAACCCTTGTGATCGCAGGGAGAACATGCAAACTCCACAAAGAAATGCCAACTGAGAACTGGCTAAAACCAACTGCACCACTGCGTCACCCAGAATAATACATTACAAGCATTTTTTATTAGTGTTGTCTAAAACTTAAATTCCCACAGATCTTTTTTATATTAAAACTAATCAAGTAAAACAAAAACAAACAAATAAATAAATAAATAAAGCTAAAATAAAAAATAACTTTAAGCAAAAATAAAAAAATAACTTTAAGCTTAAAAGAAATATTAAATAAACTTAGATACTAATAAAAAATAGAAATGAGAAAAATCTAAATTTCTCTGATTCAGTTTTTACTTTATCTGTTCTTATTTAATACAACGATCCTTGATATTTTGTGCCAGAGCCCTCACTCTGATTTTATTCCATAGAGTGCACCCAAGCACTTCTGTTTCAAAAGAAAATCTGCCTGAAGTTGAGCTACTTTAAGTAATGAGTAGTTCGTATCTCAGCAAGCTACCATTCGAAGCAGTTTCCTCAACATGACTATACTACAGAAGAGAGGGTTTACGTCAATCAGAGCCCAATCCAGCTCATTATCTCCTGCGCTATAATGAGCGCACAGCCTTTGATCCTGCTGTGGGAGACAGAGCTGCTCTCTCAAAGAAACAGGACAGCATGGCACCATCAACCCTCAGGAGAGCAGCATGAGGACAGAAATGGAGATACTCTTCAAGAAAGATAAAGGATACATTTAGTGCAGTTTTGGGTAACACTTTAAAATAATACTCCGTTGGTTAATGCTAGGTATTGTATTTATTAACATAAACTGAGTGTTTATTAATTACATTTAAACATTTAGTAATGCATTATTTAAGTGCAAAGTTGTGCTGGCTATGTTAGAGATGAAATACATCCAGGAGGATGTTGTCGCAGATTAAAGCCCAACGACTGTTGTATAAGACTGAAGGGGTTTATTCTGCAAAAACAACTATCCTGGATGTATTTTATCCTGCTTTTTTAATGATTTGTCGATTTCCCATTACTGAAACGAACTGAGGGAATCAAAATTGCCCTCAAAATTGAGCCATACCGACCCGAACCAAGCTGCACGATGCAGTGTAAAAGTGCCTCAATATTGCAAAAAGTGTATATCCTAATGGTTTTCTTAATTTTAAAATGTCACAATCTTTTATTTTTATTGTGAATTTTCACAAGTAATGTTAAACCAATTATAATTTACATTTGATGTTACAAGCAACAGCAAGGAAGTCTCTCACTGAAGTTACACATTAGTGTTTCTGAAGGTTTAAATAAGAATTAAAATAAGAATTATTCTACAAAACAGCATCTAATTCTAACAGGAGACCTTTGATCACGCACCAGACCTTTTTTATGCAATTTATTGGACTTGCTTTGGACTGCTGAAGAAAAACACCTGCCCGTTGTCATTGTAGAGATGGAAAAGGTCAAACTACTTTTTAAAATAACTCTAAATAATATTGAATTTGACTAAAAGCCTCCACCCTCCGGCACCTAGACTGCTGCTCTGCACAAGAAGTTTGGCCAGAGGAGAAATGGTCATGCTCGACTGAGCTTGGTTTCTTTTAATCTATTTTTTTTCACTTTCATTAATTGGTGAAGTTTGTTCCTACCCACTGTCACTGAACCAGACTGTACTTCAACTCTGAAAACTGGACAGACACAGTTCAATTTACTATATCTTCTATGTTAAAGAGCCCCTGCTATGCATTAAAAAAGGTCCTATTTTGGTTTTGGGGGTCTTCAACAACAGTCTGATATGCATGCATTGTCAAAAAACACTTCATTGTCTTATAATATGCATTTATTTTTAACTAATTGTCCCAGCGACAGCCGTATGATTCGTTCAGTGAATCATTTGTTTCCAAACCCCTTCCTTATACGATGCTAATCTGTGCTGGTGAGTACGAAGACCCAGTATATTATGATTGGTCGACTGTGTTCAGCGTGAGAGAAATGCCCACCATGGCTTATCAACATTGTTAAAGTAGTCAGAGTGCAGAGTGTATGTGTGACCCCAATGCAAGAGTGCATTAAAGTAGTGCAGTTTAACACCAGCATATTGCTCTATTCTTAACCATGACACACATTCAGTATTAATCCACACAGTGGCAAAACTGAACTTTTTTGAAACTTGACTGCCACACGTGTGTAGGAACAGCTGACAGAGGCCATAGCTTTGACAAACAGCAGTGGATCACAAGCTCACAAATGCATTTAAATCCGTAAACAAATCGGAACGCGTGGCGTTTTCAATGTGGCTTTAGATGAGATATGAGAATATAAAGAGTTAACCAGATACAGTACAAGCCGTGTGGAGTGGTTACAAGTAACAAAACACAAGTAAATACATAATTTGCAAGCTAGAGAAAACAAGTAGGCAACCATTTTAATCGCACTTACACTTGTGAAATGGAAGAAAAAAACTGATCCATGAACTGTGTACTGTAAAGTTCCTGTCAAGCTCTGACAAAGTCCCATACATCAGTAATCTTTTCTGATCTTTCCTCTAACAAATGGCCGATGAATCCCCCGTTGTAAGCATGTAGACTGCTGAAGCACTCATTAGAAAAATTACGGGAACACAGCACAAGGCTGGGGCTATAATCCTGAGGTATTTTTTGCAAAAATAAACTTCAACCACTGACTCTTCACAGCCTCTTTGGGTAGAGAAAATAACACTAACTTTCCCTCACAAGTCAGAGCACAGCGTCTTTGCGACATGATTCAACCAGGATCTGCTATAGTGTTTGTCTTCCTATTTTTCTTCCTACAGCGTTCGTTTAAATATTCCAGGGTCTGCGCGCAACAAACGAGTGGGGATTGAGTTCCATATCGACGTCACGTCGACACGGCTAAAGGCTCGTTATTGTGGCGATTCATTCGAACCACTATAAGTCGACTGTTTTATAGATTAATCAATAGTTTTAAACACAGCGCACTTTCAGGTTTAAGCCTTAGCTGGATATTTCCCTTCACTTAGAGCTTTGTTACACACTGCATTAAAAACCCATAATAGGGGCTTTTTAAGCTGCTTTGACACAATTTAAATTGTAAAAGCACTAAAGAAAGGAAGATTAATGAAATTAAAAGAAGAACATCATATACACCTAGGATGCCTTGAAGGTGAGTAAATACTTGGCTGATAATTGTTTTGCATGAACTAACCCTTCAATGCAATTTTTTCATTGAATGTCATTATAATTAGTGTTTTCTTTATTAACTTTCTATTTGGTTTAGTTTTATACCTAATATTTGTTGTGATGTGCATTTTTGGTAGTGTATTGTGGATAGAGATCTTTACTGATACATGGTGGAAAACCAGTAGAGACTCAGATCATTTTCTTTTATTATTATCTTGTTTAACAAAAATGAACCAGTATACTGTACATGTAGCCTTTGAAGTGAATAATAGAAAGACTCTTCAAGACCAGAGCGTTTGTGCAGCAGAAAAACATAGATAGTAGTAGATAGTAGATAACCAACTGAGAGAATAAAAGAAGACACAGACAAGAGCGTTCACAGACAAGAGCGTTCACCTTAAAGAGCTTGAGAGCTTCGGTCTGAAGTGCCTCAGAGGGCAGAGTAGTGAGAGGGTACCGCAGACCCTCCTTACTGAAGCACAGCACTTCACGCTTCCACAGCGCTGAGTCTGCACACATCGAAAAACAACACAACAGCTGCCATCAGTACTAGTCGTAAACACCGTCTGGGGTCATTCAATCTGTCTGTCTCAGTTTAATTGAGAAACAGTTGTATGTTTTGTACAAGTGTGCAGTTGGTATGGGGGATGTCTGACCTGGGACGCCATCCACATCAAGCAGCTTGCCGATCAGCTGCTCAAATTCTGTGCCCACCCTCAGGCTGGCAGAGCTACCCGCCGCCACGGTCAGGTGGTACAGCCAGGTGTCCTGAGAGAAAGACAGCAAGAAAATAAATGTGAATGTGTGTCACATTATAACTGGCTTTTATTTGAGCTCAAAACAGAGACACGGCTGAACCAAATTTAGAAAAATTTAAATTAGTTCTTCTACTATTCCTATTACTAAAACCCAAAACAATAAAAAACAACAAAACACACACACACACACACACATACACAAAACACAAATCAAAATCGAATACAAAAAAAATACAAATAAAAAAAAATCAAATCAAATCAAAAAAGTTTGTTTTAGAAATAAATGAAAAATCAAACACAAAAACAACTGAAAAGCAAAAGCAAAACTAATAAAATAAACAAAACAAATGAAAGCTTAACTTAACTAAACTAAAACAAAACAAAACAAAACAAAACAAAACAAAACAAAACAAAACAAAAAACTATAGTTTGGAAATCAACTCCTACTAGAAACTTATAAAAATTCATATTACTATCATATTATAGTATTATATGCAATATTCAATGTTTTTTCTTAATTACAATTATTAATAAGCATCAAATTAGAAGTTGACTGAGGGAAGTGATAGTTAACAGCTAGCTAATGGTGCGAAATGACATCTAAACTGAATGTGTCAATTAAAAAAAAGTCTTGGTGTCTAACTTCGATTAAGTAAGTTGAAAAAAAAGGTACAGAAATAACAACAGCTAAAACTGAATATGAATGAAGCTAAATTGAAATGAATAAAACTAATCAAAATGTTAAAGGCACACAGCAAAATTACTACAGAGTGAAAATAGGTATATTGGCTAAGCTAAATCATCTGTAGTATATGTGTGTGAACGAGTGTGTATGGATGTTTCCCAGTGATGGGTTGCAGCTGGAAGGGTATCCACTGTGTAAACTCATATGCTGGATAAGTTGGTGGTTCATTCCACTGTGACGACCCCAGATTAATAAAGGGACTAAGCCGAAAAGAAAATAAATAAACGAATGAATGAAAACTGACAATATAGAACAATGTGGCGATGTCACTGGCCCATGAACATTTCCTGCTTGATGTCAAACTATTTTGTAACTGTAACAAGACGCAATTTAATCATATCTTAATGTTAAAACAGCTGTCATAACATTATTTAGCAATATATAGACATTTTTGGATTCTTTGACAATTATTATTGTTTACATCCCTCAAAATAGTCTATACAAATAACACCCGCTAGTTACTTAGACTGAAAAAAATATTCAATAAACTGGAACAAAATGTAGTTTTAAAAAATGACCTTAACACTGGTAACAGCACTCCTTCACAGAGAAGTAATTTGTTTATATATAACTTATTTTACATATGGTATTGTAAATAAAACACAAAACATTACTTGGGTAAAAAGACAAACTTACAGATGTGATGTAAATGATACCTTTTCTTGTTTAGTGCCGACGAGCAGGTAGGTGGGGCTTTGCTCTTTGGGATGAACCACTAACGTGAAGTGAGAGGAGAGGAAGCCCCGCCCACCCGCTTCATAATCCTCATCAGAGTCACATGACCGGTCCACTTCTTCTACCCGTGCTTCTCGGACACGCAGCTGACCCAGTGGAAACTGCCACCACAAACATTTATTTGATCTCAAACATACAATAGCATTGTGTGCAAGAATAATAAAAAACAAGAATTTAAAAAATGATAATAATAATAATAATAATAATAATAATAATAATAATAATAATAATAATAATAGTGGCGACCCCGGATTAATAAAGGGACTAAGCCGACAAGAAAATGAATGAATGAATAATAATAATAATAATAATATTAGTAATAATAATAATGATAATAATAATAATAATAATAATAATAATAATAATAATTAGACACTACAGCTTTAAAGTCCATGTGAACTGGAAGTTGCTGACATTTTTATTCCAGTATCCTGATGAACTTCCAACTGAAATGGAATATTGAGTAGGGGCGGAGCTCTTTCCTTCATAGCAAATTAACAGTAAGAGGGGCGTGGTTAGGAAAATTGTGGCTGAATAAGTAAAACTGACTACAAGAGAGAAGGACTGCCACTCCAAACGCGGAAGCAAATGATTAGACTTTGCGAGAAGATAACAAAAAACTTTTATTTTAAATGGATTAACTTGCACAGACTTATTGTTCACCTAAAATAAATAAATAAATAAATAAATAAATAAATAAATAAATAAATAAATAATAATAATAATAATAATAATAATAATAATGAGCGCTAGCAAAATAAAAATGATAAAATTTGATTTGACATGGACTTTAATGGAAACTTAAAAAGGTAATAATAGAAATTTAGAAATGTAAAGATATTCACCTTGTCATCTTGGTTTCGGTAGTAGTAGAAGACTTTCCCAATCAAGGCACACCACACAAGTTTTGAATGACCATGTTTCACCTGTAGTGAATAAAACCCCCAACATATTACTATTAGTGTACAAGAGTAACACAAGATGTACACAGGCCCAAATGTATTCAATCTGTGTTGTGACACCAATGCAGATTTACTAAGTAGTACAAAACTATTCTATAGTTGTGCTGATTAATTTACAGACAATGTGCAAATTAAAGATCACAGTAGATTAATTTACAGTACATAAAGACCAAAGTGATTCCCCAAGAACAGCACAAGGTCAATAAACAAAACTGAATGAAAATGAACCGTGAGTAATCTGCTAAAAACATAGGCATAAGACAGGTGAAGACATGATGTTACAAATGCCAGTAAACGGACTACTTCACACCTTATTAAGTCACCGTTTATGTTTAATTTAATTATACTTCTTCTGTGGACCTCCAACAAAGGAATGTGCAATAAAACATTCCCTACTTTGCAAGCAGGAAGGAAAGTTATTTTGATTAACGGTTATGAGGGTACATCAATTATATGTAATTGATTTGACATATTTATGTAATATACATATTTAAATCATTCATAATACATACTTAAATGTTCGATTAAAAACATATAAATGGTTAATTTTACTTGAATAGTGGCTTTAAACTGACCTGTTAATCATATCCCATAGGATGTGAAGTCACTATCTACACAGATGTTTCTACACAGCTCATGATCAGGGAGTCCCTATCAGACGCATTCCTGGCTTGATGACCTCAGATCTGTTCCAGCATGTAACAGCCAACCTGGGAATCTCACCATACAATCCTCAATGTCACCTGCTCATTCCTCCTCTAACTGTCATCACGTCATTGCTTTATACTGAACAAAGTCAAAACTAGTAACAGTAGTAAAACAGTAGTAACCATAGTAACTCAGTGACACTTCCCCAGTGTAATTTTGAGAACGCAGACATGAGTTTCACCAGGGAGCTGATGGGAAAAACTAACACGTTACTATGAGCTATTAGATATGCCTGTGTCATTTACATGCACACATATGATCTCTCTTGCACGTGTTTAAAGAGGGGAGATCTAACATATCTTAACTGATGAAAATTCAGTGAAACTTTGAGCTGGAAAGAGCACTAGTAGTTTTAACCGATTAATGAAAACTTGGCAAATGACTGTGAAGGCAAATTTCCACAAATGCATAATATCAAAACCCCTAAGGCAATTAATTTCACTCAACAACATCCCACAAGTAGTCTAGAGCAAGTGATTTGATGTGTTCTTTCTGCCTTTGGTATGCATACAAAGCACAAAGTGTGCAATTCTGGGAACCACACAGCTATTGTAGTTCCAGTCAGGTCTTGACAGCATTACAGCTCTATATCGATACAAGCAATTATTTCACTCATTTGATTTCACAACCAAAAACTGTCAAAGTCAAATCAAAAGAAAGAAGGCTTTGGATGAGTTATGTAAGAAACTAGTACCAGACACAGGAGCAGTTTGAGGACTAAAACCTTACAAATGTCTTGACATACTGTACAACATCTGAACACAGTCATTAGGTAAAGTAACCAAAGTATATGCAGAATTATTGACTATGGTTTATTTGAATTATCATAAAATAATGCACACCCAAGGTATTATTTTTAGAATAATTCAATGGCCTGTTGTCAATTATTCCTTACAAACTTAATTAAATGCTAGACAAAGGCCCCGTTTACACTAATGCGTTTTCGTTTTAAAACGCATAAGTTTTGCTACGGTTTTGCCATCTGTCCACACTCGAGTTTTCGAGCCCCGGAAACGGAGCTTTTTGGAAACGCTGGAGAGGCCGTTTTCATTCTAAAACGCTGCTGTTCCGTCTCAGTGTGGATGGAGGAAAACGGAGACATCTGAAAATGGAGGAGTGGCTGCTTAGATTCGCTACTCGATTGGGGCTTTTGGGTCATTGCGTATCAAGCCCCTATCACATGACTATAACGCCACCGGAAGACAGCAGACCATCCTTCACGGTAAACAACATGGACACAGAAATGGGAGCGTTGTTTGCACTGTTGTCCGTTTTAGGCACCATTGTGCAGTTAAACTCTGCCTTTCTTACTACAACAGCTGCATGAATTCGCAATAGGCAAGCTATTGTTTGAGCACTCGCTAATCGCTCACGTTTCAAGTGGCGTAAGCCCTATTTAGAACACAGGTTTTGGGTTACACCGGGAAGAACCAGTGCCTTTGAGTTTGTTGACTAACAATAACCAAAGGGCAAGCGAGACACATGCTTCCTGTTTATACTTAAACACCGCGCGCATGCCCAGAGTGCACGAATGGTCACGTGATATAAGTTTTTGGTGGAGTAGTGTGGATGGAGATATGTTCAGAAATGCTGGGTGAAACGCTAGTGTGGACGCGGATCGTTTTCATGCTAAAACGTTGTTTTAAAACTAAACCGCACTAGTGTAAACGGGGCCTAAGTGCACAAACCTATGTAGGGTTGTAACAAATTTGTATACTACCCATCTGTGGACTTCGGTTTCTCCACAGAAATATCTACTACCCAAAAACCCAGAGGCGAGTTTAGTTCATGTTGTTGACATGCTGAGAAGACTGTTTACTGCACTGCTAAAGCAAATCCACTTCACTTGCACTTCAACACATGAAAAATTTGACGATTCATGTCACTGTGTATACAAAAGTGACCAATCAAAACACTTTTACCAACAAAATCACCAACAAAAGATCACCAGGCTCAACGACTACAGACCTGTCGCCTTAACATCTGTGGTCATGAAGTCATTTGAAAGACTGGCTCTAGCATATCTGAAAGACATCACCGGACCTTTGCTGGACCCCCTGCAGTTTGCCTACAGAGCAAACCGGTCTGTGGATGATGCAGTCAACATGGGACTGCATTATACCCTACAACATCTGGACAAACCAGGGAACTATGCAAGGATTCTGTTTGTGGACTTCAGTTCTGCCTTTAACACCATCGTCCCATCACTGCTCGAGCACAAACTGACCCAGCTCTCTGTTCCTAGCTCTGTCTGTCGGTGGATCACCAGCTTTCTGACAGATAGACAACAGCTAGTCAGAATGGGCAAAATCATGTCTGACAGCCGCACCATCAGTACTGGTGCCCCCCAAGGATGTGTTCTCTCCCCACTGCTCTTCTCCCTCTACACCAACGACTGCACCGCAAAAGACCCCTCCGTCAAGCTCCTGAAGTTTGCGGACGACACTACTGTTATCGGCCTCATCCGGAACGGTGACGAGTCTGCATACAGACAGGAGGTGGAGCGGCTGGCTTTATGGTGCAGATACAACAATCTGGAGCTGAACACGCTCAAAACAGTGGAGATGATAGTGGACTTCAGGAGAAACCCCCCAGCACTCCCCCCGCTCACCATCATGAACAACACCGTGGCTGCAGTGGAGTCATTCAGGTTCCTGGGCACCACCATCTCTCAGGATCTGAAGTGGGACACTCACATAGACTCTATTGTAAAGAAAGCCCAGCAGAGACTGTACTTCCTCCGTCAGCTGAGGAAGTTCAACCTGCCACAGGAGCTGCTCGTGCAGTTCTACTCAGCTGTCATCCAGTCCATCCTCTGCACTTCAATCACCGTCTGGTTCGGCTCAGCAGCCAAATCTGACCTCCGTAGACTACAGCGAATAGTCCGGACTGCTGAACGAATCACTGGCACTACCCTTCCTACACTTCAAGAACTATACTCTTCCACAGTGAGTAAAAGGGCTCGCAAAATCACCCTGGACGCCTTGCACCCAGCACACTTCCTGTTTGAACTGTTACCGTCTGGCCGGCGCTACAGAGCATCGAGCACAAGAACTGCCAGACACAGGAAAAGTTTCTTTCCTCAGGCCATCTACCTCATGAACAGTTAATATTTCTCCTATTGTGCAATAAATGTGCAATACTTTCTCACACCCACTTGTACACAGCACCTTATAATAATATACATTGCAATACTTTTCCTTACGCATTTGTACACAGCACCTTATAACAATATATAATGCAATACTTACTCTTTTGCACACAGCACCTTATAACCTGTATATTTCTAACAAATCTGTACATACATTTCAACATCCAGATCGCTGGACTGCATCTCTGTTTAATGTCTATTGTCTTCTTTTATAATATTTATTCTGTGTTGTCACTTGTCACTTTATGTACACTGGAAGCTTCTGTAGCCAAAGCAAATTCCTTGTGTGTGTGAAGCACACTTGGCAATAAAACTGATTCTGATTCTGATGTAAAAAGGAAGGCTTTATAGCAGAGATGTTCAAACAAGGGCCCACGGGCCAAAGCTGGCCCATGGTAACCTTTGATTTGGCCCGCCATCCCATCTGAGACTGTCATTTCAAATTTAACGTACCCTTTTAATTGTTTGTTTTACTGTTAAGCTACAAAAAGCTATCTAAATGTTTCAATTTAAATGGTGTAAATGAATCAGATTTTGTTTAAAATGTACATACAAAGCACAATGGACAATGCAGAGACTTTGGTGAGTGAATCAAGGCAAAGGCAGATTCTGCTTGACTAATGTATTCAGCATTGAACTCCACTGTGTTATAAGGTTTTTATTGGAGTAAGTTATCATTTAAAGGGTGAAACTGCATTAGTTAATATGATTCAAAGTAATGTTTTCTATATATTTTTTAATATTATGAAAGAATAATATAAATTGGGAAATTACCCATGGCAACTTTAATGTAAAATAGTTTGGTAGATTTATCTTCGGCCCACGGCTATCATTGATATTTGGTTTTTGGCCCTTCATACGAACAAGTTTGGGCACCTCTGCTTTAGAGAGACTAGATTAAGGACCATTTCAGACACTCTGAGATGTTTTTTAATCTTTGTTGCATGTAATCCTACTTTCAGAGAAATCAAGATTCGCAACCTCGATGCCTCATTCACACTAGCTGGTCGCCAACGGTCGCTGCCGCTCGCACAGACGGAGGTCGCCGGAAGCCGCTCACTCTCCAATGAAATGAACAGTCGCTTGTCGATTTGCAGCTGTGAATGAGGCTTAATATGGAATAATCAGGCGTTTTGCTAACACTTCTGTGAACTGTTACCTTTGTTAACCAGCCTCGCACTGTAGGCTTGACTTCTTTATCCATGGAAATCGGTCCACTGGCCTGAACCTTGAGAACATTCTGAAGAACTCTGATCCAGTCCTCCAGGATATTTGGTGAGTCTGCAGCCAAGTAAAAAGTCTTCTTCTCTGTAATTAACTAGTCATAACAAGTAAATGAGAAAAAGAAATGGACAAAGGTTTAGAACAAACACGGTTCTTTGAATATTTATTGCGTTTACACGAACTCTTTAATCAGATTTTGTCAATACTGTGATTAAACTTCATGTAAACACAATACTTTGATCCAACTAACCATAACTGCATTAAGCTACAGTACGTGTGCACCACACAACCTCCCAATGCATCCACAATATGAGTTTTATACAACAACCATACAACCTCCCAATGCATCAACAAAAAAGTGTTTTGTGTTTGATGAAAGCAGATTAAACTTGTTTAAAGTGTATTTTTTGACTGGATTAACTTGCACAAAATAATTGTTCACTTTAAAATGAATAATGTGCGCTAGGTAAATAAACAATGTAAATTTTGATTTCACCCAGATATAAAAATAATGACTCCAATAAGCGTAAAACTTCCATCTGCGCTATTTTTTGATAACTGATAAATAACACATAAAAATAAAACAATAAATTAAAAATAGGTCAATAAATACACTACATCAACCAATCAAATTGTGACTTATATGGTGTTCATGTATTGTCCAACTATATATTTGAGAATCTTCTAAATCATCTCTTCCATCACGGATGGTCTAGTTAAATTTACTGTAAATCATTCATTCATTCATTTTCCTTCGGCTTAGTCTCTTTATTTGTCATCACAGCGGAATGAACTGCCAACTATTCCAGTATATGTTTTATGCAGTGGATGCCCTTCCAGCCGCAACCCAGTACTGGGAAACACCCATACACTCACATTCACACACATACACTACAGCCAATTTAGCTTATTCAATTCATCTACAGTATAGAGCATGTCTTTGGACTGTGGGGGAAACCGAAGCACTGTAAATCATTTAATAAGAATGAAAATGTATATTTATCTATAAATATTCTAAGCTATCTTAAGTAAAACACAAGAGTAAGAGTAAAACACATCCAGATGACCTATCATAAATCCTAGAAATATTATGATTATGACATTCAATTCATTCCAAACTAACAGACACAATTACACTGTTTAAATATTAAGGAAATTATACATAATTCCCCGTTATTATTTTTATGACAACACTGCAAATCCAGTCAAGACAGCACCTGAGAGCAAAGTACAGCCTCAAAGCGCAGACGAAATGTGCGATACCCATATCTGGCTGTTTCTGAAAGCCTCAGGCTGACAGATTTGTTAAAGGCTGTTTAGGTGTATCAGTGTGTGTCTCTCACCTGGAATGTCTGCGCTCCCTCTCCGCGGGCAATATGACACGAGGAGTTGAGCTCCATTTGGCCCTGAGGTTTCCGGATCACGTCACTCTGAGAGCAGAACAAAGGCTGATATCATCAGTGCTGTAACTCTAAACTTCCTTCCCTCACACCGTCTCCCAAATACCACCTCGGAGCTGTGGACAAGTCTACTCACCGGCGACTTATAGTACAAGATCTCGCCATTCCTCAGGATGAACCAGCGTCTCTTCCATGCCTTCACCTGACTGCCCATTTTCAGCAGGTAACCTGTCTTTTCTAGAGTCTCCTATATAAAGAGGCACATATCAAAAAATGCCTTTAACCACTGAAAACCTGCCTTACTTCCTTAACAAGTCTTTTACCTACTACCGATCTATGTCAACTCAATACAAGTCATTTATTTGCATAATACTGAATACATTCACTTTGAAATGGGTATTTTGTTTCACATACAGAATAGATAGGGAAATACCATTCAAAATAGGCTTGGCCAACTGGCATATAGTATGTTTAGCTGGTCTAGGTTTACAGACCCAACAGCGTATTGCTCTTTTTAACTCCCAAGTAATCCCAATGACAGACATTCAGTATTATCCAACATATTTCTGAGCAGGCAAAAGTTGAACTGTGCTCTTTGGTCATGTGTGATTTTGCTGGCGCAGCAAAAAAACAACACTATTGCGCATCTTAAGTCATTGAAACAGATGGGTTTTAATAGCACAGTGCAGTGCTTTCTGTGTGTGAGAGAGCTTTAGTAGGTTAACCAAAGACCTTCAAGCTGCACGTAGCAAACACAACACACTAAATACATATTTGCATTCTACAGAGAACAAGAAGACAACCTTTATAATCCAACTAACAGGGTTTGGATTCAGAGAAAGGTCCAAATGAACTGGGCAATATTCATGCAATCTGATCCCTGGAATCCGCTACAGAGTTTCAGGGAGTGTGGGTTCAAGTTTACCTGAGTCTACAAGTGGGTGTACAGTGTTTGGAGATTGACTTGTTTTAACGACTCTTTCTTTTTGAGAGTCAGCAACATTATACATGCTGCACTTTCAGATTTAAAACTTGGAGAGCTGTGTCAAAAATAATTGCAGAATCTATTTTAATGCATATTCAAAGAAAATTACTGTGTTTCTGGCAAATAGTGATTTTGCCAAGTATGATGGGATCCTGTGTTAACATCTATGTTGATCCTGGAACATCGTTTTTGTTGGAAATGTAATCCACACTTACTCCCTCGCCCTAAACCCAACTATAATCGTAAATTATTCCCAAAATCGTAGGGAATAATAGTTGGATAACAATCATGTGGAAGAGCATAAACCTAGCAGTTAGCCTTAACTTAAAATAAACGGTAAATATATCCCTTAATTCTGATTGGCTGATTGAAATGTTGTTCCAGGATCAACACAGATGTTAATTCAGAAACATCCCCTATTTGGTGAAATCTGTTACGGATTGGTCAGGCTCTCACGAACCCCAATCACGAAGATCACCATCACCTGCCTACTAACGAGCACACAGCTGCAACACATTCACGAGCACCAGTTAAAAGCACAGCACTCTAGTCGCTCATTGTCCGGGCTCGTTCATGCGA
>CAIGQQ010038941.1:6370820-6390397 GCA_903798035.1 Danio albolineatus | reverse complement strand
AATATACTAACGTTTACTTACCTCTGTCTCCTGTCCGCTTCTTAACAAAATCAGGTTGCCGGTGTTTTCTGATCTTAGATGGATTAATAGTCAACACAATGTTATGGCACTTTAAAATACCATGTCACTTGCTCTTTAAAGTGCAACTTCAATGGAAGTGAGGATGAGAAGACAAAATAGAGCTCAGATACATACCGGGCCGACACTCTCACAGGAGTAGGAGGAAGTTCGCTGCACCTTGTGTTCAGGCTCAGAGCAGTCACTATCCAGTGAATACGCATCCGGAGGAATGGCATAATCACTCTCTGAACTTATAGAGGACATGGATACACCTGCAGGACAAAATACATTAACATGTTCACTAGTTTAATCTAGGTTTAAGAATTGTTTTTTGTCATATATAAAAAACAAACAAACAAAAAAAACGTTATTATTCATATTAATCATTAATCTGTTCATGTTTAAACTGTTATTATTTTCATATTAGCAATTAAACCATTCTGAAAGCCTAATTAAGGGGCCATTGACTAAGACCATGTCATTTTCTTGGACCCAATCCCAATTTACTTATACCACATTCTAAAAGTATGCAATTGTATGTAAAGAAAAATGACAAACTTTTGAGTTACTAACAGAAGAATATGCAAGACATACTACTTCCTTATTAACGCACAATTATATTGCTTAGTTTGTGCCCTGCCAACATCTTGTCACATCATCCACATTTCTTTCATATTTAATATCAATATTTATTCATTCATTCATTCATTTTCTTTTAGGCTTAGTCCCTTTAGTAATCAGGGGTTGCCACAGCGGAATGAACTAACAACTTATCCAGCATGTTTTACACAGCATATGCCCTTCTAGTTGCAACCTATCACTGGGAAACATCCAAACACTCTCATTCACATACATACATACACTACGGACAATTTAGCTTACCCAATTCACATATAGCACGTCTTTGGACTTTTGGGGGAAACAGAGCACCCATAGGAAACCCACACAAACACGAGGAGAACATTCAAACTCCACACAGAAACGGCAACTGACTCAGTCAGGGCTCGAACCAGCAACCTTGTTGATGTGAGGTGACAGCACCACCCACTGCGCCACTGTGTCACCCTAATTTTAATATTATAAATATTAATATTATCAATATTTGCGCAT
Organism: Danio albolineatus; assembly: GCA_903798035.1. Taxonomy (NCBI): domain Eukaryota; kingdom Metazoa; phylum Chordata; class Actinopteri; order Cypriniformes; family Danionidae; genus Danio; species Danio albolineatus. Next base: position 6,389,227 of record CAIGQQ010038941.1, on the reverse strand, counting down.
CTCTTTCGCTAAACAAACACAAAATATATACTGCAGAATGTGGGGAATGTTGATAGCTAGAAAAAATACTCAAGAGATCAGTGGAAACCAGCAACTGTTGGGTTACCCACATTTCCCAAATAACTTATCCTTAAGAAAAAATCATTCAGGTTTAAAACAACTTGAGAGTGAGTAAATTATGATTTTTGTTTCATTTTTGCATCAACTATTCATTTGATGGTAGTAATACAACATTTATTTTTTTCAATCAATTACTGCGTCACGGTGGCTTAGTGGTTAGTACTTTCGCCCCACAGCCCCATGCTATAGGTGAATTGAATAAACTAAATTGGCCTCAGTGTATGTGTGTGAATGAGTGTGTATGGGTGTTTCCTAGTACTGGGTTGCAGCTGGAAGGGCATTTGCTGTGTAAAACATATGCTGGAATAGTTGGCGGTACATTCCACTGTGGTGACCTCTGAAATACAGAATAAGCTGAAAGAAAATGAATGAATGAAATTTAACTGCTAAACACACCTTCTGTACCTGAAAGATAAACCATTGTTTGCTTTATTTGTATATTGTGTATTTGTAATCCAAATCTTTGTTCTTTGCTTTATTCATTTCATCTAGAAAATATAAATGAAAATGTCTTCTTTTTCATCTAGAAAAATAAAAGGCTTTATTTTTAAAATAAGGGAATTTGTTTGGCTGTACTGCTCAGACTACCTCCAGAATAGTAAACCAACATCAGAAACATACCAACATCAGAAAGAATTGTGATAAAATCAAAACCCAATATTTTTGCCATATCCCCCACTCCTAAATGAAAAAAAAAGTGTTCTGTGTGAATGGGAGTAGCCTCCCCACCTCTTTTGACAGCACGGGGACTGCCAGGGGTGCTGCCCTTCTTATCCGGCCCCAGTGTGGACGCGTGCAGGCTGGCCAATGAGCTGCTGTCATCTTCTGAACCAGAGTCATCATCGGGAAGAGGGACACTGCTGATCTGAGTCGCTTTCTGGAGGAGCACAAGACATTTTGTATAATCTAAAAGGTTTCTGTAATAAAATAATTCTTATTATATATATATATAAACACATATTGGTTAAATCTCATATCGATGATGTAATCTTACCCCTTTAAGTGTTGAGTACACAGGCACACTGATGTTCTTGTATATGAGGTGAGTGAAGGGGCCGGTTGTTGAGTGCTGAGGCTGGGTGGATACTGCAGAAACAAACCAACAACACACGGACAAAACTCGTAAAAAAAGGGTAACTCGTAAAAGGCCGGAGTGGGCACTTTAATTTAATTTCATAAGGCCATTCAATTTACAAACAAAAGCAAAACAGCCAAATATGGTATTTGTATATTTAATTAGGTAATTATTTATTTATTTATTTATTTATTTATTTATAACAGGTATGATGTAACCACTAAAAGGTTTGCTCAAAAGCTTGCATCACTAAGATTTATAGATTTAAATTATTTATTGAAATATATATTTATCATTTGTCATTTTTTGTTTTTGTTTTGTTTGTTTAGAAAGACATATTATTTTTTCTTGATCAAAAATACAGCAATAGTAAAATTTTAAATATTTGGAAGCTGTTATAATACATTTTAAAATATTTATTGAAGGCAAAGTGGCATTGTCTGCACCATTAACCCAGTATTGGGATATGAAATCATGAAAATATGAAATTTGCTAAAACATTTCTTATTCTTATTAGTGTTAATAAATGGATAAATTATTTGGTAGATTAAAATGCATTTATTGTTACCATTCATATATTAACTAACCATTTAATAAAATGAATACTGTTTTTTAGCAAAGCAAAAGGTGTATAGTAAATTTACCGAAATTTTCTTGACTTTAATTATTTTGGATGTCATTTAAAATAATTTATTGAAATACGCAATCAAAATGTCATAAAGCTGTGCATAATTAGAAACAAATACTTCAATACTTAAAATAATAAGTGTTGTTTTAATCAAACAACAAAAGACATAAAAACACATGCTTGGCTTTATTTAACATTACTAATAATTAATCAATGTTTTACTGCAAGCCTTCAATCATTTAGGTCAACTTTAATTATATAAATGCAATTTCCTTAACAAGTTGATAACAATAATAATATAGTTGAATGACTAAAACCACAAGTAACAGTGGCTAAAAAATGAATGTTAATCCCCTGAGAGCAACCATAAATCATTTAAAAACACCATACACCACACAAAAAAAGCCTTTTATAAAATCAGGAGCATTCAATTATGTTCATTTAAAAAATGTTTGATGCAAACTGTATCTGTAGCCCAAATATTTATATATATTTTTTTTCTTTTTTTTTTTACACATTTGGATTTTTGCATTTGCAACTTTAGGTAGGTTAAAAATCAACTGTCATATTTTATGGATGTGGATTTCAATGGAACAGCATGAAAGGTGGGTTTTCACTGCAGCACAGAACCACAGTTCCACTGACTTTTATGACTGAGTCGAGATGTAGAGGAGTAAAACACTCGCTGGGATAATTACACGCCGGGTTTATCCTTTCATCACGGCTGATTGAAAAGCAGGGTTTCCATTCTCACCCTCTACTCACAGAGCCAGACCTCCTCTAAAAGCCTCTTGAAGACTCAATGAGCGCAGAACACACCTGCTCAGGTGTGCTCCCCTTAGGTGAGAGGAAGTGACATTAAACAAGTTCTGACTTCTAATTGACAGATCTGAGAGCATCTGTTCATATGACGTTACTAAAATAAGCTGCAGGAGCTGCCAAAAAGATACTTGTGACAGACCTATGCTGAGTGATACTTTTCACCTGGTATCAACATTCAGTTTTTAGTCATCCGATCACAAGTGGTCAGACTAGACACATTGGGCCCTATCATACATTTGGAGCAATAAGGCGCAAGACGTATTTGGCATAATTTGTTGCTATTTTCAGACCAGCGCAACAGTAATTTTTGTGGACTTTTGTGGTCTGCCGGTCTATAAAAGAGGTGTGTTAATGTGCATTGTTGAAGCGTTGCTATTTTGAGAAACTGCAATAGACCAACAAAAAGCTGGTCTAAAATTCAGTGCAAAGTGCTTAGGTCCAAAAGCTTACACATTGCTTAGTACACACAGGATGCACAGCAAAAAAACAAATATCTACGAAAAAAATTTGGGGGTCTTTTTCCAGTTTATTCATGACAATTTGCATTTGTATAATGTTATTATTAGTAATAGTAGTATTTATTATATGCATATTTATATTTGTTTTAACAAAAACTAGTTTAGATTTGTCCACCAGGTTTTGGAGACTTATGCATCACCATATGGGGCATAAGAATAGGACGTGTGTTTGGATATAACTATAATTATTGTTTATTTATTTGTTTGCTAGAAATTAGAGCTGAATTCAGAAATAGTTTTGAAACAAGTCTTTGAGCTTAACAACGAAACAAAAATTAAATATGTAGACTAATGGATGTCTTCAGTTGAGTGAGTACAACATGCAAACAATGGTTTCAACCATTTCCTTGCTCCACGATTGTAGAGGAGTAAAGTAAAGAGTAAAAGTGAAGTAAAGAAAAAGTCAAGAGGCAGAATGGAGGAGGCTCATTCTTTATCCTCTCGCAGATGGTCTGTTTAACTGTTTTCTCATTAGTGAAGCGTTCAGTTTTTCACCTAAGTCCATCAGGTAAATAGCAAATGCACCATGGTGCAACGCAACTGACTCTCAAGAGGAATGAGAGATGGGACTCTAATTGGTTTAATGTCGGTTATGCTCAAAACACACCCATAACTCATGAGAATAAGCATTATCATGTTAGACCATGCGCTGCGGCGCAGAGTGTATGGATCCAAAAGTGGATTTGTCCACGCCCTTAATGCATTGTGCCATGCGCTTTAAACTTTGAACCAAGATCATTAAAATGGAGGCCATAATAGATTCATAAGGGTGTATAGAAAATGGTCTCTTTAAGCAATTACTGTTAAAAATGGATCAGCAAGCATCTGAATCACAGTTTTTTTCTAAGTTTGTAACCAATGTTTTTTCTGTGTTAGCTTTATTTTTGTTAAACAAATAATAACACGGGTGCCACGGTGGCGTAGTGAGTAGTACATTTGCCTCACAGCAAGAAAGTCGCTGGTTCGAGCCTTGGCTGGGTCAGTTGGCATTTCTGTGTGGAGTTTGCATGTTCTCTCTCTGGTTGCCTGGGTTTCCGCCGAGTGCTCCGGTTTCCCCCACAAGTCCAAAGACATGTGGTATAGGTGAATTGGGTAAGCTAAATTGTCTGTAGTGAAAAAGTGTGTAAGGATGTTTCCCAGAGATGGGTTGCAGCTGGAAGGACATCCGCTGCGTAAAATAAATGCTGGATAAGTTGGCGGTTCACTCCGCTGTGTCGACCCCAGATTAATAAAGGGACTAAGCCGAAAAGAAAATGAATGAATGAATGAATGAAATAACACGGTGTAAGATGTCATGTAATGCTGTTGATCTTTTTTAATAGTATGTCCTGACATGGAAAACTATTATATTCAATAGCGTACCATAACGTATTCACATGGCTGTTTGTTTGAATTCACTCCTTTTACTTATATTTCACCACACTCTATACCACAAGGAGCGCTGCGAATCATTTCGAGTGTGACCACTGAGTACTATTGAATAAATGAAACAGTTATAGAAGTCATTTGAATTAAGTGGATGTGGATAGTGTCATGATCACCAGCAATTTACAGCCAGAGATCGCTGGTTGAAACACACACACACTTTCCGTGAACTACAGATTTGCTTGTTAAAGGACTACATTTCCAGTCATGCAGCACACACACACTCCTGCTCCATATCACGATTGATCGCACACACACCACCGGAGGACTGTCAAAGACTGATTACACACACTACATAAGCAGCACATACACACACATCCATTGCTTTGTATTGTTATCTGTATATGACCTTACAACGTGTTTCCTTTGTTCCTGGTTTTCCATGTTTCGACCCTAGCCTTGCTATTTGTTTATCCATGCCTGCTACCAGCCTTTTTGACCTTATGCCTGTGGTAAACGACCACGATTTTGATTACCTCTACACATCTGTTTGCCCCCGATGACCACTGCTGTACTGACTTTATATTAAATCTGCGATTGGATCCTCACCACCGTTGTCAGTGTCACCATCCTGTTACAGATAGTGGCTATGATTTTGTTCATAATCTGTATGGTACAGTGCAATGAATACCTTGTTATGTAATTTCTCCCTATTATAATCCATCAACATGCAGAAAGTAAATTTATTGGTGTTGTTCAAACCCATTTGACATTTAAAAATTAGCATTCAAACTTCCATTCTGGACAAATGCATTTTCAACAGCAAACTGAACAAGGCCAAAATGATTTAGACCCTGTTTACCCCTGCAATTAGAAATGTCAGTCTAATACCAGTTGTATACTGTAGTTGCTATAGACTGGTGGTTGCTGGTTGGTTGACTGACCTCTACCAATAGTCTTGGCTCCAAGACAAGCTTCCGACACTCTCATTCCTAATTTAGCCACAGCATAGATCCGGCTCTCCTGAAAAACACAGACAGATGAAAATGATGGTGAACTAGAAGTATTATACAAAACTTGCCACCACAGTGTGCTAGGATGTTCTGGGTAGTTGCTTGCAAAACTTGTGAGGATTCTTAAGTGTTGTTTTATGTATTACTTTGCAAATCTAGGTGGTTACTAAAAAGATGACACACAACAATGAATCAACTGTCAATTCAGCAGCTTTTGGCACTTTGAGTTGCAGACAAGGCAACACAAAATAAATCCAATCAGTACACTGAGTACACTTCGGTAATCAGTACACTTGATGTGCGTCCACACCACAACAGCAATCCAGTCATTCATTCATTCATTCATTTTCTTTTCGGCTTAGTCCCTTTATTAATCCGGGGTCGCCACAGCGGAATGAACCGCCAACTTATCCGGCATTTGTTTTATGCAGCGGATGCCCTTCCAGCCACAACCCATCCCTGGGAAACACATCCATACATTCTCATTCACACACATACACTATGGACAATTTAGCTTACCCAATTCACCTGTACCGCATGTCTTTGGACTGTGGGGGAAACCGGAGCACCCGGAGGAAACCCATGCAACCACGGGGAGAACATGCAATCCAGTCAAATGTGATCAATTGATATAGACTGACGATTTTTCGAGAGAGGGACTCGGTCCAGATGTGGGTTCTTTACGACAGTTTTTGCAGCTTCATTGTTATAAATCCTCTTGGGTCAACAAATGTGCTGGAATCTCAGCGAATACTTGCCTCTCAGACATGAACAATATATCTACATAAAGCTTATTATCACTACTTTTAAATGAACCATCTACATTTAAAAAATTTAAGAGTTCACACTTAGCTGATGATTGATAATAAAGCTTGTTTGGCATGCTGTCCCAGGAGAAAGACCTGAGCATATAGATCCTCAAGCCCTGGGTTCCCTCCTGTTAGCAGGGTGAGATGAGAGTTTGAGCACAGGTAGATCTCGATGAACTCCCCTGACTAATTTCTTACAGATGAAGTAATGGCTAAGGAGAGATATGCGGTTTGCTAAGAGCTTGACTCTGATGCCAATTTGGTATGTTCAATTTAGTGGTTTTTTTGGACTGTGGGAGGAAACTGGAGAACCCGGGGAAAACCCACGCGGAAATGGGGAAAACGAGCAAACTCTGCACAGGAATGTCAACTGGTTTAGTAGGGACTTTAGTAGAGACATTGTGCAACAGTGCTAATCACCTGACCGCCGTGTTGCCCATCTAAAAGGAGGAGGAGTGGAAGTGGTTGGGTGGGGGGGATGTTCTTCAAGATGAAGATACTGAGATAAGGAACTCAGGTTATTTATTGTGAGTTAGAAATCATCTGATTGGGGAATCTATCGTAAGCTAATGCGGGACCAGCTGTGAACAATCATAAGCATGTGATCCTCTCGAAATCAGTTGATAAATAAACTTCACAAAATGTTCTCTGGTTTTGTAATCTATATAAAACTAACACAAGGTACAATTGTCCTTTACTGACCTCATGAATTTCCACCTTCGCCATTCAAGAGTGAATTATAAAAATGCAAACATGATGACTAGTTGAACACCCATAAACTTTTCAATTGATGCTTGGTAAACAGTTTTGAAAAATTTGATGTTTCCACATTCAAGAGATAGGCACTTGCAACTGCATGACTGAGAGGCATTCTTAAAAATGGCCACCGAGTAAAATGACATGCCTTAAAGCAGTGGTTCTCAATTCCGGTCCTTGCCCCCCACACCCTCTCACCCTAAACATTTTGTAGTAGCAGCAGTAGTAGTAGTAGTAGTAGTTCATGGATCAATTCCTGAATCTCTGTTAACAAGCTGATGATCTAAATCAGGTGTGTTAAGTAAGGAATACATAGACTGCATCCGAAATCGTATACTACCAAACTCGCGGAGTATTAACTCATAGCATCCAAAAACAGTATGCGAGAAGTACCCGAATGACCTACTGCTTTCGGCAAAATTCTGAAGTGCACGTCCGATGCAAGCTACGCTCTCCCATGATGCACCTCCAGAGAATTCATAAATGGGAGTAAAGTGATGCAACTAATGCGGGTAGGTCATGTCATGATGACGAAATTATGGATGTAGTACATCCGACTTCCATTCATACGACTCACATTCATACTATATGTTTAGAATGTATTTTATAATAATCGAGTAGTACATTTAAATTCAAATGCAGTACCTGAGTAGTAGTATTTCAGACGTAGCCATACAAAATGATGACCAGAATTGAGAACCACTGCCTTAAAGAAACTTTGTTCAGTGGTCAAATATTCTGTTTTGTGTTCAACAGAAGAAAAAAACACAATTAGGTTTGGAAAAAGTGAAGAGTGAGTAAATGATGGCAGAAATTGTCAATCCTGGGTGATTTATCCCTTTAATACCAGGTATGAACAGATATGACTAACGGAGGCCCTCGAAATAGTTTTAGCCACTTCTGTCCTCAACAAGCTGCACAATTAGAAAAACCAACTGAACACTTTAATGTCGTCTTACCCATGAGGGGAATCGGTGCAGTGGTGGCGTAGGTGGTTTAAGAGCTTCTGGGTCCATCATCTCAAGCTCCTTGGTCAACCCATCAAACAAGCCTTCATCAGTGGGCTGAACGTCAGTAACCTCAAACCCTTCCACAACACCCTCCATGCTTTCTGGAGGTCCTTCGTCAATGTCCGTCTCCTCGAGTCCATGTGTGGGAGCTGAATTCGAGACAAGACTGTGGCACGATGGAGACCCGCAATTTCCAATATCAATGCTGACGTTGACCTGATGGAGGCGCTCTATGCCGGGCTGTGGCTGACTGTGGTGTTTCTTCACAAGTTGGATACTGTCCCGGGGCGTTAGAGGAGTGCGAACTTTGGGCAGGGTCATGCTGGTGCCCAACGGTAAAGCCAGAGGGAAGGGGCACGACAGAGGGAGACGTATTAATGGAGGTGAGAGAGACACAGGCGGGGGGCTTTTAGGAGTCGGGGTTGGAGTATCAAAGCCACCTGGACCAGGGGTCTCATATGCTGATGAGGAGGAGGAAGAGGACGAGGAGGACGAGCGGAGGCGCTGGGAGCGAAATTTGCTGTTAAGTTCATCAGAGGAGTGGTCTCTGTCTGAGGCCCCGCCCACTGCCCTATCACGCATCACTCCAAACGGAGGCTCCACCCCATCTGTGCTCTCCTTAACTGAGCTTGTGGTGTCGACTCCATCTTGACTGGATTTAGGAGAGTCTGCTTTGTCTTGTAACAAGGGAAGTAAAGATGCGCTGTGAAAAGCAGAATCACAGCCCTCTGTGATTTTCCTTTTGCTATCTGCAATTAAAAATAGATACAAATGTTCAGATAAAAACTTCTAAATGATTGAATGAATATTTCTTATTATATTTTAGGAAAATAAAATAAAATAAAATAAAATAATTCATTTTCTTTTCAGCTTAGTCCCTTTATTAATCTGGGGTCGCCACAGCGGAAAGAACCGCCAACTTATCCAGCATTTGTTTTACGCAGCGGATGCCCTTCCAGCTGCAACCCATCTCTGGGAAACATCCATACACACTCATTCACACTCATACACTATGGACAATTTAGCCTACCCAATTCACCTAAACCACGTCTTGTGGACTTGTGGGGGAAACCGGAGCACCCGGAGGAAACCCACGCAACTACGGGGAGAACATTCAAAGTCCACACAGAAATGCCAACTGACCCAGCCGAGGCTCGAACCAGCGACCTTCTTGCTGTGAGGCGAATGTGCTACTCACTATGCCACCGTGGCGCCCAAAATTAAATAAAATAAAATTAAATTAAATTATAAAATACTTTAATATAACTTCCTCAGTTGACCCAGATCATTTATGGAAACTGCAATCAATCAAATCAATCACTAAAAAATCAATCAATCAAAAAAATAAATAAATAAATAAATAAAAATAATAATAATGACAATAAAACAATATCACTCTTGTCGTAGTTGCCGACCTTCTCATCAATTAGACACCATCAACTGGAGTTTTTGGATACCAGAATATTAGACTTTATTCAACATAAAGCCGAGATGTCTGAAAACAGCCCATCAGGACAACCTGACGTCTCCCCTAGACTATCTGAAGTGTTTTGTCTCCCTCATTCTGCTGTTTTACATGCAGTTCTACCGTTGTGTGTTCTTGCTCCGCACATATATCGCCCTGTGTCATCTATCTGTTATATTTTCGACTCTCTGCCAGCTTGCTCAGGTCTACGTTAGCAGCTGTTTTCACACCAGAGATGTCACTTCATAGATGCAACTTATGCAAAAGAACTAAGTGTTTACATACATTTTCATGATGGCATAATATGATACTCATTCTCCTGAATGTCTTTCACACATATAGCTTCATATGAATGTTTGACATATATAATCATTCATTCATTCATTACATTTCTTTTGGCTTAGTCCCTTTATTAATCAGGGGTCGCCACAGCAGAATGAACCGCCAACTTATCTAGCATATTCCCTTCCAGCTGCAACCCATCTCTGGAAAGCATCCATACACACTCATTCACACTCATACACTACGGACAATTTAGCCTGCCTAATTCACCTATACCACATGTCTTTGGACTTGTTGGGGAAACCAGAGCACCCGAAGGAAACCCACGCGACCACAGGGAGAACATGCCAACCCCACACAGAAAAGCCAACTGACCCAGCCGAGGCTAAAACTAGCAAACTTTTTGCTGTGAGGCGAATGTGCTACGCTCTACGCCACCGTGGTGCCCATATATAATCATTGCTTGACATTTGCATTAATATATTCTACAGCATAGCCTTCTCATCGCAGGCTCCTGTGCCTCTGTAGGCTCCCCTGGCTCATGTTTAATGCACACACTCATAGTTAATACTTTTTTAGAGAACAATTCTAGAGAATACAAAAATATTCATCAATCTCTGGTCTCTTCTGTTTTTCTCCATCTCTATTATTATTATTCTCTGCTCTATTAAGACTATCACATACCTCTCAACCCTCCTGTTTTTCACAGGATTCTCCTGTATTTTACAGTTCTATCCCACTATCATCCCGTAAAGGTATTTCCCGTATTTCTCCCATATTTTCAGTCTTTCTCTGAAGGGTGACAATAAACATTAAAGAGCCGATCCTCCCTATACGCAACCCATACCGCCGAACCACCAGGGGCCACCCCTTGCTCTTAAATGTGAGTCAGTTCTGTGAATTTTGTTTTATTTAGGCATGAAACACTCTAAAATAAAAATAAATATAAAAACGGCAGGATTCCATTTCCTTTTCATTACAGGTGTCGTCGCTCCTCCTATGCAATTCTCAAAACAAGTCATATAGCGGTGCGTGACTGATTCTGTAAATGTGATTTGAAGCAAAGCCAAAGTGGAAACTGAGCTTTGGGTGCGTGTTTGAACAGACATATAAATATAATTAATAATAATAATAACAACAATAACTAAAGATGTCAATATTGATGTTTTTTTTTTTTTAACAACACTAATTTTGACCTAAATGAGCGTAATACGTTAGGAAAGCAATCAAATGCTTTCATTATAACGTTAGATGTGTGCATTTTTAAAGTGACACCTTATTTAATGTAATCAAACAAAAAATCTAAATAAATAAGATTCATTTGTTGCTTTTTTTCAGAATGTTTAAGTTATACAGTGAGAAAAAGATTAATGAGATTTGATAACTTGATTCTATTTCTTTATAATAGCTCATTTTAATAAGTTAAACTGTTTGCTAATCTATCCTATTAAATTTTCTTTTGTAAATAATAATTGTAAAGAATATTACTGACCGGGCGCCATGGTGGCCTAGTGGGTAGCACGTTCGCCTCACAGCAAGAAGGTCAGTTGGCATTTTCTGTGTGGAGTTTGCATGTTCTCCCCGTGGTTGCGTGGGTTTCCTCCGGGTGCTCCGGTTTCCCCCACAAGTCCAAAGACATGCGGTCCAGGTGAATTGGGTAGGCTAAATTGTCCGTAGTGTATGAGTGTGAATGAGTGTGTGTGGATGTTTCCCAGAGATGGGTTGCGGCTGGAAGGGCATCCGCTGCGTAAAAAATATGCTGGATAAGTTGGCGGATCATTCCAATGTGGCGACCCTGGATTAATAAAGGGACTAAGCCGAAAAGAAAATGAATGAATATTACTGACCGTTTAACTGTTTATTTACAATGAAACAGCTCCAGAAGAACATAGGGGGTGTTATCCCTTATTATGGTGGGTCTATCCCTTATTTTCACACCCCAATGTTGGCAGGTATGCTATCATTTGTGCTCAAAGTTAATTTGATCAAATATTACATGTTTGTATTTTATCTGAATATAAGCGAACATTATGGATTAATAGAAAGTGTAAACTATGGCCACGTTAAATTACCATTTGTGAGCCAATATTTGAACACTATTCCATAAGTAAACCATGCTGAGGAAACTGGATCAGTGTGTCTTGTTTGGCTCAGTGACTCTGGTATGAAGCAGAAGCTGCTGATGTACCTGTAGAGCTGTTCAAGCGAGAGCCTGTCAGTCTCCAGCAATCCTCCTGAGCAGGGGGCGTCCCGGGGCAGCTGGGAGGGTGGAGTGGGCTGGAAGGGACCAGGTGAGTGTCCACCGCAGGAGATATGGGCCTCTCTAGAAGAGCTGAGAGAAACACATTGAGATGAGCAAAAACAAATGGCAAAAGAAACAAAAACAGGAAAGGAGCTGCGTTTACTCTGAAGCTTGTCTTGTAGCATGAGGATCTGCTCAGTTTGCTTCAGGTTGGCCTTCTTCAACTGCTGGTTCTCTGTTTCCATCTTAAAAAAAAAAGACCAGAAAGATATGGACACTATTTTTAATTTCATTTTAATTTATAATTTCTTACTTTAATTTAAATTCTATTCATTTCATTTAATCATTTAATTTTATTTTATCACTTGCTTTTATTTTATTTTATCATTTAATTTAATCATATTATTTTAGTTTTTCATTTAATTTAATCGTATTATTTTAGTTTATCATTTAATTTAATCGTATTATTTTAGTTTATCATTTAATTTTATTTTAATGTATTCTTTTATATTTAAGTGCCACGGTGGCGTAGTGAGTAGCACGTTCACCTCACAGCAAGAAGGTCGCTGGTTCGAGCCTCGGCTGGGTCAGTTGGCATTACTGTGTGGAGTTTGCATGTTCTCCCCGCGGTTTCTCCCACAAGTCCAAAGACATGTGGTATAGATGAATTGGGTAAGCTAAATTGTTTGTAGTGTATGAGTGTAAGTGTGTATGGATGTTTCCCAGAGATGGGTTGTAGATGGAAGGGCATCCGCTGCGTAAAACAAATGCTGGATAAGTTGGCGGTTTATTTCGCTGTGGCGACCCCAGATTAATAAGGGGCTAAGCCGAAAAAGAAAATGAATGAATGAATGAATTTAATATTTAATATTTTATTTTATTTAATATGAAATTAAATAAATATTAATTTATTTTATCAATTTATTTTATACCTTTATTTTATTTAATTACTTAATTATTATTTAAAATTTTATCATTTTATTAATTAATAATTTGTTTATTATTTCTTTTTACTTAATATTTAATATTAAATTTCATTATTTAATATCATTTTTTACTTCATTTTATTTTATTGTCATCTTTAATTTATCATATTTTATTTTATTATTTAATTTCATTTTATTTTATCAATTTATTTTATCCCTTTATTTTATTTATATTATTATATTATTTTATTTTATTTTATTATTTAATATTTCATTTTATTATTCCCTTTTATTTATTATTCAATATTAAATGTTATTATTTCATGTATTATTTCGTTTTATTTTATAATTTAATCTAATTTTTGTATTGTCATTTCATTTTACACAAAAACTTCCGCATTTCAACTCACCTCTCGTAACTTAAACGTGACCCAGTCCTTGATTTTGGCAGCCTTCTCTTCAATAATTTTGGCCTCTTGGGCTCGAACCAAGTTCTGCAGATAAGAAGATCAGTTAAACAATCATTCACAGAATTTGTAAGTGACCATATCTTCTCTCTGTGAGGTCTTTTCCTCACCTGTTTCTCCAGCTGTCCTTCCAGTCTTTTTACGATCAGGTCTTTCTCCTGGAGTTGATTGCTCAGCTCTTGATAACGCCTGTACAGTGAGTTTTCTGTTTCGCTAGGCTGCATGTTCGCAGACTTCAGTTTTTCCTCCATAATATGGACCTAGAATGTGAATTGTGATTATGAAAAGGGGGTATTTATTACCAAAATGACTAGATCTTCACTGACGTTGCATGTAGTGGTGTGTGGCGTGATAATACTTCTAGTGAAAGCTGTTATTACACCTTTTCAGAACATATAAAGCTGGTTTTAAGGGACTTATAAACATTATTAGAGTGCGAGTAAAAAAAAAAAAAATCCAAATACAGATAACTTCTGAAAGAGAAAAAGGGTTTTTTCAATAGCACTACCTGTTTTTCAGCACTCTCTGCTCGCTGGTCAGCCTCTATGACTCTCTGTTCCAGCTCCTGCATCTACAGAAAGAAACAGACAGGATCACGGGTTGCTCGGTTGAGGCTCTGGACATATATGTGTGTGTTGGTTATATAAACTAAAAGTGTGGGATAAACTATGAGAATAATCTACTGTATATCTGACTTCGAGTGTTGTTATCTGTCATGCCTAACTGATTTTGAGCACAATCCGGTTCTAAACACTCAGGGCATATTGTACAGCTGCGGGTTTGGACACGTTCATGACACAAACCACTGCGCTTATCAACAAGACCAGTATGATGGCCTGACAGCACGACAAAAAGCCTCAAGGCACATCCTAGTAAACACACCACACACTCCTACACCATAAACACTGTTGGGTTTTCTGCATCGAATAATGTTTCTGCACATTCTGAAAGCAAATTGTTGTTACTCATGATGGCATTATGGAAGTCTTATGTCTGGTGATAACATGGTGTTACTGCAGAGTCGAGTTTGACCTGTTTTACTTTATTTTTGTATTGTTTGTGCTTTATATTTGTGTGAAGTATAATTTGCTTTGCTTCTCTTTTCCTTTGCATTTGTCTTATTTTGCTTCTTTTCAGACTTCTTTGTGTAGTTTGTAACTGTTTATTTTTTGTTTTGCTTTGCTTTCCTTTTCTCAATTTTGTTTTATTTTTACCTTGTTTTGACTTTAGATTATTTAAGAGTTATTTTTGGGTGGAGTTTATAATTATTTCAATTTTGTTTTTCTTTCTTTCGTAATTGTATCTATTTTGTTTCTCTTCATTTCAATTTTGTTTTGCATCAGTTTAATGTGACTATATCGCTATGTTTAGTTTGTACTTTTGTGTGTATTTTTGCTTTGCTTCTTTTATTGATGGATATTTTCTTTTTCTTGACTTTTTATTATGTTTGTTATTTATTTGTTATTGTCTATTTAGGTCTACACTCGCTGGCCACTTTATTAGGTACACCTTACTAGTACTGAGTTGGACCCCCTTTTGCCTTCAGAACTGCCTTAATCCTTTGTGGCACAGATTTAACAAGGTACTGGAAATATTCCTCAGAGATTTTGGTCAATATTCACATGATGGCATCACGCAGTTGCTGCAGATTTGTTGGCTCCACATACATGATGCGAATCTCCCGTTCCACCACATCCTGAAGATGCTCTATTGGATTGAGTTCTGGTGACTGCGGAGGCCATTTGAGTACAGTGAACTCATTGTCATATTCAAGAAACCAGTCTGAGATGATTGGCGCTTTATGACATGGTGCGTTAGTTATCCTGCTGGAAGCAGCCATCAGAAGATATGGACATGGTGAGCATTAACACTCAGGTAGGCATTTAGACAAAGCTCACGCGATAGTTATGGGCCCAAAGTGTGCCAAGAAAATATCCCCCACACATTACACCACCACCATCAGCCTAAACCATTGATATACAAGGAAGGATTGAAATCCAGATGGTTGTGTGTGAAAATCTTAGTAGATCAGCAGCTTCTGAAATACTCAGACCAGCCCATCTGGCACCAACAACCATGCCACGTTCAAAGTTACTTAAATCACCTTTCTTCCTCATTCTGATGCTCGGTTTGAACTGCAGCAGATTGTCTTGATCAGGGATGGGCAAACTCAATTCTGGAGGGCCGGTGTCCTGCACAGTTTAGCTCCAACTCTAATCAAACACACCTGCTCATAGATTTCTTGAAGACACTGATTACCATATTCAGGTGTGTTTGATTAGTGTTAGAGCTAAACTGTGCAGGACACTGGCCCTCTAGGACAGAGTTAGCCCACCCCTGGTCTTGACCATGTCTAAATGCATTGAGTTGCTGCCATGTGATTGGCTGATTAGAAATTTGAGTTAACAAGCAGTTGGACAGGTGTACCTAATAAAGTGGCCGGTGAGTGTACTTTTCTACTTTATGATTTGGAAGCTTCCATCACCAAGACAGATTTCTTGCATGCAAACACAGCTCTTGCTGATTCAGATTCTCGATTTACTAATCTTTTATCTGTTTTTGATTTTTTCATTATGTTACTGTTGTATGTTACTGTTTATGTGTCTTGTATTTAAATATGCATCTTGAGCTGTTTATTTTGGTCAGGAAACACATAAAATTACAATTTGAATTACATTTTAATTAAAGTGATGCAGAAATCACGACGCTTCATGTGTTTTACTAGAATTTTGAAAGGTTAATTCACCGCAAAATGTTTAACTCTGTTATTAATTTCGCACCCAAACGTGTTCTTGGAGCTTCGTATGATTACAGTTGAACCATTGAAGTCACACAGAATGTTTTGACAATGTTTTTGGTTCCTTTTCTGGACTTTGAACATCTGTGGAGCATTGATGTGTGGAGAAACAGAGAGCTCTCAGTGTTCCAAAGATGAACTAAGGTCTCAGAGGATTGAAACGATGCAAAGGAGAGTAATTAATGACAAAACCTACATTTTTGGATCAAGTAATCCTTTAATTTTAACCTAGGATAGCATTCAACGTAAATTATCTATATATAAAAATACCTCATTCGCCTTAAAAAATGTTATTAGTCCAAAAGTGCTTTCACACATTATTATAAAAAGAACCTGAATAAATGAGTGATCCCAATGAGTCTTGTTTGAATGCAAAGAAAACTATGTTCTACGCTGCATATTTAGATGGAACATTTACAAAAAATGTTGAATAGCTTACAGGACAGCCTGTGTGGAAATCTCATGCAAATGACTAACTACAAGAGCACATATCTTCATTTAGAATAACCTGAATTCATCACCATTCACATGAGAGCAAGAACTAATTTATGCGCATATGATCCTGTCATGAAGCTGGCGGAAATTTTGTAAAACACTCTTCACTGCTCACACAAGTATGCAACATTTAACTAATAAATGAGACCCAATAAAAAGAAAAGAAGAAGATTTGACAGGACCGCTCATCTGTGCATGAATTATATCTCCCTCACTGACACACTTTTGGAAATATCTTGTAATATCAAAAGCTTGTAAGAACCCAGAGTCAGAATCAGAGTCCCTGGCCATGATTTCACAGTAAAAAGTAGGACAAGCTTAATAATGGACTTTGTTGTTGACATTGTCATATTTTTTGGTTTGCATTGTTTCTGTTTTGGCGCCACGGTGGTGTAGTGAGTAGCACGTTCTCCTCATAGCAAGAAGGTCGCTGGTTCGAGTCCCGGCTGGGTCAGTTGGCATTTCTGTGCGGAGTTTGCATGTTCTCCCCGTGGTTGCGTGGGTTTCCTCTGGGTGCTCCGGTTTCCCCCACAAGTCCAAAGACATGTGGTATAGGTGGATTGGGTAGGCTAAATTGTCCGTAGTGTATGAGTGTGAATGTGTGTGTATGGATGTTTCCCAGAGATGGGTTGTGGCTGGAAGGGCATCCGCTGCGTAAAAGATTTGCTGGATAAGTTGGCGGTTGATTCCGCTGTGGCGACCCCGGATTAATAAAGGGACTAAGCCGACAAGAAAATGAATGAATGAATGTTTCTGTTTTGAATTGTATTTGTTTTGTTTGCTATCCTTTGTTCTGACTTGTGTTACTTGAGTGCAGTTGGTATGATTGTATTCGGATTTGTGTCTGTTTTGTTTCCCATTTGCTTAGTTTTGACCAAGTTGCGCTTGAGTGCAATTTTACGATGGAATGAATGATAGAATAAATTATAGCATGATGGAATAAACGAATGAATGAATGATCAAATGAACAAATTATGATCAAATTATGAATGAATGAACGATCAAATTAATGCATGATCGAATAAATGGTCAAATGAACGAATGAATGAATAAACGATGATCAAACAGATGAACGAATAAACAATCAAATTAATAAACGACATAATGAATGATCAAATGAGTGAATGAACGAATGGATGAATGAATAATCAAATGAATGATCAAATGAATTAACTATTGAATGAATGATTAAATAAATTAATGATTTAATGATCAAATGATTTAAAGAATAAGTGAATGACCGAATGAATAAATGATCAAACGAATGAATGAATAATTGATCAAATGAATAAATGATTGAATGATTGAAAGAGTGAATATATGATCAATCGATGGAATGATTAAACGATCAAAAGAATGAACAACCAAACGAATGAATGAATAAATGATCAAATGAATGAAAAATGATTAAATAAATAAATGAATAAACAATCAAATTAATAAACGACAGAATGAATAAATGATCAAATGAGCGAACGAACGAATGGACAAATAAATAAATAATCAAATGAATAATTAAATGAATGATCGAATGAATGAACGTTCAAACAAATGAATGAATAATTGATGAAATGAATAAATTAATGAATGATTGAAAGAATGAATATATGATCAATC
>CAIGQQ010038941.1:6349790-6366837 GCA_903798035.1 Danio albolineatus | reverse complement strand
CACACACACACACACACACACACACACACACACACACACACACACACACACACACACACACCTACACACACACACACACAGACACACACACACACACACAAACACAAACACACACACACACACACACACACAGTGCTAATCATTGAGCCACCGTGCCACCCCATATTTATCATACTATTTGTTTACATTAAATCCTCTTTCATTTTACAAATACTAAAATGGCATGCACTAATTTGTTTAGAAATTGCAATATGAACATTTCTGATGAATTTTAAAAGTTCTATTTGGAAAAAAAAAACGATTTTAAAATAATTAGTTTGGTTTTGTACAGAAGCGCATCTGCATAAACTATAATAAACTAATAAGATTACTAAACAAATTACAGATAAATACAGTAGAGATAGCATACATTAGCATGATCCTGATTCACTAGTAATAGAGAAGTCAATATTTCTTTAACTTTGCAGCTTGTTCCACCTAAAAAAACAACTACAGTACATGACCTCATTGATTTAACTCAAAAAATTGAGTTAGCATGACTATTAACAAAATAGCTAGCAAAACAGGTGTTTCTTGAATGATCAATATGTAAAAAATAACTTTACATGAGAACTTCACACTGCATTATTTCCACAGCATGTTTTCATTCCAATCACATTAGAATCTACAATGGACAGTAGAGATGTCATAAAATGGAGTCTGAAGTTAATATTGCTTAAACGCAGTGCTAAAACACAACCTATATCATCCTGATTTAGCTAAAGGTTGAGGATGGACTAATGGCCGACAGGACGACAGGCCACAGGTTAAACAGGTGGAGCAGGGCAGCTGTTCAGGCACCAGACAACTAGGTATGTGAAACATTTAACAACTGTTCTCCAGCAGATGCTATAGAGAAATGTAAATACGATATGCAATATCTCACAATATGAAAGCAAAGAATGTGAACTATGCATTAATGACTATAGAAAAAAAAACAGCATAGCATCCATCAGCCATGATCAAGTCTATCTAAAAGACTACCTTTATAGATTTCACGTCATTCCAAAATCTTTGTTCGTCTTCAGTACACAAATCAAGATATTTTAGGTGAAAACTGAGAGCTCCATAGATGGCAAGGTTCCAGACTCCATCAAAGTCCAGAAAAATACCAAAAAGCATCCATAAAATAGACTTTGCAGTTGCCTTCAGTGGTTCAATCAGAATATTATCAAGCTAAGAGAATACTTTTGTGTGCAAAAAAAACTAAATAATGACTTTAAATCAACAGTTTCTTCTTCTCAGTGTCAGTATATTGTGCATGTCAGGAAAAGTAGACTTCTTTAACCTCTATGTAAGCTAGAGATGCTATGTACGCTAGAGATTATAAGTGTGTAGAAGTATTTACTTTCAAGAGTAAGTAACTATTGTTGAATAAACTTCAAACTACTCTCTGAGTAGTTGTAATGATTAACTATACTAGACACAGACACCTAACGTCTGAAACAACCAACAGCTCAATCATTAATTCGAAAACTATGCAGGAAAATTAAAAACTAACGAAGAAGGAATGGTGGATTTGAAAGGATAGTTCACCCAAAAATAACGATTTGCTGTAATTTGATCTGCCTGTATGTTTTCTTGTTGAGACTTAAAGTATCACAATACTGAACTAAGCTCTAAAAAAGTAACTTTAATAGGTAATAGCAAAAGAAAAAAGGTAAAATATTGTGTATTGCTATATTGTATTTTCATTTGAATGTTCAGAGTAATCAAATGTTTATAAAAATATAATAATCAAAAAATATATAATAATAAAAAAAAATAATCAAAAGTACAATAGGTAACAGTTCACAAACAGCTGAGTAAGGTTAGTAAGCATTAGTTAATCAAAATTGAGAAATAACCAAATTTATTAGCTACTCTGGTAATAATAAAAAAACACAACACAACCATTGCCAATATCACAATCTTAATATTTGTGAAATTAATACTAAAATTTTACATAATAAGTAATCATTTACTGTATAACAATATCTTTCATGTTCATTATCACAATATATTGTATTACTAAACATAATATACTATACAATACTTTTAGTTTACACCATGTTCCTTGCTGATTGATATAAATGAAGTCAATGGCAGCACCAGTCTACCAGCACTTTAATAGTAAAAAAAAGTGCCAAAATAGTACATGTGGCTATGGATAATAACTGAAGCAACCTAATCGGCCTGCGCAAAGAAACGCAACATTATTACCTTTAATCTACAGCTTCAGGCCAACGGTCCGAAGTAACATCTGGTTTGTGAACGAATCATTCTTTTGAACAGGATCTTTTTAGAGAAGTGGATGAATCAGTTCACTAAATCTAGTTACTTTGTCAAAAATCTCTCTTTTTTGGACATGCTTGACTGTCATTTCACATCTAAATGAGCCAATATACCAAAATGTGTAATCCTATAAGCCTTGAGGCCACAGTGTCAGCTAAAAATCTTCTCTAATTTTCTGCTGGAGAGAAAAAAATAAATAAATCACCTCCAATTTAGAAGGGTTAGCAAATGAAAAGCAAATTTTTTGGGTCAACAAACCCTTTAAAAATGGAGGGAATGAAAGAGGGTGGTTGAGTCTGACAGAGAGAGAGACGGTAAGAAAGCATTATTGCTATTGAAGGCTAATCCTCCTGTCTGGCAGCTCATTAGAAATGAGACAGTTCTACAGAGCGCTTGAAGAACCAGGCCAAAGTCAACACGAGGACTTACTATATCTTCTACATTTACTTTCTGCTTTCAAACACAAGCACATTCAAAACAATTTCTATGTGAAGTCACTACACTTTAAAGACACTTTCTAGTGTAATAGTAATAATAAAAAAAAACATCTGGCCATGTTCAGAATGGAAAACTAGCATATTGGAACACAGCTTACTGTGCATTTTCTTTGTTTAAACAGAACAATGCTAAATTTAATCAATAACTAATAAATATAAGCCAATTAAATCAACAACTAACAACTATTAATCAATAGTAGCAGGCTATTTTGACTCTTACACTCAAGACATGCAGCTATATTTAACATTGTCCCAATATTGTAGACATTATTGCATTATAGAAGTTGTTTTACATTGTAAATGCATTTTGCAATAAGAATGCACAATGTATTGGAATTTGTGGATAAAACACTGGACGGCTTTCAATTATCATTTCAATACTTCAATACTTCTAGGTCAGTGCAGATAGCAGAAAATAGACTGGGCTTGTGACAGTCACACTCAGTCTATAAAAAATAAAAAGATGAGTCAGACCTAGATAAAAGATTACTTTCCTTTTTTAATGCATTGAAAAACATGTTATTCATAGGACACTGCGTTTGATCAGTTTATGCATTCCATGGGAATGAGAAAATACAGTACATGTGACCTAATTTGTTACCTCAGTATTTACTGTTATACTGTATTTAAAATAAGTATTTTATCAATTCAGAAATACTGCATATCCTGTACTATCACACACATGACATACTGTGTTTAGATATATGGTAACACTTTACTTGATGAGGGTGTTCCTAAGGCTGTCATGAAACCTTTAAAATCATGACCTGACCATGACCTCTTGATTATGAATGAGACTTTATGTATGCTTATGGCAACTGTCATATCATACAGTTGTTTCATGAGAACTTGACATCATAACCCAACCCAGGCTCACTCTGATTACGTACCCCTATATACATTTCTGGAGAGCACCAAATACATCCCAGGAAATACGTTTTTGCCATTTTTGTTTTTTCGCGAACCTGCCAGAGGCCAGTGTATGCTTTGTGAGATCTCAAATTTCTCTTGGGAGTGCCATTCATGCCTGCTCTTTGAGCATAAATCCACCAGAGGTTGCTGTCGACTGACTGACTGATCCACTGGCCAGCACCCACCCACTTTCCTAAGTGTTTTCAAAAGCAATCCAGAAAATGGCCCTTGCCATTTGTAGCCCTTGCGACAGCTTGATTTTTACCACCTTTTCAAATTTTACTACATTCTCACCCTGTTATATACTTGTTTATTTAATTTTTGGGGTTTTGTTTTTGTCTTCCCTGCTTTCAGGAATCGTTCTTCGGCATCCATATGGAGCTAAGTGGTCAGCTGGTAAGTGTGAAAAAGAATGGCACCCTACCCCGTATCGTTCATTTTAAAGACTAAATGTAGCCGTACATACTTCTGGCAACACATTTAGCGATCTCCAGAAATGTATATAGGGCTACGTTTTCAGAATCAGCCTATGTTGTCATAACCTGTCAGTATCTTTATTATAACAACTTGGAAATTTCAAGGACAACATAACTGGTCTTAAATCTGACATAAAGATGATTGTCAATTATAATTGGGTCATGAACTTTATAACAGTGTGGTTAATATTTTTCTTGACCTCAACTATAGTGGTACAACTTGAATAACATTAAAATGTCATTAAATAATAATGGTTATAATATGGTTCTGACTATATGGTTATAACATGGTTAGGCTAGGCATGGGCCGGTATAAGATTCTGATGGTATGATAACCTTGGATAAAAATATCACGATTTCACAGTTTGACAATATTGTGGTTACTGCTCTAAAAGATATTCTTTTTAAATGTCTGGCTAAAAAACTAAATCTTTTCCCCCTTTGAACACAGTATATTTTATTTTGAGAAACATTTAAAGTATTTTGGGGCAGTAAGCTCAGGCTCAGTAATTCAAGTGAATCATTGATGTTTATTTGTTTCAAAAACAAATTCTTTACAATTTAAACCTAAAAAACTGTGAGTAAAATGTAAATGTAAATAAAAAAATCTTGCACATACTTTAGGAACGGTATAGCAGAAAATTTTGGTGGTATGAAAACCTTGACTATGCCATGCCACGGTATACCTTGAAAACGGTTATCGTCCCATGCCTAGACACGGCTATTAAATAATTTCTCACTTTCAATGAGTAATTTTAATTGCAAATCGATTTTGTTGGACTCAAAAAGATGAGCAGAAAAATATTATAATGGACTCATGACACATTTATGGTAAATTATGTTATTTTGGTAATGTCAAGTTGTCACAACAAAAACATCTCAAACAATGTCATCTTTGCATTTAACTGAGCGAATGACACTAAATGACAGTTGTCATAAGAATACATGAAATCTCATTGATATGCATGACATCATGTTGTGATTATAGAGGAATCTTGACAGTCTTATGAACACTCCTTCAAAGTGTAAGCAGATACAGTCTATTATGCACAGTATGATGGTGTGTTGGTAACACTTTATTTCGATGGTACATTTGAGTATTAGTAGACTGTCTACTTAATATCTGTTGATACTGACATTTAACAGACATTTAAATGACTATAAGAAACTTTACAAGTACATGTTAATTTACACTAACCCTACCCCTAACCCCAACCCTAACCCCGACCTTACAGTTTACTTATAATCTAATGAGAATTAGTTACAATGTAACATCAATTCAACAAACGGACCATCAAAATAAAGTGTGACCGGTGTGTTTTTCAAACATAGCCTGCTTGCACAATTTTTATCTCATGGAACAAATTTTACAACTAAAGGACATGTGTACGTGAACAGAATGGAAAAAGTATTCCCTCACGCCAGAATGAGAGATCACACCCCTCATGCAATTCTGTGTCAAGCTTTTTCTCTGCAAAGTGGGTCAATGTGTAAAACACTCCTAGAGCTGGCCAGAGAGGCAGATGAGAAGAGCATAAATATTTCTAAACAGACACCAGCAGCAAACTCTCAACCCTTTCTTTTGTCCTCTTCAACAAAACAAGCAGTAACCCACGAGACACAGCGGCCTGATATCCAGCGAAAGAGCAGCTGGAAGAAATGGGAGAGCAGGAGAGAGTGGAGGTCAGGGTGAGCGAAAGGCTGTTAGAGCGATGACCAGAGTGGGAAGAAACCTGATGGAGGACTTTTGGGAGCAGTCCAAGACTTAATGTCCTTGTGGTCTGCGTGTTTGGACAGTAAACACCCTAATGGCACCACCGCAGATAGAAAAAAACACACACAACAACAGACCTACCTCTTGGACCGAAAAGAAAAATAAAACTGATGTTGTTGCTTTTGGACGCACTTGTTAACATCAAAAAGAGCATGTAAACACATGGTTTACAGACCGGCTTGATACTGTTTATATGTTCCTTGTGAGGAGATGTTTATTCCACACTGTGTTTATTGAGACAAAGTTATGCATGAAAAAATGGTTCGAAGGTGTTCCGACTCTCCAAGGTTTTTATGGATGAGGAGGTTTCAGATTGACAAGCGCAAAACCTCTAATCATGAGCCTGAAACATATGTTGAGCAAGTACATGGATGCAGATGTTTCTAGCTACGCTAGCTCTTTTTTGTGTGTTGTGTTCTGATGCGCATCTGACTACAATTTCCACCGCTAAGCAAGAGCTCTTCACATTCTTAATGCTGTGAATTTAGTAGAATAAATGCCTACAATATAGTCAGTTTTTTCTTTAAGCAACTATCAAGTTTAGATTTACTATCAAAGGCATTTTAACTTTGGCTAAAGCCAAAACTGCTACTCTGCTCAATTATGTGAACACAGATACATATAGCTCAATTTAATCTAGCTCAATTCGACACGGTTTAATTTTCCAGAATAACCACTAACATGAAAGATCAACAGTTCGATAGTATGTTCAGTATGCACATCCACCAAAGCATTTTTTTCCATCGAGGCTAGTATATTTTTCATTTTTTCAGTTGTTTTCTAAACAAGAGCTTCATTTTTTAAGATGCCGTGTGAAAAAGTGCTAGTGTGAAAGCACCCCAAATCAGTCATTCATACATTTTATTTTCGGCTTAATCCCTTTATTAATCTGGGGTCGCCACAGCGAAATGAACCGACAATTTATCCAGCATATGTTTTACACAGCGGATGCCCTTCCAGCTGTAACCCATCACTGGGAAACACATATACACAACCATTGACACAGATACACTATAGACAATCCAGCTTACTCGAATCACTTACAGTATACCGCATGTCTTTGGACTGTGGGGAAAACCGGAGCACCCGGAGGAAAACCACCACGAACACAGGGAGAACATGCAAACTCCACACAGAAATGACAACTGACCCAGCCAAGGCTCGAACCAGCGACCTTCTTGCGCAACGCTCCAAATCAGTCATGTAGTTGGAAAAGAATAGTAATGCAACAACAATGAAATCATTAAGTGTATGGGTGGAATGAGAAATGCAATGCTAACCACCCGAACAACATGGCCACAGGCAAACACCTTCAGAGCAAAAATTCTGGGACATCTTTTCTCAGTCTAACACACGCACACACACACACACACACACACACACACACAAACACACACACACACACACACACACACACACACACACACACACACACACACACACACACACACACACACACACACACACACACACACACACACACACACGCACACACACACACACACACACACACACACACACCTGTACATCCACTCAAGCATTCACACGAGTCAGTGGTTTCCCCCTGACTTTCTCTGCAGGGCTGCCAGCCAAGTTTGACAGTTAACCTTTCCTTGCAAGACGAAACACTGAGGTCAATGCACCATGACCAAACTGTAGAAGAGGAGGGAGAGAGAAAGAAGAGAGGAGAAACTAAGTAACTTGTTCCACTCTGGTTGAGGCTAAAGCCATTTTGAGGGAAAGAATCAGTTGATATCAACTGCACAAAGAAAAGCTGTGGTGAAGCAGCAATGCATTTGATTGAAATCCATTAATGTATATCATTATACCATGGTGTTTACATGGTATAACAAAGTTGGTTCCAAAAAATTATCATTGATTATATTTCAAAATTGCACTGTAAGTCCAAAATATGTATAAAACAGCTAGTGTATCTTTGTAATGACTGGAAACATGTGGAAAACTGTGTTTACTACAATATATGCCCTAATAAGAGTCTTAGTGGTTTTGTTATTTCCACATACTGTAAATGCACTGGTATCTGCTTTGGCTAGATGAATTTATGAATGCAAAATGTACAGAAAATGAAGAAGGCATAAGCGAAACTTGGAATGCAGTGGGCAAATTGTAGACCCAGTGTTACCCAGAATACCCCTCATTTACCCTCTCGGCAAGTAGGTGGCGGATATTTCCCGCTTGCAGACGAAACCTCATGAGCTGCGTCTCCAGAGCGATGCATCTCTTCTGCCAGTCCACACTGGTGTTGGGCACCGCTGCCGTGGATACACCCTCCATCACCTCTGCCATCTGTGCCTGTGTGCCAGACCGCCAACCTGAAGGTAACAGTTAAAGAATAAAGGTCAGCAGGAAAGAAAACACAATGCACTTTTACATGAATGCGAGGCAAATAGAGGATAAGGTCAACAGAATTCTTTGAAGTCTACAGTGGAGGGCTGGGACCTTGGACTCCAGCTGGTTTAGAGTGGGGAAAAATTAAAGAACCACTGTCTATGGGACTGATTGTCCACAGTGCAAGATCTTAATAGTAATGACTAATTTACAGGTCAGACAGATTAATCTGACAATATTTAGTTCATTTGAAAATAATTACACTGACTTACAGTATATTCATCCTTGGATCAAATCCAAAATATATTGGCAGCCCCATCCATAAATAATGTTTTTTGGTTTACTTATTTTGCTATAAATTTTGATTTATGGAAAGCAAAACTTTTTACACACATTTTTACAACTTTTAGCCACAGCCACATGACCCTGCAGCACAAGACTTGTTACTCACTGAAGCGAATCAGAGCTGAGCCTTGTCAGTATCTGCAAGGGAGACCACATGGGAAAACCAGATTGCTGTTGGAAGTCATGTTAGTGAGGCCAGTAGGGGGCGCTCAACCTATGGTTTGTGTGTATCCTAATACCCCAGTAAAGTGAAGGACACACTATACTGTCAGTTCTATACTGTCTCCACTTACAGCTGGAGTGTGGTGAGCATACTGACACTGTTGTCCTGTGGCTGCTGTTGCATTATCCAAGTGGATGCTGCACACTGGTGGTGGTTTGAAGAGTAACCCAACCCCGCCCCAAATGATTATTTAGCGATTTGGGTGTATGGCCATACACGATTAATGCGCTACACAAATACAAACATTATATTACATCCAGTTGTTTCTGCTTATCAGATAAGTATTAGAAAACACATTTATACAAAGTAATTAGAACAATTTTTAGTCCACAAAAATACAAAACATATTTGAAAATGACTATTTTAAAATGACCTTGTAATTCTTAGCTTTTCCACATCTTGATTTAGCAGGTAATACGATAATAAAAAATTATACATTTATTATATATACATTTTTTTAAATTAAGAAATTGTTAAATGTAAAGAATTACCAGTGGAATTATCAGTGGAAATAAGCTATATAAGGCATATATTATGTATAACATACAAAACACATTAACTCTAATGCCGATTGAGCTTTAAAGCCACAGTTATGAGAAGTACAGTTGGAATAAGATACATGACATATTTTGACATTTCATGAACTTTCATTTTTTTTCTTTGAAAGGCATACTGTGAGATACAAAGTCAGATTCAACGAGAAGTGAGGTTGCAAATACAATATCTGCAATCTACAAAATGCAAGGTTTCACACAATTCTTTCATTGCTTAAACATTTTTACTAATTTAAGTGAACTGAACATAAAACAGGGCTTCATGGTTGCGCAGTGGGTAGCACAGTCGCCTGGTCGCTGGTTTGGGTTTCGGCTGGGTCAGTTGACATTTCTGTGTGGAGTTTGCATGTTCTCCCCCTGGTGGGTTTCCTCTGGGTGCTCAGGTTTCCCCCATAAGTCTAAAGACCTGTGCTGTAGGTGAATTGGGTAAGCTAAGTTGGCCCTATGCGTGTGAAGGAGTGTGTATGGATGTTTCCCAGTGATGGGTTGCAGCTGGAAGGGCATCCGCTGCTAAAACATATGCTGGATAAGTTGGCGGTTCATTCCACTGTGGCGAACCCGGAATAATAAAGGGACTAAGCCGACAAGAACATGAATGAATGAATGAACATAAAACAATAAAGTTGTCCACCAAAAAGGCATTGTGTTGTTTTATCTCATTTTAAATAAGAAGTTTGAACAAGCAGCAAAAAAGATTTTTAAATGTACTTTCACCATTTCACTAATCACAAAAAATGAAAATTCAGTTTGCAGTTAAGAATAACACTTTTAGATATTCAGTCATGTTGTGTGAGTTAAATTTGAGTTCTATTTTTAAGTCAAAACTAGGCTTCAGTTCGTCATCATTTAGTTGTATCATACCAATATATCTGCATTATATCAGCCACTGGCCACCCTACTTTTCACATGATTGCCCATTAAAACCCATACTGCTGGCTCATTACTTATTAATGTAACTGACAGCAACTGAAGTGTTTGCAGTGTTTCACAGATTGCAGTTTCATTCCACTTGACTAGACATTAATATAAAAAAGAGGCCAAAATCTTGGTGATCTAAGTCTGACATTTCTGACATCAGATGAGAACACAATGTTGACATCACAGGTCTGGCAGTAAACGCTCTGGGCCAAGGGTTTCTTTTCACCTCTTTTTTTTTTATTGTTTCCCTCTCTTCAAATGAGCTCACTTTTTAGGGATCACCAAGGAAACCACTGAAAAGCAAACCTGAGCTGTGAACTCATAGAGATTAACAAAGGCTACTACGTACCCATTCTCTCTATATACACATTTTAGACGCATGCATATATCGTTTTAAGGCTTTAGGAATGGGGTCGGTCCAGCAATGCATTTGTAGACAGTTTACCCAGCGGTCTAAGCAATCCCTACCCTATATTCAGCCACCTAAATATCCCTGCTCAAGCAATCCCTTCTTAATTACAGGCCCAGGGAGAAACAGGATCCTGGCCCACACAATGGAGTCTTTCTGCATGACAGTCCCATTACCAATTTGAGGGGAGGGGGTCTCTTTCTCTTCCCCTGAAAAAAGGGATGAAGAATGTGGAGGCTCAAAGGAGACAAGCCCTTGAATGGCGGAAAAGCGCTGATTGTTTTTTACCTGTACAAAACCGACAGGCGAGCTACATTGTTTGTAGCTCACATCTTAAAAGCTTGCGATTTCTGTGATGTTAGGGGGTCTATTGTGTTATCCATTTGTTATCCAACTTAATACATACATTTTTGGAATATTTCTGGGTTTGCAGTAAATACTTGTATAAAAATTAATTCAATTATTTAGGAGTGAGAGATAAATGAAATGTGACCATGTGCTTCCATAGATTTACACAATTAAAAGAGTAATTTTGAAATCATTTAGTGATGCGATGTAGAACTGTAATGTGGTCAAAACCTATTAGAAGAAAGGTAATTAGGGCTGTGCGATTTGGGGAAAATATCCAATTGCGATTTTTTTTTGACAGATATTGCTATTTCAATTTGATTTGTGATCAATTTGATTTTAATCAAGCTTCAGCTCAATACTCTGTATTGTAGCTTCTTACTGCTAAAATGCAGTGAGTGTTACTTTAAAAAAGGAACTGAAAGGAGATTAACTTCAACATTTATTCAAATTTGTTTTTAAATATTCAGAAAATAAACACAATTTTTTTTACTCTAGAGCTAGCAGTAAGCTCAAATAAAATTACCTTACCTTTCTGTAAACAAATCAGGGTGATAATGTAGCTTATTATAAAAACAAAAAAATAATAATTATAATAAAAATACAGAACAGCAAACTAAAATGACTCGTAAGAGGCAGATTGAAAAGTTCTGATTGGGCAGAATGAAAGTGTGCTCACTCAATTGTCTAAGATCATCACACACACACAGACAGCAGTCACGCATTTGCTCTGGGTTGGGGAAATAATACATGTATACCCCATATATACCCCCATTTCGCAGCCTCTTGTAATAAGATAATTGCAATGTTTCAAATCGTGATTGTGATTCGATTTCGATGAACTGCACAGCCCTAATGTTCATGTTAATCAATCAGAAAGAAGTATCTTCAACCACATATGCTGACTTCACAATGCGTGATATTAGGCCTGATATAAAAAATGATGAATAAATGATAAGTAAATATATTTTACAATAACATTAAAGAGAAACCAAGAGGAAATATTTGCAGCAGCAGCACATTGCAGAATTATTTACTGACCGCACAGCTTTTGATCTCACGTGTGATCTTGAGTTATTTCATCATCACTCCTCGAGTGCGTTTGTGAGCCAGACCAAGTTGTTGACGATTGTTTCTAGTGTCCTCCTGTCACTGATCCATCATGCAGTGTTAACACAGCAGGAACTGAACGATACCCCAGAGTTGTCCGGCAACTTTAAAAATCGTGCAGTGTCATTCATTCATTCATTTTCTTTTCGGCTTAGTCCCTTTATTAATCTTGGGTCTCCATAGCAGAATGAATCGCCAACTTCTCCAACATCTGTTTTACGATCTTCCAGATGCAACCCATCACTGGGAAACATTCATACACACTCATTCACACACATACACTACGGACAATTTAGCTTACCCAATTCATCTGTTCACCATTGAAACCCATGCAAACACGGGGAGAACATGCAAACTCCACACAGAAATGCATTTCTGTGAGGCGATCGTGCTACTCACTGAGCCACCGTGATGCCCATCATGCAATGTGAACTCTGCAATTTAGTATAATCTATTTTTATGTTATTTTGATCACCATGATTAATTTGGCATGTATGTTTGAATCAAGTTTTTTTTTTCAATTTACATTTTTACTTCCCCTTCAAATAGTGCAAACTGAAAACATTCATTCATTCATTTTCTTGTCGGCTTAGTCCCTTTATTAATCCGGGGTCGCCACAACGGAATGATCCGCCAACTTATCCAGCATTTGTTTTATGCAGCGGATGCCCTTCCAGCCACAACCCATCCCTGGGAAACATCCATACATTCTCATTCACACACATACACTACGGACAATTTAGCTTACCCAATTTACCTATACCGCATGTCTTTGGACTTGTGGGGGAAACCCGGAGAAAACCCACACAACCACGGGGAAAACATGCAAACTCCACACAGAAATGCCAACTGACCCAGCCGGGGCTCGAACCAGCGACCTTCTAGCTGTGAGGCGAACGTGCTACTCACCAAGCCACTGTGGCGCCCAAACTGAAAACATGTCTAATAAAAATGCTAATTTAGCAAAAAACTCATATCACAAAAATATTTTACGCTCACATAAGGTGGCTTTTCAGGCATGTTTCGCAAAACAGAAAATGTTTATTTATATTTAGAGGTCATATGGCATACAATACATAACAGTCTCTTGATCATTCTTCAAAGATATATGACTATGCTTTTATTTGTAGAAACTGGCTCCTTTCAGCACTGGAGCTACACAAGGCACTATTTCCAATGGACAACCTAAACAAGTAAAAATACCATAGTATCATTACCATGGTAACGATATTAAAATTTGTAAAATTCTGAAAATTACGATAGCATAACCTCAAAGAACAAAACACCTCTATGTTGCAAGTGTAAGGGGTTTTTCTTTCCATTAATGCTTGGATAACACATCTACATTCATTTATTTATTCGGCTTTGTCCCTTATTTATTAGGGGTCACCACAGCGGAATGAACCATCAACTATTCCTGAATATGTATATGAAAATACGTCCTTCCAGCCACAACCCAGAACTGGGTAACACCCATACACTCTCACATTCACACACGCACTCATTCACTATGGCTAATTTAGTTTACCCAATTCACTTTTAGCTGAAGGGAACACTGGAGCCATTCTTCTACAGTTCCTTCTATTTGAAAAAAATGGTTAACAGTACTAACCTTCTAATGTAATACATTTTTTACAATTACTTGAGTGGGGGCAAAATGGTTTAGTCTGTATAATGGAAACTATTTGTGAAGTCATTTCGAAAATCGCAAAACTCGTGTGCAAATGACTAAATGACTTTGTTGTGTTGCTGGATTTTAAATGTAGTCGCAAAGCGCATCAATTTCAAACTTTGAAATTCCCAGACGGTGGGAAAATAAAAGTCAATGCAGAACTTGGGACGGGAGAACGCTTTAAAAATTCATGTCCCAACTATAAACACAATAAGACATTTTAAACAAGACTACAAAGCCATGACGGGTTACTTCTGGACAATATGTGGGCCCTTGTAACAGACACTAAAGGAAAACCTTGGAAGTGGAATGGTAAATGAGACAGACGGACACCAGAAGTCTCAGGCGCAGCAGACATTGAAACTGCAGAGCGGCACAACTGCGCCATGTCACACTCTACAATTAGCATGGTCGTAACTACAGCCCTACTGACAAATTACAGAAGCGGCGCACAGAGAGATTCCACTAGCTGACCAAAACGCCATAACTCTCTGTCCAGTTATGTATGGACTTGACTGAAGTCGAAGCCTGAGGTTTGGGAAACACAGCCTGGCATGGCCATCAGAAGTAGAGGTCAAATTAAGCCAATGTTTCGGCTAGCTCAGCCCACGTCCACTTGCACTGCCAGATATGACAGCAACATGCAAATAATTCATTTGCCAGTGAAGCCTCTGTGCTAATGCTTTGAGGAACAGGGCATTTTGCACCCTTGGTTTGTTTGCTGGGAGAAGGAAGGAAGAGACAGAAAATCATCATATTCTTTCCAATGTGACTTTTGGAGTACAGCAGATTCAATAAGAGCAGGATAAGATGTACATTTGGTGATTTATAAAGTGCAAGTCAGTGG
The DNA here is from genome assembly GCA_903798035.1 of Danio albolineatus. NCBI lineage: Eukaryota > Metazoa > Chordata > Actinopteri > Cypriniformes > Danionidae > Danio > Danio albolineatus. Next base: position 6,352,090 of record CAIGQQ010038941.1, on the reverse strand, counting down.
ATATTTTCTCTCTGAGTGTCTAAACAAGAACAACACCTGCAGCTTCTGATTATGAACTCTGATTTTCTGAAGTGAAACTATTGGGCAGTGAAAGAAACTGAATAGTATTACCTCAATGATCTAAACTCGTGTGTGAGTTGCAAACGAGACATACAGTGTTTTTGGTCAGAAAGATATTAAAGGATAACTGTGTTGTAAATGTGTTTAATATCATGTCCTGACAATCTGTTTGCTTTAATGAACCCCAATATAATATCAGGACACATACGTTTTAATTTTTTTACGCCAGCGAAAACTCCTAAAATGTCGGTAGCCACTGACTTACATTAAACAAAAATTACCAATGAGCACAATCAGTTTCATCAGATAATTCATTCAATCATTCATTTTCTTGTCGGCTTAGTCCCTTTATTAATCCGGGGTCGCCACAGCGGAATGATCTGCCAACTTATCCAGCATTTGTTTTACGCAACGGATGCCCTTCCAGCTGCAACCCATCTCTGGGAAACATCCGTACATTCTCATTCACACTCATACACTATGGACAATTTAGCTTACCCAATTCACCTGTACCGCATGTCTTTGGACTGTGGGGAAAACCGGAGCACCCGGAGGAAACCCACGCAACCATGGGGAGAACATGCAAACTCCACACAGAAATGCCAACTGACCCAGCCGAGGCTCGGACCAGGCATACGTGCTACTCACTACGCCACTGTGGCGCCTTCATCAGATAATAATAATAATAATAATAATAATAATAATAATAATAATAATAATAATAATAATAATAATAATAATAATAAAAGTCTTTTTTTTTACTTTCTACTGAAGAATAAACAAACACAGATGGCCTTCAGTTCACAAGAAGTGCATAACAAAAGATTTCACAATGATATAAAAGTATTTAGTTTTTAGTATTTCTATTCAGTATTAAGTTTTAACAGTAAACATAAAATAAATGAAGATTAACTAACCTCAACTCTAGTTAAGCACATACTGTACACACTAACTGCTTGATAAACAAAACTGTAATAAATTATCTTAAAAACAGACAACATGAAGAAATAAAGAATAACTAACCTTAATTTCATTCATAACAATAAATAAAAACTAACATAAATCAAAACCACCTATTCGGTTCTCCTGCTCAACTTTGTTGTGCGCGGAGTGAGCTCTGATTGGTTAACATCTTTCTCCCACTTAGCTTAGCTGTAATTGCCCGGTGTGCTGCATCAGCTCTGATTGGTTAACATATTAAAATCATGCGCACAAGAACGTGAACATAAATCAAAATAAATTAATAGATAAAATTGCAGCCTTAAATTTTTTATCATTTTTTTTACTTATTGGTTAGTTACTTTACCTAAAAAAGTGAGTAAATCCATTGTAACTTGCAACAGTTAAGATGACTTATTTTTTAGAATTATACAAACAGTTTTATTCACTTTTTAAAAAGTATAGTCAACCAATCATTTTATACAGTACAAGCAATCTTTTATAAGACTGAACAAATACTTTATTATTCAATTCTTTTTTTACATTTCACTAGGGATGCACAATATATTGTTTCAGCATCGATAGTCACATAGTCACACTACAGGATGTGCAAAAATGTATCATTTGCATTTTGAGACCAGTGACTGTAGGTAGTTATAAAAACACTCAGGCATTAGAAATTTTACAGTTTGGAACTTTAATAACGATTCATTTCATTGAATTATTTTTATCTTTATTATTCAATTAATACTAACTCAGAAAACACAGTCTCTTTTTCAAATAAAGGTATTCAAGTTATCTTGTGGAATTGTATTCATATCGCAATATATAATCGCAAAATAATAAAATATCGCAATTATAGATGTTTCTAATATCGTGCAGAACTAAATTTGACCCAGTTCTAGCATATTCGTAAAAAGAAAAAGCTGACAAAAAAAATCTCAAAGCACATCCACAGAAACAAATCTGAACTCAAAGGTGCGCACAAATCAATGTCCAGCTTTTAATTATTATTAGCTGTTATTATGTATACACTAAGACACAAGGTGAATTTGATCTATGGTAAACTGCCTAGTAGGAAAAAGTCAATCTTATGAAGCAAAGAAAATAAAAAGTGTGTGTGTGTTTGTCGTGAAAGGCCAGTAGGAAACCAGGACAAGTCTCTGGTGCATCATTCAATAAAACAGAACCTTCTCTGTTATTCCAATAAAAAGAATATCATTTTGAAACTTTAGTTTATGTACCCACAGGCAAACACACACACACACACACACACACACACACACACACACACACACACA
>CAIGQQ010038941.1:6320952-6347760 GCA_903798035.1 Danio albolineatus | reverse complement strand
AAAAATTAAGAAACTTGCTTTGTCTAATAAATAAGTAACTCTATTTGGATTTTCATTGTAAACCTTAGATAAAAGGTAAAAATGTATAATTCTTTATAATGTTTTTAATTACAATGTAATTCCTCAAAGTTATTCCTCATAAATCCACAGATTTTTAAAATTAAATTCTGCACAAAAATATAAAGAATATATCAGCAGACTCTGTCTGGCTCTGGTTTTAAGTCAACCTGTTTAGCAGGGACTACATAAACCAATTTAATCCTTGCTGATGCTTTCTGACTTCAGTGTACTTCTCTGTTGAGCTTTAAACATCATCTCAGCTTATTAAAAGGGCTGGGAATGTTCCTCTCGATGTTTCTGGTAAATATAAAAAAAAACATAAAGGCCATCAGTTGCCCCTTAAAGCCAGTTTAATGGTTTTACAGAAGTTTTTGTTGGTTTTTCAGCGATTCTTTTAAACCAGACTTTTTAAACCATGAATATTCCTTTTGATTTCATCGTACGTCACTGTAAATATTTAATCATTACAATATAAAGGCTAATTCTTTCAAAACTTCATAGTAAAATAGCTTAGAAGTTGTCAGCTAGTCTGTTTTGATGGTTTGCGATCATTTAAGGTTAGCTGTTCATGCTAGGACAGCAGTTACTAGAGATGGACAATATGTTTTACCAGTAAAAAATCTCCCCACAATAAAAAAGTACTAAAACTGTTGTGTGCAATGAGTTATTGTTACAGTAGTAAGTGTAAGTTAAGCATGTTTCAGTCTGTTTACAAAAGAGATTTACTGACATGTTTTCACTCCAAATTCATGTCATAACACCAGTCAAGTGTTTAAAATAACTCATTTTGTGACCAGACATGGTTCAAATCACAAAAGAAAACATCATACCGGTTTTCAAAACGATTGTAAAGCCTTTATACTTAATAATATACATTTACAAAATAAATAACCAGGATAGCTTCAAGAACACAAATAATCCATATATTGCCAAAAAAAGCATTCTGTTTGTTGTATTCATCCAGGAGCAGAGTTGAAGTCTAATTGTTTTTGTAAAATATAAAAATAAAAGCATGAAAATACTACTTTTCTTTAAAAGAAAATAGCACTTTTTTGTATCTTAGTAGATAGATACATATGAATTATCATCAATAATACTGTTATCGTTACCAGAAAATAGTGTGAGTAATTTAGTCCATATCGCCCATCCCTAACATTTACACTAGTTGAAGACCCATTTGGCCAGATATGAAGACCTAAAACTAGTAAGCCACCACTGAACCATAAATTGGATTAAGAAGTCTCTACATAACATGACTATGAGTCTACGGCCAACAATGACGCCAAAAGGCACAACTGAATATAGCACATCACCACAGCCTGAGCCTGCAGATATGTCATATTTAGGGGTGAGTACATCTGCTGCTGAATACAACACCCATTTAGTGGTGGTATAAATAGGCTGAATTACATGAATCACAGCGAGTTCTTAACAGCTGTAGATCTCCAGCAGATCATCTCTCCAATACGATCTCCTCCGTTCCTTCTTCTTTTTCTCTGGTCTACAGGAAGCTTTGCATTTGGCATAATAACAGGCATCTGTAAACTAGCCACACTCATTATCAGCTGGAGCAGTAAATATAGCCTATGACATCCCTCCACGCAGAGGTGTAAACATCACCTACACACTCTGCGGCGTGTGTACTTCAGAAAGCCTTGAGGAATTCAGGATGAAGAGAATAAGGACAAAACACTGCTTTCCAGAGAAGGTTGTAGCCAAGTTTGGGTTTTATGCTTTTGAACTGCACTCATTAAATGTCATTTGCTGTCATTTCACTCAGCACACATCTTGTTTTTGTGAATAAGGATGAACTCTTATATGACACTAAAGCTAGAAATGATGAAAGGTCGACAATACAAAAATGGTAAAAATGCAATTTCATACATTTTATATAAAAAAAGTGATTTTAATGTGATCCTTTTTGGTCTCACTTTATATTAGGTGGTCTTAACTACTATGTACTTGCATAAATACAAATAAATGTATTTACAAAATAAATAGAGAGTATTTACTGTGTTCATAGTATATTGCAGAACACTTGTGGTGTAAATGAGATGGGACACGGGTAGAGTTAAGGACAGGTTTGGTTGTATGAAATGGTTTAAGGGTGGCTTAAGGTGTAAGGAATGGTCAATAATGTAATTACAGATGTAATTACATGCAGGTAATAATTCAATCATAAGCACAATGTATTTACACAGTAATACATATTAACAAATGGTTAATTGGACTGTAAGAACAGAGGTATTAGTTAAGGCCAACTAATATAAAGTTGGACACAACTTTTCACCTTTAATGCATGAAATGTAATATGCATATAAATGTAAAAAAGCAAATATAATGATAATTTTGATATTACAATAAAACATTTTTTAATCGTGAACGTTATTGGTGTTCACGACTTCACCAACAAAAAAAGATTACCATCTCATAAAACATTTTGGACATTTTAACAGATCCCTTGACCTTGACACAGTCACGTTGTCATACAATATGGTTATACCTGTCTACGTGTGTTTTAAAATTATCTTCTAAATATTATTATATATATTAAAACAAGCAGCTTCTTTCAGAAATATCATGAACAAGTCAATTTTGAGTTTATAGATAGATTTATATTATAGTTTTTTACAACAAGCATTTACTCATTGCACCGTTTATTGTGCAGTCCTGGATGAGTGTGTGAGGTCAAACTCAAACTTATTTTTGAAAAACTCCATGTGAGCACAAAATCACATGCACTGGGAATGACACAGACCTAAACACTCTTGAGAAACACTTCACAAGTGTTATTAACTGTTCTGCACGAGTGATTAAAGTGGCTTGCAAACAGCATCACTGCTTAACGGGTTTGTTTAACAAACAGCAAAACATTCGTTTACTGCTAAGAACATAACGGCACATGTACTACTGGCGTTATTTTTGTCCAAAAATGGGCACAACGCACAGGTGTGTCAGACTAAAAAATGTCAACATTAACATATATGGACCCCTGAACATCTTAACTGCAGTTTGAGGGATTTAAGGCATAAAAACGTTCAATTTGATCAAGCATGAAACATTTTTAAGCAACAAACACTAGCTTAATTTTTATATCCCACCACGTACCCACCGCTGAACTTACCTTGTGACTGTCCTTCTCTTGACCGCCGGAGATTTTCACTTTAATGTTTTCAAAACCGGTAGATCACATTACATCACATCGCTGCGCTACGCCTCCAAACTTCACAAACTCTCTCAAAAGTCGCTCCTACAAAACGTTTATTCTCTGTCGCGAGGTCTTTTAGAGGACCCAGTCCTGCTCTGAACACAGCAGACGTTGCAGCGTATCTCCATTCAGTAAATTCATCCTTTATTCCTTTAAAGAGCCGAGTTCTGGGGTCAGGTTACGCCGGGAGCCAAACCCCCTTCTCTGCTGTTCGATTCGTTAGAGACTCGTTCTTTCGAGTCGGTTCCGCAAGACCAAGCTCAAGATTCACTGACCGTTTAATACGTAAAAAAACTAAAAGCATAGCTGACAGTAAACACAGCAGGTGTAGCTTTAGATTTTGATTGTTTCTGAGGTAAAATACCGTATTATTTACTAGTAAATGATCTAACCTAATGTTACTAAAGGTTCCTGAATATAGAGGTTAAAAAGTGGGTTTTGATATACTTAGTTGTTATGACCTGAACCAAACCTAAATTGAAGAACAATTGTTGGATGACAATTGTTAGCATTGGGTGGCATTAATGTAGACGTGCCGCAACGGACTGTCAGGACAGTGCAATGACGTAAAAGAATCGCTGAATCATTTTGAGGATACATTTCGATGAACTGAATCTCTGCGTGCTGTGCGTCTGCTCCGCACACACAGGAAATTGCATCAGGGGCCACTACTGTCCAGCTTTGAAGTGCTCAAAGTTTTCTGGCTCACTCCTGACTGTGTCATTTTGTTAGGGAAATATATCGATATATACCTGGGAGTGAATCTAAAGAAACACATTTCAAAACTAAAAGAAAACAATTAAGAATATCTTTTGAAGGGCAATTAACCTATTAATTGTACCGTTCACATTTTGTTGGACTAATTTTCATGAAGATTAAAGCGATAGTTTTCTGTCATCATACACTCACAGTTCACTTGTTCCAAACCTGCCTGACCTTTTTATGGAGCCAGATTACTCTAAAAAATAATACATTTTTAAAATAAAACGTATACGTGCCACAGTACAATTCACTTACTCAATTTCCTTCTGCTTAGTTCCTAATTTATTAGGGGTCACCACCGTGGAATGAACTGCCAATAACTCTGGCATAGGTTTTGTTAAATTTAACCCCTTCCAGCCGCAACCCAGCAACGAGTATAGCCCACTAACAGGGTCTCTCATTCGCACACGCACAAACACACATGCAAGCACGCACACACACACGCATACGCTATGGTCAATAATACAATTCAACTATAATGAATGGGGTACAGTATATGCACACAGACCTTTGATTTCAGTCAGCCAGCCTCGGGGCTTCCGGTTATTTGTCATCCCATATAAAATTGCAGAGTTTAAGATCTGAGAAAAAAACAGCAATCTCCACCAAACAAGAAGCCTTGCATTAAATAATATTTTTCCACGCCATGTCTGTAAAATATGGAAACTAATTTTACCCCAGTATTTCTGCACTAGCCTGCTGCTTATGACAGTACCTGCGTTTGAACAGTCTTGCGTTTCTTTTCACACTTTAACAACCAAATGGATGCTTAAGTCTATTTAGCTGATTACAATTACATTACAACATCGATACTGTAAAAGGAACCCAATTTAAAAATTCATTCATTCTTTCATTTTCTTTCGGCTTAGTCCCTTTATTAATCAGGGGTCACCACAGCGGAAAGCATAGGTTCTACACAGCGGATACACTTCCAGCCGCAACCCATCTCTGGGAAACATCCATACACACTCATACACTACGGACAATTTAGCTTACCCAGTTCATACATGTCTTTGGACTTGTGGGGGAAACTGGAGCACCTGCAGGAAATCAACGCAAACACAGGAAGAACATGCAAACTCCACACAGACATCTCAATTGACTCAGCTGAGGCTTGAACCAGCGACCTTCTTGCTGTGAGGTGATCGTGCTACCCACTGCATCACCTGAAATTGAAAATAGTCACATAAAGGTTTCATCGGAAGTTCATCACTGGCTGAAAACACTAGCTGTATATATAGACAATTCAAGGTCAGTAATCTATTGCTTATATCAAAACATCAATTTTTGATATCAACAATTACATTTTTTAATATCAACAACTCCATTTTTGATATCAACAATTGAAAATCAAACATTTCATTGTTGATATCAATAATTTTTTTTAGCTTAATAATCAAAAAAATATTTTGTTGATATCAGTAATTTAGTTTTTGATATTAAAAATTGTTATTGTTGATATTAGTAATTAAACTGTTCAATAATTCAATTCAATTCAGTTTTGGATATTAACAATTCAATTCAACAATTCAAAATTGTAATCCAATTAGGTTTAAGTTTCTATAGAGTGTTTTTAAGGCATTGACTTTATTTGCCTTTTTTCATTCATTCATTCATTCATTCATTCATTCATTCATTCATTTTCTTTTTGGCTGAGTCCCTTTATTAAAGGGTCACCACATTGGAATTAACTGCCAACTTATCCAACATATGTTTTCTGCAGCGGATGCCCTTCCTTGGTTCGAGCGGCTCGAACCAGCAACCCTCTTGCTGTGAGGCAGTCGTGCTACTCACTGCGCCACCGTGACGGCCTGTTTTTTTAAATATATAAATAAAATAACTAATAATAATTATAATTAATATAGCAGAAACAATGAAATTAGCTGAACAAGAGTTCAGAGTTACACTTTAAATTTCATAATCATTCATTCCTCCTTCATTTGCTTTGTTTGCTCATATGGAATTCTACATCTGTATGTAATGCCTTTATCTGCTGTATAACATTCCCGACATCATTTCTGTGGGTTATTTTCTCCTTTACTGTGGCCTGCAACACCCAAATACGTAAAGTCCAACTCGGGGCCTGCTGCAGATGTTTGGATCAAAATAAGAAAACAGGCAAAGCACATCCCAATCTCCTCACACCTCTAGTTCATGTGTAAAGCATGTACTGTTGAGGTAATTGTAGAACCACACCCCGTTGTGTACAGAACAGAAACACGAGTCTGTCATGCATTTCAACAGATGGTCATACTTACAAAAAGTTTCAAAGTGATTGTTTCTGTAATTCATTGCAACATTTCCCCATGGCATTCAAGGCAGAGGCATGTTACCACACCTCCATGTATTTAATGCACAGCGATATATACAGTATATAAATATGCACAGCAAAACGCATACAATTATAAGGACACAATTTATAATGCTGTTTGTTATGCGGATGTGCACTCCAAAATAGAGACTGATTTAAAAAAAGCATTTCTTTACACAACATAAAGGGTTTATTGTGCAATAAAACTGCACTAACCATTATATAATTCAAAACATGTTTGTAAAGTGACCCAAAAATGTGCTTGTGATTTTAATTCTAAATTAACCCATGCAAAATTATGATTTAATATGGCCAAGTTATTATCAATACATTACTTCAACAGTAGTGGAAGCCATTTTAGGGTTCAAATTAGGGAAATAATTGTCATTTCTTAGACCAATTGTGGCATATTTTTTTTTGTGGCTTATCAGTTTTACACCTTTAAATATTTATATAATAATACAAATAATAATAATAATGATAATAATAATAATCTATCGTGTTTATATAGCGCTATATGAGCACCACCAGTGTGTAGCATCCAGATGAGAGTGATGAAGGCAATATGAGAATAGTTGGGAAGCCATTAAAGAGCCCATGGCACAAATTTGGCCAGGAAGCCAGGGTCATACCCTTTTGGAAGGACATCCGGGGATTTTTAATGACCACCAAAAGTCACAAAACAAATGTCTCATCCGTCGAACGATGCACCAGTATAGCAGAATTGCTAAGCTGGGCCACTTTTATCCACACAGAACCCTGCTTCATGCTATCATGATAATAAGTGTTGATGCTCACAAACATTATTTCTGCAGGAGCCCTATAGGATGTAATGATGACCACATCTCCCATAATTCCACTCATGACAGTGTTGAAAATTACATGGTAAAAATGACACTTTGACCCTTTAAAATGTGAACACACTCACACACATGTTTAAAATGGAGTGATATTTTACAATGATACTGTTTTTACTGTTTTTTAATCAAATAAATGCAGCCTTGGTGAGCACAAGAGACTACAAAAACAGCAATACGCATGTTTCCAAGTCTTTTTATTAGTGTTATTTATATTTCTAATAGATTAGGCCACATTTTAATGATGCTAAGAAATTAATTCATGCTTTTATTTTCTCTCGGCTTGATTACTGCAATGCTATTTATATTGGTTCACCTAAGGGTTCTATTAGGAAGTTGCAACTGATACAAAATGCAGCAGCCAGAGTTTTAATGAAATTGAAGAAACGAGAACATATCACACCAGCATTGATAGAATTAGACTGGTTACCAGTGTACCAAAGGATAGATTTTAAGATTCTTTTATTAGTTTACAAGGCACTACACAATATGGCACCTTCTTACATTTCTAAGTGCTTATTGAAATATAATCCAAACCATTTGCTACGCTCATCTAGTGCTGGACCTTTAGAATTTCACTCTGTAAATCTGATGTGATCTGGCGGCACCTCTTTTAGTCACTATGCTCCAAAAATTTGGAATTGTCTCCCAAATGGAGTGAAAGAATCCCCCAGCATTCATGTTTTAAAAAAACATGTTAAGACGCACCTTTTTAAAATTGCATATGAACATAACAGTATGTGAAGTGTATGCATTTTATCTAAATATGTATATTGTGTTGGTGTATGTGTGCATGTACGGTGTGTGCGCATGTATATGTATATTTAAGGATTATTGTGTGTGTGATTGTGTAGATATATGTATATATGCGTGTACATGTATGCTTTCATCCACATATATGCGTGTACATGTATGTTTTCATCGGAGCATATATTTCATTGTTTATTTTGCTTTACTTGTTTATACATTTTTATTTGGTTTATTTTATAATGTTTGTTTGTTGCTTGTGAAGCGCTTTGAGTTGCATGTATGTAGGAAAAGTGGTATAAAATAAAAAAGTATTATTATTATTATTAGTATTAGTAGTAGTAGTCAATATAGGCTTTAGAAATCAGTGTAGTGTGTACTTTAAACCTGGAACATTCCTTTAAAGCAGTGTGGAAGAGCAAAAAAGGGAGTGAGAGAGCAAGTGCTCCACTGCCCTCAGTCAAAACAAACCATGACAACTCAGCATGTAATGTTTCACTTGACTGCGGACTACCTGGAAAAAAGAGAGAAGAATTAAAATAAAGTTTGTTCAGGCTGAAGCTGTTTGTGTCGGACTGTTGAAATGCAGACAATGTGTGCAAATTCTGTATTTTGGCTTAAAGGGTTTAGTGGCATTAAAACACAACGTGATGTACCAGACAGTATAGGCTTGGCATAATTAAAATTTGCTGTTCATTTATCGAGCAGCCTATCTGAAGTTGACCATTCATGATGTGTTGTGCATGACAGAGGACTAGGCTTAATAATTCAGGCACAGGGTGACTAGGTTTTTTGTAGCTGAAAATTTTTTAGCAGCAAATTTTATTAGCTCGTATCAATAGTAACACTATGAGAAGCAGATCCTTACTCTGTTCTGAACTGATGAGCAATTTCAGCTGCAGTGTTGCACTGTTTGCCCTTTAAGATTGTCCACATTATCACTTATCATAGTATGATGCATAAATGTGCTCCACGCATCTCGTTTATATACACTATGAACAGCAGCTATGCTAATTATTCTCTTTATTCTCTATCTCCAACAGGAGATACTCATTCCGAGGCCCCCAGAGACTATGTAGCGCCACGGATGTGATCCAAGACCCGCGACAAGACGATCATCAGGTTCCATAATTTTGGACCACGCTGCATCCTGAGCAGCTGCTTAGTGCATGGAGGAGTGGACAGCATGAGACTGATTACTGTGACGCTCCAAGGACAAACGAGTCTCGCTGACGTCCAGCGTTTTCCAGCCTCCGGCGCCTATGGTCGTGCCCAACTGAGCCTGGTTTGTCTCGAGTTTTTTTTTATTCTTCACTTTCGCCAATTGGTTAAGTTTTTTCCTCACTGCTGTCGCCACTGACTTGCATGGTTCGGGACCTGTAGAGCTGCGCATCGATGGATTTGCTCTTCACTGTTTGGACTCTCAATAGTGAATATTAAACCACACTGAACTGAACTAAGCTGAACTTCAACTCTGAAAACTGGACCGACACTGTTTCAATTTACTACAATTTTCTATGTGAAACACTTTGACACAATTTACATTGTAAAAGCACTATACAAATAGAGGTGAATTAAATCCTCTCATGCATTTGTTTTTCATGGATGACCAGCCTTTCTGAGGGACTTGAATGAGTTAGTGACATTAAAAGATCAGAATCAGAATCAGTTTTATTGCCAAGTGTGCTTCACACACACAAGGAATTTGCTTTGGCTACAGAAGCTTCCAGTGTACATAAAGTGACATAGTGACAACACAGAATAAATATTATAAAAGACAATAGACATTAAACAGAGATGCAGTCCAACGATCTGGATGTTGAAATGTATGTACAGATTTGTTATAAATATACAGGTTATAAGGTGCTGCGTGCAAAAGAGTAAGTATTGCATTATATGTTGTTATAAGGTGCTGTGTACAAATGCGTAAGGAAAAGTATTGCATTGTATATTATTATTAGGTGCTGTGTACAAGTGCGTGTGAGAAAGTATTGCACATTTACTGCACAATAGGAGAAATATTAACTGTTCATGAGGTAGATGGCCTGAGGAAAGAAACTATGTACTGTAATATTCTGAGGGAAAAAGATATATAAAGGTCCGTTTCTCTTTCTAAGGCTGAAAGGTTGCCCCTTTGACCTTCATCTGGATGACCTGCTGTTGGAGAATTTCAGTCACATTAGAATGGCCAATTAAATACGGTGTCAGATAATTAAAGGGCACCTATTTTAACCTTTTTTACAAAATGTAAGATAAGCCTTTGGTGTCTCCAGAATGTGTCTGTAAAGTTTCAGCTCAATATACCCATCAGACAATTTATAATAGCCTCCAGAATATGCTTATTTTGGTGTCCAAATACATACAGCTGTTTTTGTAGCCTGTGGCTTAAAATGCAAATGAGCTGCTTCTCCCCGCCCACCGTTCCCACATGCGTGTCTGCTTCTCCTGTGTTACATCAGATGAACAGCAGTCAGTGATAGAAACAGATCAGATGAAGCTGAAATCCAGCTCATTAGTCAAAAATACCAAATAAGTTTATTTCATGTATTTGTGGTGGTTTATTCAAGCCTTTCTGAAATGATGAGTCACACGCATATGCACATATTAGTGTTTAATGACACCACGCAAGGTAATTATAATAATTGGTGGTAATTATAGCACTTAAGAATTACAGCAATTTTACTGTCTTAATTACAAACATGCTCTCTTTCTCTGTTAATCATTTTAAACTTTTAAAACTTCAAAAAATATCAGAGAGTTTAAACAAATATTTTAATCTCAGTTTATTCGCTAAACAAAAGTTCTGTGGACATGTGTATACATGTTATTATAGAAACATGGTGTCTGTCAATCAATTCGGTGGGTGGGGAGAATCACACTCCTACGTCATATTGTGGTGGGCTTCAAAATCACTGGGATTTGGGTCCTACTTTAACGTCAGGAGATTTTTAAAAATAGACTTACTAGGTTTATATCACTACAATATGACTGTGGACATACCATACAGTACATACAGACAGTTCCCTATGCCCTAATCCCTTCAAAGTTTTCACTCCAGAGGGAAAACCCTTTTTAAGGGACTATGGCATAAGGATAAGCACTTCAGAATGGAACACACTGTTAGATGACCATGAAAATGTTTTAAAAGTGTTATTTTTAAAATATCACATGGAGATCTTGATGTATAAATGACAAGTCAAAAATGCTAATTGATGAATTCCACTGACCTTCATGTCAAAGCTCAAATTGGCATCTAACACTTGCGTCAAAAATCAATGACAGGGTAACCTTGACTGTCAGGAATTTTGACGTGGTTTTTGATGTCAATATTAGATGTCAATTTTATGTCATTGTGATGTCAAGGTTGTTTACATGGATCGTAGACATACAAAATCCAATGTGAATTTGGAATTGATGTTTTAAGATGTTTTTACTTTTTGTGTTTTGTGTCATTATTTTAGTGGCCAAAAGGGCATCAATGTATGGATGTCAATTAGACATCATGGTTTTGACATCAAATCGATCTGCATTTTGAGATTTTTTTAGCATGAATTTTAATGTCTATTTGATATTATCAAGTTTTAAATTCTGTGGTTTTGAATATATGTAACCCATGAAATGCACTTAAACAACTTAGCAGTGACCTCAAAAGTTGGAAAATTTTGTAAATTTTGTAGTAATTAATCCTTTTACTTTCAAATATTTCCATAAAATTTGCGGTAAATTACAGGAAATGTGCCAATAAAAATAATATAGCACATGATAAATAAAGAAATGGTTAACTGTAGAACTTTCCAGTCTTTTCTTTTTAAAATGACATTTTTTACTGTGTGTGTGTGTGTGTGTGTGTGTGTGTGTGTTTGGGTGCTTTGGCTAAGACACCTTCAGTCAGTCAGTGAGACTCTAATCCACAAGATTTAGGAGAGCATTCGCGCTGAGCTCTGTGTGTGTATACTATAATTTTCAAGAGAGTCAGAGCATAGGAAGATATTCAGAAATCCAGACACCGACACAGAGATACAATAGCAGAGCTCAGTAAAATACAGTGCAAGGCTCAGAAATAAGGGGCTTGTGTGAACATAATAAACAGCCATCACTTCTGAGGTCTGTGATTTGAGGACAAGTGTCTGGCCACATTTCCAGGGACCCCATCCAGATGATATGAACCTGGACTGATCCTTATATTATCCAGCATCAATTCCAGCACGAGAGGCGGACATATTATTTTAGGGTAGTACATTATTATACAAATTTTCAGCTAAGCCAGAGTGCTGTTACCTACTTTTCTACTGTAGTATTGAATTCAGTTGTATTCTGGCTAAATAGCATGTTGTATCTGAATATTTTAATTTCTATTTAACCAGTCAGCCTTACAAAGAAATCTTCTGCAATGTTTTTGTCTTAAATATGTGGCTTGCTGATATAAGTTGTCACTTTACTACAGGAACACAGTACTATAATAGAAATAAAATTATAGACCTTTTCATTACTAAATAACCTAAATAAGGCACCACGATGGTGTAGTGGGTAGCACGTTCACCTTAAAGCAAGAAGGTCATTGGTTCGAGCCCCAGCTGGGTCAGTAGGCATTTCTCTGTGGAGTTTGCATGTTCTCCCCATGGTTGCGTGGGTTGCAGCTGGAAGGGCATTCGCTGTGTAAAGCATATACTGTATAAGTTGGGAGATTAATTGGGAGATTAACCCCAGATTAATAAAGGGACAAAGCTGAAAAGAAAATGAATGAATGAATGAATGAATGAATAACCTAAATATACAAAAGAAGTAATGTTGCATTTGAAAAACGAATCATTTTAGTTAACAGAAAAAACAACCACAGCAATAATAATAGTAATTAATAACAAATTAATTAAACATAATACAATTTTCATTACTATATATTTAATTAATAAAAAAGATTTACAAATTAATATAAATTATTAGTAGATATATTCTGCTGTAGTAAGCAACTGTGTGTGAAAATGTCAGAATCCATTCACGTTTGCATTTGCAGTTCATCAGGGGTCGCCACAGGAATGAATCGCCAACTTATCCAGCATCTGTTTTACACAGCGGATGCCCTTTCAGCTGCATCCCAGTACTGGGAAACACCCATACACTCTCACATTCACACATATACACAGCGGTTAATTTAGTTAATTCAATTCACCTGGAGGTGATCACAGGGAGAACATGCAAACTCCACACAGAAATGCCAACTGGTCCAGCTGGGGCTTGAACCACCAACCTTCTTGCTTTGAGGCGACAGTGCAAACCACTGTCCCACCGCGTCACCCTGCTTTGAAGAATTGCTGTAAACAATTAAAAAGTGACCATTAAAACCTTTCTGTGACATTAAACTATATAATCTCTGTAGGTTCTGAGTAGATCTTTCTTTCTTAGGAGTGTACTGTATAAATGGCAAACGTATGGACTATCACTTGCAGCACTGCACTCAGCTTTCTGTTAAACATAAAGCACTTGCTCAGGAAAGGTCTGCCAGAGAGATAAAACAAGGGATACATAATATATAATCCTGTGATCCTTTGCCATCCTGAGAGAGCCCAGGCGTGACAGTATCACCTTTGTTGCTAATGGCAGTGTGCAGGTTCTTTGGGTCTAGGTTGCTGCTACATGCTGTTTGTGTTAAACATGGTTTACTCTAGATTGTACTCTTTTATTTAATTATTCTTAGTATTTTTAAGGAGTTTCCATCATCATCCACTCCCTGAGGTTCAAGTGAGACTGGCCAACTGGCAATAAAATTCTCGCTGGACAGCAGAGAGTGCAAGACACAGAAACAAGTGAAGAAAAGAGAATGAGTGAAATCCAAGTCGCATTTTAGACTTTTGAAGGTCAAGGTAAAAAGGAGACGCTATTAGTGAAGTCAGTAAAAGTCAGGTAGTTAGACTGTGATGTAGTTAAACCATATAATTCATTCACTCGAAGATGGTCATTAACACTGAAAATGAAAAAAAAAAAAAAACGGCACTTTTCATGCCATTGATTTCAATTTATAAGCATGCAAATTTGGCCAACGAGAAAGGCAAGCTTTTGTGACAAATTTCATATTCCACTGTCAAATGATTGCGTGAGAACAATAGAAGATCAAAATGTGACCCCTCCGTTTAGATATTTTCAACCCAGACTCATTCTGAATACGTGGCCATAAACAATTCTGGAGAGTACCAATTACACCCCAGCAGGTATGTTTATTTTTTACAGTTTTTGTTTTCACGAATCCACCAGAGGCTGTTGTGTACGCTTTTTGAGATCTTAATTTTCTCTCCTGAGTGCCAGAATTCTCTCATAATAAATCCACCAGATTATAAATCCAAATTTATAATCATAATAAATCCAAATCTACTTACATAAATCCACCAAAGGCCGCTGTCGACTGACTGACTAATCAGCTGTCCCACCCTCCTTCTACCCCACACCCAATCGATAGTGTTTTCAAAAGCCCTGATTGACCCATCCCCCCACTTTCCTAAACCCAACCGACAGTGTTTTCAAAGGCAACCTAGCAAAAGAAAAGCCCTTGCAGGAGCCTAATTTTTACCATGTTTCCAGTTTTTACCACATTCTCACCCTGTTATTTACTTATTTATTTAGTTTTTTGGCATTTGTTCTTGTCTTACCTGCTTTCTAGAAACCGTTCTTCACAGGACTTGAACCCCATCGTCATGGTGAACTCCACTCCAGGTCACAAGTCCACCAATGTATGCAGCATGCCACTGGACAAACTGGTAACCAGTGTTGGGAGTAACGCGTTATAAAAGTAATGTATTAGAGTAATGTATTACATTTTCCTGTAACGCAGTAGTGTAAGGCATTACTAATGCATTTTCAGTAATATTTTACTCGGTACATGTTCAGTAACGCGTGCGTTACAACAAACTTTTCGCGCGCAAGAGATTTACAAATAAAAATAGCGCAGTTCTATTTTCTGTTCGTGGCAAGTGAATATACGCGCGGCGTGTGTTGTCTTTCATCTCCCTCTGGCTATTGGAACTTTTTACTTTGAGCGCGGAGTGATTTCAGCTTCTGAGCTCGAGGTCCGAGGCGATTGGCTCAGCCCGGTGCGCAGTAATGTTAAGCCCTAACACACAGCGGAAAAGCGGAAAATTGATTCGCGAGATGGACGTAAGTACTTATGGGCTGCGTCCGAAACTGCATACTTCCATACTATACAGTACGCTAAAATCAGTATGCGTGCCGAGTAGTATGTCCGAATTCATAGAATTCGAAAATCAGTATGCGAGAAGTACCCGGATGACTTACTACTTCCGGCGAGATTCTGAAGTGCGCATCCCATGCACGCTGCGCTATCCCATGATGCCCCGCGAGAGAATTCATGAATGGGAGTGAAGCGACGCAACTGACGCAGGTAGGTCACGTGACCGTGACAAAATGGCGGATGTAGTATGTCCGAATTTCATTCATACTTCTCACATTCATACTGTATAGAACGTACTTTTCTAACGGCCGAGTAGTACGTTTAAATTCAAATGCAGTACCTACTGAGTAGTAGGCGGTTTCGGACGCAGCCATGGTGTCATTTTTACTGACAAATGTATTCATGTAATACGAGCGAGTGAACGCGCGCCGGTTTCTCCTCGAGTGCACTCAAAACACGGCTGCTCACGTGCGGATGATCTGCTCTCACTACGTTAGATGATGCAGACTCACAATTTGTGACTTGTGTTACCTCTTCTTTTTGTGCTTTTGCTCTAAAGATTATATTATCTTATACTATATATCCAGAGATATCTCTACACTATTTACCTGCAGGTTGAGGTAAATTCTGAAATAAATTCTTGTGTTTTTGAGTGTTAGGTATACTGCCTGTTTTAGGCTAGTATAATTTTGAACTTGTTAATAAATGCTTCAGCATACAGTAGTAGGAATAGTGAACTGATAAGATAAAATACAAAGTGGAGTTTTACTACAGTAAAGTGTGGTGAATTGTAGAATAATATACACTAATATTGTAAGAAAAAAACTACAGCACTGGGTAATTTGTTTATATTTCATTTGTTGTGTTACCATAGCAACTATAGTTTTACCACAACAGATTCATTGAAGTACTTTACTATAGTAATGTTCAAAACACTGTACATGCCAATAGACGTGTTCAGGGGCCCTGTAGAACAGATTTTCCTCAAAATGAAGAGGACAAGAGGGAAAATGTTCTTCAAAATCTCATTAACAATGTGGAAGACCACATTTTATTTATTTGAAGAGTAAATAGTACAGTAGGCTATAATACCTTATCAAGTTTTTTTCTATATTCTATTAGTAACATTTCTGCTTGCGTTAGTTATATTTTTTAAAAATGTTTTTATTTGATTAGTATGGTGCACCTTTTTAAAATAAAATGTATTCTTTGCACTCAACATCTATTCTCTGTGTCTTTAATTATTGGAAACTAGAAATATCTCATCATATAACATATACAGCCAAAATTGTTTTGGTTTATTCATTCATTCATTCATTTTCTTGTCGGCTTAGTCCCTTTATTAATCCGGGGTCGCCACAGCGGAATCAACCGCCAACTTATCCAGCATATTTTTACGCAGCGGATGTCCTTCCAGCCGCAACCCATCCCTGGGAAACATCCACACACACACATTCACACTCATACACTACGGACAATTTAGCCTACCCAATTCACCTGTACCACATGTCTTTGGACTGTGGGGGAAACCGGAGCACCCGGAGGAAACCCACGCAACCACGGGGAGAACATGCAAACTCCACACAGAAATGCCAACTGACCCAGCCGGGGCTCGAACCAGCGACCTTCTTGCTGTGAGGCGAATGTGCTAACCACTACGCCACCGTGGCGTCCGTTTTGGTTTATTATTATATAAAAAATATATATGTAAGTCTATTTTAGTATTTTGGTTATTAATAATAGTGGACCAATATAAATCATATCAAAAAGCACAAAAGGAAGAAGGAACACAAGACACACAGTGAGTCATGCGTGAGCAGTGCATATTTGAGAGAGCGTGAAGAAATTTGCGTGCGAGCAGCGTATATTTGAGAGCTCGCAAGCAGTTTTGTCCACAAACAGGAAATCGGTGCACAGGCATTATTTTGAGAAAGCTACTGTATGTTCATCACGCTCACTTTGTTCAGGACAGTTTTGTGTTGTGAGCCACTTAAATTTAAAGTGAATAAAAAAATGGCAACAATAAGAAAAAAAATCTGCATCTTGTCATGACATTGGAGTTTACATATAGGCCTGTAGTGTCTAATTTGAATATAGTCAAGCTATTCAGAGATATTGCCAGATGATCACTTTACCTCTACCATACTTTTAACAGACTTGGATCATTTGTGATTCTGGCTTCCATGCTTTTTTTGCATTGTCTTGAGCCTTCACATTGCCAATTATATACTGTATTGTTAGTAGCCTGGGTAGGTCACAGTCATTCTGCTACATCATAGCACTTTCTACTGGATGTAAAATGCTCTGCAGTACGTTTGGTCATTTTAGAATGTTCAGTTCTAATTCTGTAGTTATTTTGGTGAAAGTAACTAAAAAAGTAATATGTAGTCATGTAACATATTACAATTTTGAGACAGTAATATTGTAAGGTAAGGGATTACATTTAAATAACAGTAACAAGTAATCTGTAATGTATTACAGCTTTGAAGTAACTTGCACAACACTGCTGGTAACAGCGGAAAAGCCATCCACATGGAGCTAAGCAGTCAGCTGGTAAGCGCAAAAAAGAAACGGCATAAGACCACCCCATAGAGTTAGTCTTAAAGACGAAATGCAGCCATTCAAATCTCTGGCTGCGAATGTCACATCCTCTGCTCGTTCCTGCAGTCCCAACCACCTCAGCCAATCACCGATCCCCACACATGTGAACCACCACCATATTACTAACCCTCACCAGCACCTCATCACCAGCACACTATATAGTCTCACCTCATCCAGTCACTCACCGGCTAGAATCAACGTCCTATGATCTTCCTCATCGGCTCTCCTATTCCCTCCTGTGCTTTTCCATGGATGTCCTCTCTTTCCGGTGCTCTTCCATAGATGTCCTCTCTCTCCTGTGCTCTTCCATGGATGTCCCATCTCTCCTGTGGATGCAACGCAACCTGCTTAAGGGAAGTGCTTTTGAGTGTGTTGGTATTTACCCAGTGCTCTTCCATAGATGTCCCCTCTCTCATGTGAATGCACAGTAACCTACTTAAGGGAAGTGTTAATAGTGCGGTGGTGTTTACAGAAGAACTGAACTTACCATATTGAACTGTGTGTGAGATCACTCTCCACTTCACCGCTCACCCGCTTCTTGCTCTCGTGTTGTTGTTATCCTTCAATAAATACCTTGACGATTTAACCTCCCTTTGTCTTCCTAGTCTGGTCGTGACAACATAATTCACAATCTCCAAAAATGTATAAAGGGCTACGTTTTCAGAATGAGTCTACGTTGGAAATTTTGGAGAAATCACTTGTTTTATTAGTGTCGCATCATCTTGTTTTATCTTACCCCTTTTCATCTTGAATGTTCAAACTCACCGTGGATTAACATTATGTTCCATTTGGAAGCGCTTATCCCTATGCTCTAATCCCTTTGAAGGGTTTACCCTCTGGAGTGACAGTTTGCAATGGATTAGGGCATAGTGGTGAGCACTTCCAAATGGAACGCAGTATGTGAAACCAAACAACTTCCTCATGAAAAGAACTACAGGGATCGTTTCCTTCATTCATTCCAACAAAGAATTTTGCTGCTTGTTTAAACTACCTATTTAAAATGAGCTGAGTCAACACAATTCTTGAGTTTTTTTGGGGGACAACATAATTGTTTTATGTTCAATCAACCTAAATTTATAAAAACACTTAAATTAATCGAGTTGTGTTGGGGACAACATGAAAGAATTGTGTGGAACCTTGCATTTTTTACAGTGTTCCCAAGAGTCATTGGAAGTGGCAAATTTTGAGCACTTCGGGTTGGAAAAACACATCAATATAGCGGCCATGATTGATTTTTTACTCCAAAAGTGCCTTCGGCGGAAAGTACCGCAAAAGTGTTCTTTGTTCTACTTTTCCCGTCACTTGCTTGTGACCATGGTTTTGGATGAGTCCTATTCTGTTTATTGTTATGTTGATCACCGTTGTTTTGTATTTAATCCGTCAGTTTCTTCAGTATTTTATCTGTTGTTGATGTTGCTTGTAATTACCTTTTTATGCTTTTTTCCCTTGATTGTTAAAATGCCTCTTGATTTTATTGATTCTAATTTACACATCAATACAATATGTTGGTTCAACGCTATCTCACAGCAATTCGTAACTTTTCATTTAATGGCTAATTCGTATGCATTCGTACGATCTAATTCGAACAATTTAGTACGATTTGCTCATCACCCAATGACGGTTGGGTTTAGGGGTGGGGTTGGGTGCCACGCCTCCTTTTTTAAATCTTACATTTTCGTATGACTTAACTCGAATTCATACGAATTAGCTACTAAACTGGCAAAACATAAAATGCTTACGTTTTCTCGTGAGATCAGGCTGGTTGGTTAAAGGTCTGTTCAAACTGACAGCAAAATGCTTTAAAAAAAATCCACCTTGTATGAATGGGTTTAAGACTGAAAATGGAAAAGAGGAAATACCTCAGAAAAAAGGTGTTTGAAGTGTAAAGTCCAGATTGTTTTTAGTCTCTCTCATCCTCTTCTCCACCTGTTTTTAAGACTGTGTCAATGTACACAAATCCCAGTGTAGGCCTGAAATATCACAGATTCATTGCTACATTGTAGAGTCCCACAGGATCTCACACTCAACACCTCAACATTTGGCTTTCAGACAAGAAAACTGAGAAAAACAAGAGAGAATCTTTTAAATCAGCCACACATCCATACCTTTCAGTTAAGGATAGTTACTTAAACCTTTTTATTTTTAACTGTTAGGATTTTCAAAGATCACTATCGTGCCTTACAAGTGATTGGGCAGACCAAACCTTGAAACTCTGGGGGATGAAACTAAAACCTCTAAATGAACTCTAAAGCTACTAAAAGTTTGTATAACGGAACTGAACATTTAGCTTTCCATTCGCATGCACAGTTTTGCTGTTTAATTTATCTCAGCTTCATCCTTGTGTGCCTGATTTGGTGATGTGTGCAAATCACATTTTATTTTAAGTGAACAGCATTTTCTTCATTGTAAAACAAATGTCTAGAGCTTTAAACATTTGTATTACTTCATCTTTCTAGCATTCTCAACATTATTGGAATCAGGAATGGAAAATCTAATTCAGGATGTAGTAATCATATGACTGGATATCTAATATCTGAGGTCCAATATTTTAAGATGGATTATTTCCAAATATTTTACTACAGTATAGGTTACTAGAGAATAGCTACATCTGGAATTATTCAACTTTTCCATGCTAACCTTGAAATAATTCTGTCCAATTGCAGATAGTTACCTCCGAATGTGCTGGTGAGGCGGATGAGAATAAAAATAACACTTTGATACCAAATGCTAAATTTATTGGAAGTTATTTGCCTGAATGAATGAATTATAATACACGGCTGCATATACACTGACCCCAGAAAGCATATACCACACCAAACTTAAACTTTATATTGTTCAAAAGTGTGGTTGGTATTTTTTTAATTCTTCAATCACCATAATACCATTGTGATCAGTCTTTTATTTGAACATATATATGTATATATATACTGTACACTTTAAAAATTTCAACAGTAAAAAAAACGTAAAAATGCTACAGTAAAAATCTGTAACCTGGTTAACAGTATGTTTCCTGAATATATATATGGCGAATAACCATAAATTGACTTTCCCAGAATTCCCTGCATGGCACATCCCCTTTTATGCTTTTTGTTGACATCACTATGGATCTTTTTAGTTGTTTCCCCATCAGTGATGTACATTAGAGATTTAAGTTACATCTAATGTTGATAAACAATATTTATTTCGTGACTTTAGTTTTATGCGTGTTACCATACTGGTGTTTAGTAGCTTTGTGAATGGCAATGAGCATCTTTTATTCACTGATACACTTTTCTCCTTCTGTATATGTGAGGGGCAAACTTTTTAAGATGGGTGGTGACCATGGTGGCCATTTTGAAGTTTTATCAAAAAAATTACGTTAAAACCAAGCACACCATTGATTTTCTTGTGAAATTCCCAATAAGTTTGATGTGTCACATGACCCTCTTCCCACTGAAAAAACAAAGTTGGATCCAAAATGGCCGACTTCAAAATGGCTACCATGGTCACCACCCATCTTGAAAAAGTTTGCCGCCTCACATATACTGATGTGCCACAAACAGGACGTTATTATCACCAACCATTCCCATTTTTTAAAAGGTGTATCCATACAAATGGCCCACCCTGTATATTCATTTTTCTTTGGCATAGTCCCTTTATTCATCAGGGGTCGCCACAGTGGTATGAACTACCAACTTTTCCAGCATATGTTTTACACAGCGGATGCCCTTTCAGCTGCAACCCAATACTGGGAAACATCCAACCCAAGCTCATTCTGAAAACGTACCGATATATACATTACTGGTGAACGCCAAATACATCCCAGCAGCAATACAAAAATGAGAAAGCAAATTTTGATTTCATTTTGACTTTAAGTGGATCACTTCTAATGTTCCTGGTAACATTTACAATTTTGCGGGTGAGAATTCTTCTGGCAATTGAACCATACTATTGATGTTTCATTAAATATAATAACAAAGACATTACAGTTCTAACATGATACATTTCCAGTGTAGAGAAATAAATATACAGTTTGAGGCAGTTTCTTCTAAACTCAAAAATTAACACATAAATGATCTTTTCCCTATAAAAAGTCATTAAATGGGTGGTTCACTACGATATCCTATTTTAAACTTTAGTTGATGTGTAATGTAGCTGTGTGAACATCTCTGAATGGAAGACGCTCATAGTTCATTGCAAATGGAGAAAGGGCTTCCGAAACCGCCTACTTTAAATTTAAACGTACTACTTGGCAGTTTGAAAAGTACGTTCTCTACAGTATGAATGTGCGCATTATGAATGGAATTCGGAAGTACTACAGCCTCTATTTTTTCATGGTCACCTGACCTACCTGCGTCAGTTGCATCACTTCCCGACCGTTCATGAATGCTCTTGCGTGGCATCATGGGATAGCGCAGCTGGCATGGGATGCGCACTTCAGAATCTTGCTGGAAGTGGTCATCTGGATACTTCTTGCATACTGGTTTTCGAATTCTATGAATTCAGACATACTACTCAGCTTGCCTTCTGATTTTAGCGTACTATATAGTATGGAAGTATGCAATTTCGGACGCAGCCATCATTTTCCCTGCATTATACATCTCAAATAACAAACTCGCAAAAGATACTGTATGTAAACGTTTCATATTACTTACACATCCTTATTCTGAATATTTGTGAAAGACACTTGTCCGATTTTATTTTAGAAAGCAGGCGTGAGGTTCAGCTGTGAGTGACTCTTAAATTTCTGTCTGATTCAGGCAGCTAACGCTGCTAACAGCTACTCTGACCGACACTGTTTACACAACACAAAAGCGTGCACTTGTAGGGGCATGACATGGAGCCAATCATAATAATCACAGGACAATATGTTAGCTGACCAGTCAGAGCCTCTTGAGTGCAGGCCTTTCAGAGGAACTAGGACATATGACAGTCCTTTTCATGTTAGCTGATTACCTGTATATAATCAAAGTAAGACATATGAAAAAATACTGTGATTTTCTACAAGTGAAACATAAGCACACACTGCTTTGCATCTTATAAACACAACCAAGCCTTAAAAATACACTGTGGACCACCCCTTTAATGTTATACAAATGTAGTAACACAATACTTCTTCCTCTTTAAGGGTTAATCCCATGTAGTTGCTCTATAAAGGCAGTAAAAAGGCATTGAGTGAGAGACAGAGAGATGGATGGGGCAGAGCATTGATGGCTTTAGCAGACATACACACATGGAACAATCTCTGGGGGAGGAGACAGAAAAACAGCACATTTTACAGTTCAATGGGCTAAAAACAAGTCTGCTCTGTGTGTGTGTGTGTGTGTAGCAGTTCAATTGACCTCATAAATGTCTGGATGTGGCACAAACACATTGCTTTAGCATGCGAAACTTGGCCTTTAAGGCAATTTCTCACAGTGGATTCTTCTGGCTGCTGTTTTTTATTATGCTGTCATCTTTGTGTAGCTTCAGCCTGGAAGCATCTAATTTAAAATAACTGATTGTGCTTTAAAGATAACCTTTGAAAATAGACGCACAAGGAAAGAAACTGCCTAATGCACTGTGTAACTGCCCGCTGTGTGTGTAGGATTTAGTGATTAATGCTGGGGTTGATGTCATTCTGAATCAGGGATGAGACCAAACACACCTTAAAACCACTGAGGAAAACATGATTTGATTTAGAACACTTGTGTATGAGTCGAGAGAGAGAGAGAGAGAGAGAGAGAGAGAGAGAGAGAGAGAGAGAGCAAAATGAAGGATGACCTGCCCCCTGTTGTTAACATTTAAAACTTCAGTTAATTTCCAAATCAGCCACAAGGAGGAGCCAAAGGAGTTTGAGATCTGTACTGTAAAAATGACTGTTCAGATTTATTATAATTATAAATTTAGCTTCCTCAGACGCGGTGGAAAAAGTTTTGTGATGTAATATTTGTTCATGTCATTATATTGTTTAGAGCCTTAGAAGAAAAACAATATTTTATTTATATGTTACATATTTATTTTAAAAACATTTTTATTGACATTTTATATTTAATTCAAAGTGTTGCATGTACTATTTGTAAAAGAAAAAGTACTGCCAATGTTTGTGCTTTTTAGAAAATTGCGCTGAGCTTGTATTTTTTGTAATATTAAGCATAAAGGTTGACATTCCATGGGAATTGAACTGGACTATTGATGTTTACAAAAAAAAAATCACAGTTCTACCATAATACAGGTCCAATGTAAAGAAATAATTATCGAATTGTTTGTGGCTTCTTTCTTAAAAATAAAATAAAATAAAATAAATGAATAAGTTAACAAACAAACAAGCAAACAATCAAACAAACAAACAAACAAATAAATAAATAAGTAAATAAATAAATAAATAAATAAATAAATAAGACTTAGTGTCGCCTCACAGCAAAAATGTCACTGGTTCGACCCTCGCCTGGGTCAGTTGGCATTTCTGTGTGGAGTTTGCATGTTCTCCCCGTGTTCACGTGGGTTTCCCCTACAATCCAAAGACATGTGGTATAGGTTAATTAGGTACGCTACAGTAAATTATCTGTAGTGTATGTGTGTGAATCAGTGTGTGTGGATGTTTCCCAGTACTGGATTGCAGCTGGAAGTGTATCCGCTGTGTAAAATATATTCTGGACAAGTTGGCGGGTCATTCCACTGTGGCAACCCCTGATGAATAAGGGACTAAGCCAAAGAAAAATAAAACAAAACAAAACAAAAAAAACAAAACAAAAAAAAACAAAACAAAATAAAATAAAATAAAATAAAATTAATGATCTTATCCAGGGATAACAGATGAAAAATAGCCTTCTGGCTAATTCTGCTGTATTTGCAGCAATTAACGTACATCTTCTCACAAATAAGCAAATAAAATAAATAAATTACACTTTTTGTTGTGCATTTACCAAAATACGAATAAGCACCAAGTATACATTTTTACCAGATACTGTCATAATGTCATATTTTCATTACCAAATTAATCTGTCCATCAGTATTTCTTTTTCAACACATTTCTAAGCATAATCATTTTATTAACTTATTTCTAACAACTGATTTCTTTTATCTTTGCTTTGATGACAGAAATATTTTATTAGATATTGTTCAAGATACTAGTATTCAGCTTAAAATGACATTTAAAGGCTTAACTAGGTTTAGTAGGTCAACTAGGCAAGTTAGAGTACTTAGGCAAGTCATTATATAATGATGGTTTGTTCAATTCAATTCACCTTTATTTGTATAGCGCTTTTACAATGTAGATTGTGTCAAAGCAGCTTCACATAGAGGGTTATAGTAAATTGAAAATGTCAGTTTAGTTATTAATGTTTGAGTTCAGTTCAGTTCAGTGATGTTTAACATTCACTTCTTAGAGTCCAAACACAGAAGAGTAATCCATCGATGGCAGCTCTAGCTGCAGTCTAGGCGCCGGAGGCTGGAGAACTAGAGACTCGAGACTCGAGACTGGTTTGTTCTGTAGACAAAAACAATGCTTAAGGGAGCTAATAATATTAAAATGTTTTTAAAAATTTACAAACTGCTTTTATCCTAGCTGAAATAAAACAAATAAGACTTTCTCCAGAACACAAAAATATTATAGGAAATACTGTGAAAAATTCCTTGCTCTGTTAAACTTCATTTGGGAAATATTAGAAAAAGAAAAAAAAAATCACAAGAGGGCTTATAGTTTTGACTTCAACTGTACGTATTATATGGACAAGCATAATGTTTTTGATCATGTTAGGGTAGTATAAAGACTTTCTCAATGTACCATAAAAAACGTCTATAGTTTTCTTTTATATGTGTGTGTTTCCTGCTCCTGCTGGTATAGCAATCCCTAGTATTTTTACTCCTAAAAATGGATAATGAAGTTATACTGAAAGTTTTAACTAAGTATAAAGTCAAGTACGTACCCTGTGGTCTATTTATACAAGGAGGATGTTTGACATGGAAAGCAAAAAGAAGTATGAACAGCCTGACATGTTTACTGACAATCAAAAACAGTCTCTCTGTTCTGTCCTTTCTTTTGTCAGCTGTGGTCAAGCTTCAAAAAAAGAAAAAAAAAGAAAAAAAAAACCCTTGCCCAGCACTCAGTCTTTTTATTTAGTCTTTTGTCATCAGTATTTACTCTTGAATGCTACTTCCTACATTGAGGCAAATGAAATGAAAGAGCCCTCCTCCATCATCCCTTCTCCACCCAGCTCTAAACAAGAAAAGAGAGAAACAAATACATAAGTATTGCTTCCAGAAAAAAAAAAATCTTTTCCAGACAGTTGATTCAGTCGGTCAGCATTTTTGCACAATGGGCTCCCAACATCAACAGGCCTGTACATTTTCAACTTTGTCAAGTAATAAGATGTACGCCCTAAATAAATGCTGGGTTTCATACAATTCCTTCATGTTGTCCAAACACAAATTGATTAAGTTAACTTGATTGTTTTTACAAACATAAGTAGATTTAACATAAAACAATTAAACTGTCCCCCTAAAAATCCCAGGAATTGGGTTAGATTCAGCTCATTTTAAATAGATAATAAAAAAACAAGCAACACATTTTTATTTGTGAGTGTACCATACTTTAGTGGCCAGTATCCATGTAAATAGCAGGATAATGTACATCTAGATAGTTGTTTTTTTGCAAAATAAAGGCCTTAAACAAAATGAATATTGCTTCAGCTGCCTCAAAAGAGCATCAATGTGTGGATGTCAAATAGATGTATATTATAATACTTTCTGTGTCATTATTTTAATGGTCAAAAGAACATCAATGTGTGGATGTCAATTAGATGTAAATTATAATACTTTCTGTGTCATTATTTTAATGGTCAAAAGAGCATCAATGTGTGGACCTCAAATAGACGTATATTATAATACTTTCTGTGTCATTATTTTAATGGTCAAAAGAGCATAAATGTGTGGATGTCAAATAGACGTATTTATAATAGTTTCTGTGTCATTATTTTAGTGGTCAACAGAGCATCAATGTGTGGATGTCAAATAGACGTATATTATAATACTTTCTGTGTCATTATGTTAGTGGTCAAAAGAGCATCAATGTGTGGATGTCAAATAGACATATTTTATAATAGTTTCTGTGTCATTATTTTAGTGG
>CAIGQQ010038941.1:6299942-6320679 GCA_903798035.1 Danio albolineatus | reverse complement strand
CGTATTTTATAATAGTTTCTGTGTCATTATTTTAGTGGTCAAAAGAGGATCAATGTGTGGAAGTCAAATAGATGTATATTGTAATACTCTCTGTATTCATAATTTTAGTGGTCAAAGGAGCATCAGCGTGTGGATGTCAAATTGATGTATATTATATCACTTTTTGTGTCATTATTTTGATTGTCAAAATCATAATTTCTGTATATGTATATTGTAATACTTTCTGCCTTCATTATTTTAGTAGTCAAAAGTGCATCAATGTGTGGATGTCAAATGGATGTCAACGTTTCGACACGTATTTTCTACATGTTTTTTGGCGTCAATGTCAGAGTGGCACATTGGCTCAGTGGTAATCACTGTTGCCTCACAGAAAAAAAGTCACTGCTCTTGAATACAACATGCTCAAACTGCATTCACGCACATTAGCGGCTGATTCCAATCAGACGTAACTAAAGCTGAAGTCTACAGTAGACAGCTGAACCACGGCCATCCCATATAAACACCAGTTTTTGCGACCTCATTTCTGCTTTTCATGGAAATCAAACTGCAAAATGTCCCATTTATAAACATACATGTTTTTGATTGCCCAGCCAGGCCCAAACAACACATACACTGCTGTCAGCTTCTTTTAGCAGGAATAATTCCACTGACAGACGTTTTGGTGGTTCAGAAACATCCAGATATAAAACCAAAAGCAGCGTGATTGGGAAGCTGAAGGTTTCTGGGTAGATCAAGCACTGTTCTGTGGTTTTGGAGAGGGTTTTAGATGCCAAACGTGTTCTCATATGAAACCGTTTTCACATCTGCCCCACAGCTGCTGCTGCTGCTGCTGCGCTGGCCAGGGGTGCAAATGAAGATGAACAGCAAGGAGAATGCTGGAAAATGGGCTGGGTAGGTAACATACGCTTAATAGAATATAAATGTACTGTTGTAAATACTGTAAAGGCCAAGAGTATGGGTGTGGGGCAGTATTTATCTTTGTAACAAGAGAAAAACTACTGTGCACATAAAAGGTCAAAGTACATACTTATGTATTTACACAGCATTTAATAAAAAGACTCAAATAACAACAGTGCTCTTATGAAAATTACGTTTATTCAAGTGTACCATTAGTATACGTCTTAAAAAAAGTATTTTGACTTCTTTTTATGTACTTCTTCAAATTTACTTTCTTTATGAAAAATAAGTTTATTCAAGTGTACTATTAGCATATGTCTTTTAAATAAAAAAAATAAAGTCTACTTTTCCTTTTTTCGCTCTTCTCTGAAACATACTTAATATTACATTAAGCATGCTTGACGTTTTACTATATTTGGCCTATACTTGTTTATTGACATTCTTAAAAGCATAATAATCAAAACTCCCTGTTGAGTGACCTATTTTTAATTTTTTTCACATAAATCACATACTCGTCCTCATACTCATCACTTCAGAGATAAGGCTTAAGGCTATTCCAAAACTAATCTGTATGTTTGAGCTGTCAAAACTAAAAAAAACTTGCAGTGACAGATCTTAAAATACATCAGTGTCATTGTTTTGTCTCGAGATGCACTCCAATAATGTTGTTTCTATATATATATATATATATATATTTTTTTATTAAAAGCTGCTTAAATGTATTTTGGTTACTGTATATTCTTGCAGGCAGACTGATTGTCAGCATAGGCCTACTTCAATAGTGTTAATGATTAGATAACTTTGCTAACTAATCTTACTTTGGAAGACCTAATTTTGTGCTAGGTACATTTTAATTATAAATAAATTAGTAACTCATAACCTCTTGTGTATTTGGTGTAGTTTCATGTGCTAAACTGGAACGACTTAGGGTATACTTACAGTAGTATACAGTACTTCTGTGAAAGTTCATTACATCCTTAATTAGTGATATAATGGTGTAGTTTACATAGTGTACACAGTGTATATATACACCACATACTATATGCTAAATAATCACTTAAGTTTTTTTCCAAATTGATAACATTGCACACTTTGTCTTCAATGACAAGCTAGCCATATTGAATGTATGACTATTATTTTGGAGTTGTTTTTAGGAGTTTCCTGCTTTTTTTCTCGTTACTGTTTTATCAATCTTTAAAAAGATAAACAAAAACTTCAATGTAGATTTTTTTAACTGCAGTTCTGATTGTGTCCAGCAGGTGCCATCTAAGCTCTATGATCTTTGACACGGTAGCCTGCAAACGTTTAGCTTGCAATGAGTTAACTTTCAACAGTGTTGTAATGCTAACCACAACTCAACAACACACTCAATGACTTGATAATGATACACAGTCTTACTATCTAACCAGGGATCTTGTGAATCAAACCCAGGCACGAGGGAATTAGTTTAGAAAGCACATAAACATGTGGACTCGCAGCTCCAGGATTAGCTGTTCCATTAGCAAAGGGCAAAATTAGCATCAGCAGAGTTTTGTGGTTGGTTTAGAGTGAAATATAATCTCAAGTGTACCTTGCACAATACAAATAATGTGACAAGGTGGCGCCTTTGTGACGTGTTTAGCTGGACATCTCAAATTTATGTAATCATGTTCAAGCTTAATTGCACTGAGCCTATGTGATTTTTGATGACTGAAGCATACTCTAATCTTATGCAGCTCTGAGTTGTTGTAAATGACAGGTAGAGACAAATTGGAATGCTGCTCAGTAGGTGATCTAAAAGACTGAAGGTTATTGCAGTCTGGCACTGTGTGAAGAGGTGACTAGATGCATATCTTTGTCAGAATGAGGATGTAAAAAAAAACTCTACCTGTGACTTTCCAAGTATTGAACTGGTTAAAAAAAAAGTCCCAAAGCCTTTTGAGTTCAGTTTTTTCCTAAAGCACATTTTACAATAATTGTCACAAACAAGCTTTACAAGGTTTAACACCTTAAGCCAGCAAACTAGGCAAGGATGACAATAGTGGGGGGAAAACGAGAGAACTCTCAGACTTTAAGGTTAGAATGAGGAAGAAAACTTTGTTAAAGAACCATTTTTTTGTCATAAAACAGCTCGTTTTACAACTCCCCATACTTTTACCTGAATTAGATTAGGCAGTTTCTAGTTTACACTATAAGAACCAGGCAAGTTCTGCCCATACTTTGAATTTTAATATAAGCCCCCTGATTTCACTTGATTCCAAAATGTGAGTCAAGAATACTTACAAAAGGGGCTTTCGCACTGGTGGAACTTTTTCATAGTTCCTGGTGGAGGTCTCACTTTGTGACATGATTGCTTTAGAGCAGTGGTTCTCAAACTGTGGTACACAAGCTTCCTTCTAGTGGTACGTGGAGGAATCTCTGAATAATTAAAGTAAAAACAATTAACACACTTTTAACCTTTTGACGCATATGATAACACCGATGTGATCAGAAAATTGATTTTAATAGGGTAAACCTTTTATTTAAGTGGCCAACAATAATAAATATTCATAATTAGAAGAATTAATCTGCCTTGTTTTTAAACTGTGCAGTGCTGTAGCTGCTTATTAGGCCTACTATGCTACTGTACTTCAACACCAGATATTATGGTGGTACTTGGAGAGACAATTTTTTCTGAGGTGGTACTTGGTGAAAAAAGCTTGAGGACCACTGCTTTAGAGGATCCTGATTATGGTCAGGGGGAAAAAAGGTTTACCTGCACAGCACTCAATGTTACACTAACAATATTCTCGGGCCAAATTATTTATAATGTTTAGTGTCATCTTGAAGGTAAATGTATAAAACAATATCAGCAACAGCATGTACTAATACAACAGCTCTGCTGTAAAGTGAGGAGGCCTAAATGCTGAAGAAATCACATCGTTCAGAATTTCTTCTAGCAAATCCTTTGTTTTATCCATGAATTTAGAAAATTCTAAAGGCATGCATTTATTTTTAGGCCTATATTATATATGACATGAAAATGATGTATTTTGAAACAAAAATGCTAAATTGTGAAACACCTTGTGTCTACAGGCATGTGCAAATATTTTACAATCAAAGTAAATAATGACAGAACACAGGTGGATTGTGTTTCTTTACAAACTGACATTGCCAACTACTGGTCTGGAATGCAAAATAAAGAATTTTTAGGGGAATCTTTATCTATTATCTATCTAATTTCAGTTTTTTTGGTACATTATTGTCATTTTGGTACAAGTTTGCATATCTTGATAAGACAAGGAAGTATCTAAAAAACAGTGGGTTAAAATAGCAATATTAACAACAACAAAGCTTAAATAAAAAATAAAGGGTTGTCATGATACTGGAATTTGGTACCAATCAATACTGAAATTATTAAAAACCTCCATTTCCTGCCATTTGAGCACTGTTGAGGATGTTCTTTAACATCGCTGATTTGCCATTGTGTTCACATGCTCAACAGTGTACCCACAGATATAGGGACACTGGAGCGCTTTAAAGCCACAATTTATCAGCGGATTGCTCCTATGTCAGCTTATAGACAAACCAGCTGATCGAAGTGACTTTGAAAAGCTCCAGTGTCCCTGTATCTGTGCTTACACTCAGTAAACAGCAGTGAGTTTGGGGAACTGATGACCTTCACGGCCAGGCACAGTCATTTCTGTTGAACACAATGGCAAACCAGCCATTTAAGAAGGTGCTCAACAGCCTTCAAATGTTAAGAGGGTTTTTAAAATTTCAGTATCAATTAGTACCAAATTGCAGCATTGTGACAATAATGTATATTTATAGTAAAAATTAAACCGCAATTTGCAGTTCTGTACAATCTTGAAGTATATTCAATTCAATTTAATTCATATTTATTTCTTTAGCGCTTTAACAATGTTGTGTCAAAGCAGCTTCACATGGATTATAGTACATTGAAAAGTGTTTTTATATTATTTCTAAGCCATTTACTCTCTGTTAATCCAAAAATATCTACCATTCAGTGAGATTCTACCATGCAAGGCTTGATAAAAAATGTGTACTGGGCTTTGTTGAAGCCCATGAGGGGACAGAGCAAGACAGAAAAACAAACAGCAAGTAGAAGACATGCAGAGACAGACTTAACTTTCCCTGACACTAACCACATCACTCATACTGATGAAGGAAATGAGGCTTCAAGAAAATAAAAATCCGGCAAAATGGGATTCTGCAGCTCTCCACTGTGTGTGGCGTGTGTATTTGTGTGCATTAGTGTATACATGTGTGTGTTTGAGACTGTCGTCAAGTGTGTTAACAACAAGCCGATGCCTGTCCATACATCTGCATGCCTGTGCATGTGTGTATGCAGTGTGTGTACATGTTGGCATATGTGTGCGTGTGCCATGAGAATGTGTGTGTGTGTGCTCCATTGAGTAATAGACAAGCAACCCCACCTTCCTTTTTCACTGTTTGAATAAGAGAGTGAAAAGGCTTTTGGTTGTAATTACAGTAATTAATGATCCCCCCCACTCTGCCTTTCCACCAATGAGAAGTGCCCTGACCTCATCCACCTTTCCCAGTGCTGTTGGATGTGGTCTGTTCTGTAAGGAGATCCCCCTGTTTATGTTCAGATGGGTGTTACACTACGGTCTCTTATTCAGCCACTGGCCCTTTTATGCGCTTCACTTCCCCTGAGTGCAGAGGTGCGCTTGAGTGTGCCTACATGTGTGCAGGATAACTTCAGTGTGCTTCAGCTGCAAATATAGGGCTATTTATTTACATTCATTCTCTCTAGAAAATGAGTTATTACAATACAACGGGTGTGATAGGAACTAACCCAACTCCTCGGTTAATTTTTAAATTAAACGAATAGGACTAAATTTAACCTTATGTTTGGGTTAGTTCATATTTTACCCAATTTGGTTCATTTGTGTTTATAGCTGGCCTCAAGACAACAAATAATAAAAATAAAACATTACAACATTTGGCCAAACAATTTTTTAGAATAATATGTGAATTTAAATAATAAATCATATTAATTATGGAACCTGAATAATATTGAATAATATGAAAGTAGAATAAATCAGCTTTCCGTTAATGCATAATTATTTAGGACATGTTAATATTTGGGGCCGACATGGAGGCTCAGTGTTTAGCACTCTCGCCTCACAGCAAGAAGGTCGCTGGTACGAGTCCTGGCTGGGCCAGTTGGCATCTCTGTGTGGAGTTTGTATGTTCTCTCCGTGTTCACATGGGTTTCCTCCACATTCCGAAGAAATGCGCTACAGGTGAATTGAATAAACTAAATTGTCCGTAGTGTATGTGTGTGAATGAGTGTGTA
This sequence comes from Danio albolineatus, assembly GCA_903798035.1. Classification (NCBI taxonomy): domain Eukaryota; kingdom Metazoa; phylum Chordata; class Actinopteri; order Cypriniformes; family Danionidae; genus Danio; species Danio albolineatus. Next base: position 6,314,477 of record CAIGQQ010038941.1, on the reverse strand, counting down.
TGGATGTTTTTTCAGAACTGGGTTGCAGCTGGAAGTGCATCCGCTGTGTAAAAGATATGCTGGATGAGTTGGCAGTTCATTCCACTGTTTTGACCCCTGATGAATAAAGGGACTATGCTGAAGTAAAAAAAAATGAATGAATGAATAATATTTGGATAAGATGCAACTTTTTCAAACCTATCAACTTTTTAAAAACAAATATTAAAATCTGGAATCTGAAAAAATTTAATATTGAGAAAATCGGCTTTGAAGTTGTCCAAACTAAATAGACAGTTCACTTAAAACTGTAAATTCTGTCATCATTTACTTGTTCTTCACAGTTCTTTCTTCTATTGAACACACAAAGTTATTTTGAGAAATGCTGAAAACCTGTAACCATTGACTTCTATAGTATTTGTTTTTCCTGTATGAAAGTCAATGGTTACAGGGTTTCCTCAAAATATCATCTTTTGTGTTCTACAGAAGAAAAAAAAACTCATGAAGTTTTGAAACCACTTGAGGAACAGTAAATAGTGAGTACATTTTTACAGTATATTATGCTGGGAGAACTGTCCATTTAAGTTTTTAGCAATGCATATTAAGAATCAGTAATTGTGTTTTTCTTACGGAAGAAAGTTTACAAATTTTGTTCATCGAAGAGTATCTTTACTTTATATTATATACCAGTGGTTCTCAAACTTTTTTCCACCAAGTACCACTTCAGAAAAAACTGCCTCTCCAAGTATCACCATCATGATCAGCATTGAAATACAGTAGGCCTATTTAGGCAGCTACAGCACTGTACAGTTCAAAAACAAGGCAGATTAGTTCTTATTATTATGAATATTTGTTATTGTAAGCTACTATAAACATTCTAAATACTTTGTACATTAGCACTGTACTGTGCTTACAGGTAAAAAATAAATAAAAAGTCAACATTTAAATTAAAAAGTGCTTTTAAAGCTAATTAAAAATGGCACTGTACTTAAAAGTAAAAAGAAAACAAAAAAGTATTAACATAAAGTAGCCTATTCGTCAAGTTCCTTTGACCTCAAAAATATAGGCGATATGGCATCATATTAATATATAAACTCTTTTTGAACTATATGTTGCATGTATATACGACTTATTTGTATGTCTTTAAAATCTAAACATTAACTTTGAATATATGAATTGGATTTATATATTTAATTCAGAAATTAGATCTGCTTACTAGGGTTAAAATTGTGTTCATTCTTTAACTTTTATTATTCAGCGATTCCTCCGAGTACCACTAGAAGGAAGCTTATGTACAACTAGTGGTACACGTACCACAGTTTGAGAACCACTGTTCTATCCTATTATTCTATATATATACTAGTATTAATAGTATAATACTAAAATGTAATACTAGTATACTAGCTTTAGATATACTGTACTTTCTCATGATTTTTGACATTAAATAAAAATAGATCATTTTTCTCATTTTGACAATGTATTTTTGTCTTTTTCCTTTGCGACATATGACTGGTTTTGTTCTCTGGGGTCATATATATTTTGGAATGCAATAATTACAATCACACGCATTGTTTTGAATGGTGTAAAAATGAGAAAGATCAAAAAATGTGAACACTAAAAAGGCGTCTAGAAATTTTTTATTGAAAAATGCACTGAAAAGAGTGTGGAGGCACTTGAGATGCACCGGTTACAGGATGCAGATGGAAACGAAGGGTTCAGATGCAAAAACCTCTGAGTGCTGTCTGAAATTTCCATTAAAAACTAGCATTTTTCTCAGACTCCTCAGATGTTGAGTTGTATCATTTTAATGACCATGAAAGAACATATTATTTAACATATTATTACACACAGGAGCCTGATAAAAATGCTCATTTTTGAAGAAAACTTCAGACAGCAGACTTCAGATTTTGCAAGTGAACTCTTCAAATATAGTATAATATGTTGCAACAGCACAAACAGTATCGTTTGTGTTCACAATACGACTAGCTTTACTTAGTTTGTGCTACTCGCTTACACTAGTTTCTACATAAGAAGTTCTCCTCTCACACCTACTCTTAGACGCCCATTTCTATCCAATCACACCACAGGCCAGCATGGTGAAGGGGGGTGGAGGGTCTTTCTATATCATTCGACACCTATTACCCAGAGACAAACACAAGGCCTGCACACCGCGCTGAAACTCGTCCACTCATTACCCCCAGCCTGGGCCAGTGACCTCTTTCCTTATGCATACAATACAATGATGAATGATGACAGAAGATACACATTTACTACTTTTGGGTGAACCCAGGTCTACGAGCAGAGGTGTTTAGTCGTGATTGCTCAGCGGAGAGAGTTCGAGAGGATGAATTAGGGCCGCAGGTTGAGAGAAGTGTCTTTGTGGTTAAGCCATAAACAAAAGACCCCCCAAATCCCCCCTTTTTTTCCCCTCCTGCATGCCTCCCACGAGCCGTTGGGGCTTCTCTCCCAAACCTACACGTACAGAGAAGGAGCCGTGTAAATCTGGCTCCCAGTGGGAGAGAGAAAGGCTGGAGAAAATAAATCTGGCACAGTTCACAGTGAGTTCAGCCAAGTCATGCCTCCGACTTCTCTCATTCATTCTCTTTCTTTCTCTCTCTCTCTCTCTCTCTCTCTCTCTCTCTCTCTCTCTCTCCAGCTCTGTTATCTTTCTGTCATCAGTTTACCCCCATACGGGTGAATCTGCTTTCATTAGGTGTTTATCTTAGTTGGACCAAAAGCTTTTCACAACCGCCATCCCTGTTTGCAGTTTGTTTAACTTACCTGCAACTTAATTTCGCAATTCAGTTAACTTAAGAGTGGTAATGTGAGTACTTCCTCGTACAAAAATCACTCACATAATGCCTTATGAAAAACATGTTTTTTCCATAGTATAATTTAATCTAGTTGTTTTATTTGATGAGTTCAGATGAAAAAACTTTAAATGAGGTGTGAAATTGAATTCTGAAATGAGCACTTTTCTCCTATACTGTATGTTTGTTCAGTTATTTCATTTTAAAATAAAAAGAACAGATCCTTTGCCTTAAAAGCACACTGTAAAAAATGTTGTTAAAATTAGTTGAAAACACAATTCTTTTGTTTAATAGTTGAGCTTAATTGTTGTATGTTAAATACACTTAAATTAGTTGGGTTTAGGGAGGGAGGAGGGTGGGTCAGTCAATTGGTCCGTCAGTCAGTCAAACAGTCAGTTGACAGCGGACTCTGGTGGGTTTACGCAAGAACAGCAGGCACAAACTGTGATTCTCAAACTGTGGTACACGTACCACTAGTGGTACACATGCTCCCTTCTAGTGGTACGCGGAGGAATCTCTGAACAATTAAAGTAAAAAAATGAACACACTTTTAACCCTTTGACGTGTATGATAACACCGATGTGATCAGTAAATTGATTTTATAAGGCTAAACCTTTTATTTAAGTGGCTGATAATAATAAATATTGTTAATTAGAAAAATTAATCTGCCTTGTTTTTGACCTGTGCAGTGCTTTAGCTGATTAATTAGGCCTTCTATTCTACTGTACTTCAATACTGGTTATTATGGTGGTACTTGAAGAGAAACATTTTTTTCTGAGGTGGTACTTGGTGAAAAAAGCTTGAGAACCACTGTATTATATTATACAAAAATATTTTCAGGACACCTTTCCATTAACCCAACAGCAAACCCTGATAGTTGGAATGTTTACAGCTACATAAAAAGATGATCTTAATTGTAAATCTCCAAATGTCTTGAAATTTCACAGAAAAAAGCCTGAAACCACATGGGAACTACATCTTATGACTCTTGGAAATTGAGCATTAAGTTTGTAAATCTTTGTCTTTATTTCTAACCTATATATTCATGACACTGGCTTGAAAAATGTGAGTATTGTCATCTCTTGTTTATATGTTTATGCTTATGTTTATCCTTTTTTCCTTTCTTTCCTTTTTTGGGGGAGGGGTTATTGTCAGTTATTTTATACTATTTTTTCTTCTTTTATTGGTATTGTACTGTTTTGTTAAATATCTTATAAATGTTAAATAAAATAAATAATACAAAAAAAAATCCATCTGTGTTAAGAGGGTTAGTGTGGGAATGTAATTACAGATCACATTCACTATATGTTCTAAAATCTAATAAGTAATGATTTAGTTACTTTATTAAAGTAATGTAACTAATTTTTAAATTAAGTAACAAGTAATTCCTAGTCGTTAGCTAGTTATCAGACTAATTTGCTATGAATGGAGGAGATTAACATCATTAAATTTGAATGCTTTTTAAAGAGTTGGTAACCCATTTTGCCCCCTTTTCTGATTTCTGGATGAGATGTTTTCAGACAGGTTGCCTAGAGCTTTCAGCAACAAAGTTGATTCATATAATTGGCAGACGCTGCAACCTCAATCAAGAAAAGCCATCAGAATAGCATCACTTCACTAAATGGCTTTTAAATGGCACATCTTTGTGCACATCATAAACAATCAAAGCAGCATAGTAATTATTCAGTTTATCTTTGCTTTTTACTGAAAGCGTTTTCCTGATGAAACCTCAATTGTGATCATTAACATTTTCACAATAGCTACAGTATAATTTACTACATATTTCTCCTAAGTAACTGTAACAGACTACAGAAACGTTAATTTTGTAATGATATTATGTAAAGGCTCTTTGATACTACGTGTGATTAAATGACACAAATGTACAACGTACAGTAATGACTCTTGAATAAAAGCAAAAGATCCCTATAGAGTCCAGTATTCACTCCAGATGCGATCAAGTCATGTGTCCTGGGTAGCTGGGTATTTGCATCAAAGGATGGGACTGATGGTGCTGTAGCACAGAAACATGTTATGAAAACCAGTGTAGACACAGAAGAAAAGTATTCCTAAACTTTATGAATGTCAAGTGTTTAACTTTACGCATAAATTATTTACTTTGCCAGTGAATATATAACATGCTTATTATACTGTATGCTGTGCAAGCAACCTTTACTAACAATGACTTTTAATTATAAAATGTATACTTTACATAACTATAATAGAGATAAGTGAACAAAAAGCTATGAGCATATTTGATCTATATTAGGGGTGCCCAAATTCGGTTCGGAGGGACAACAGTGGCGGTTCTAGCTTGAATGGCACCCTGGTTTGAACCACATCATATGTGCCACCCTCTTCAAGCTTATAAATAGTTGCAAGATTACATCTAGTTAATATAAAAAGGACCATTAAACATGTACATTCTAAAAAAAAAGTTTTTTTGTGTTTTAGCCCAACTTTTGGTAAAATATGGACAAAACTAGAATTATATAAGAAATATTTATTTTATCATAAATAAAATTCTTGTTCTTCTTCTTCTTCTTCTTCTTCTTCTTCTTATTCTTATTATTCTTATTGTTATTATTATTATTATTATATTTATTATTACCATACAATTATAAATAAATTACAGAAATCAATTCTAAATAACAATGTAAAGACAAAACTGGAATGATATGCAAAAGATCACTTGAGAAATCTTTTGCATTGATATTAATTTTGACAATTCTATATAAATACAAAGAAATATGATTTATAGAATTATCTGTTCATCTTAGACTCGACTCGAGACTCAAGGCAGAGAATTATCATAGTCTTATTCTTTATCTCTGCTTTCTGCTTCATAGCTATGCTTAGTCACAATAAGACCATCACCATTTTATGTAAACTTCAGTTTTGACAACAAGCAAAAGTCGCTGTGTGCCGACACCTTGTGTGTCATAAAGTAACATAAAAGGCTCTTACTCTGGTTTCACAGCGAATGAGCAGCACGTATTTAATCATGTAAACAACTGGTATCCACACCGGGATCAGGAGCAGCATGTGTGAGCATGTGGGAATGGTTCTCTATGTGCATGCGTTGGTTTGCTTTTTCCATTTTTGATTCTGTTGCACATAGAGAAAAATAAACTTGCATTTACAAAAGATGCCAAATGTGAATGGCCTCTAGCATCTTTATTCCTGGATTACCACTCTTGCGATTAATTCACTTGCATAAAGTAAATCATATCTCAAAGCTTACTGGGGCTCCCCGTGCCGCCCCTAGCAAGATGCCGCCCCGGGCGATCGCCCATGTTGCCCATGCCTAAATTCGCCACTGAGGGCCAGTTTCCTGCCAATTTTAGCTTCAACCACAATTGAACACAGATGAACCAGCTAATCAAGCTCTAGGTATACTAGAAACTTACAGGCAGGTAAGTTGAGGCAAGTTGGAGCTAAACTAAGCAGGAAACAGGCCCTCCAGGACCAAGTTTGGGCACCCCTGACCTACTGTATATACAGCAGTCAACATTTGAAGTGGATCAAAACCTTTTCATCAAAGTTGTCCTAAAATGAATCAACACCCATTGCTGTTTTGAAGAGCTGTTTTATACTACTTCAAAAGCTGACTACACATCCACATAATCATTTGATTGAGATACCGTATATGTATGAGTAATGGAAAATATAGACTATTGTCAAACTTTTAAAGCACAGTTGACCGCCCACGATAACATTTGTTTATAACATTAAAGATCAGAATGAATGATGCAAATATGATGGCTAACTGTAGGCAGCACACAGAGCATATGTTGTTTGTTGGGAGTGAGAGAAGTGGGTTTTGCGTATAGACTGAGGAGATCCAGACGGTTAATGAAGACGGATGTGAAGACATGGAGTTCTGGAACACTGAAATCTCCAACTCTGACCTTTAACCTTTAGAGAGAGAGAGAAAACGACCAAAACAACAGCTTGAAAAACTCTAAACATCAACAGTTTGAATTTGAGAAGCTATTTACCCATTGTTGAGTTTTCGCCATCCGGTTACATTCTTATTGAACTGTTTGGATAAGTGCACTATCTGTTACGTTCTTACTGTGTATTTAGGTGTTCATATAAGTATTCTCATTCAGCAGCATGAACCAGTACAGTAATCCCGGTATTCCGTATTTAGATCAATGCCTTTACGCTCTATTTGAGATGTATATCGCTGGTTTAGATGGAGATCAGTGCAGATCTATGGCCTATTGTTGTTATGACCCTCCCTCCCCTAATCCTTCTTCCTAATAAAACATGAGCCAAGCACCTAAGGGAGTGGCTGCGGTATTAAATTACCTGCAGTCTGTAATTACACACACTCACACATGACTCCAAATACACATTCGCACTGATTGTGTATAGTTGAAGTTTAAAAAAAAGCTGCCGCACAGACATTCGCATAGGGGGGATGCAAATACTTTTTCACATTAGCTATAATGTCTTGTAATAAAGTCAATTCATGGAAACACACAAACACGCATGTAAGAATTGATGGTTTACAGGGACTCTCCTTAGGTGTAATGTATTTTGTAAAAACTGCTTATTATATGGCCAAACCCCCTCCTACCCCTAAACCTAACCCTTACAGGAGAAATTGTGCCAAAAATTGTATTTCAAAATACCCCCATAAGTATATTTTTGAAGTGTTTTGGACAACAAGGACATCAGGTGTGTCCTTGTAAACCACTGTAATATAGTACAACTCTCATACCCATGTCATTATTCAAAAGATTGTCCTTGTAAACCACCAAAACTAGTGCACACACACACTTACTCAAGGTGCATCCCAAATTGCATACTTATGCACTATTCTACGCCATTTTGTAGTATAAATATTGTAAGTAGTGCGTTCACACTTAAAACTCTACAAATAATAAGTGCACTTTAATTACCCGGATGATGCACTCATTCCACCGGTAAAATGAAGCATGTTATGATGGACACTTCAAGTACTCAACAACCGCAGCCTATTTATTTTGCATTGTAAAAGCAAAAATCTCCTAGAAGAGTGATTATAGAGCCTCCCAATGGTCTCTATCCTCATTGCAGGTATTATTTGGTATTTTGGTCATTTATTTCACTAATTTGGCAGCCGTCAAACGTCATCAGGGAGACGCTTTGTACTTCCGCTTAGTAAAAAAGCCATTAGTGCTCCATTTGGGACAACACTACATACATATACTATACTGTTGAGTGTGTAAGTGCATAAGTACATAGTACATAAGTGCATAGTGTATAGTGTGCCATTTGGAATGCAGCTACAGCTACAGTATGTTTGTGGGGACTTCCTATAGCTGTAATGATTTTTATACAGCACAAACTGTATATTTGATCCCCCTACTGCAACCCTACCCCTAAATCCAACCCCTGCAGGAAATACTTAATTCTGTGTGATTCTTCAGCCGTTTTCCTTATGGGACCAAAAATGTCCCCACAAGGTCAAAATTAACATGTATTGCTATATTCTTGAAGATTTTATACTTGTAGCGTAAGGAACACAGGGCACACACACAGACACATACACACACACAAAGCTTAAGAGTGGCCTAATCCAGTATATGGTCCGCTTGGCCAGTTCGCAGTTCTGTTAATCAGCTCACATAGAGCACATCAGTGGCCCCGATGACAGAAGACTAAACCTGAAGACTTATTTAAAGAGCATAAGGGGAACAAAACAGCTTTCTTTAATCGCAGTGTCCCAGCAAATAACCCCGGGGTGAGGGGTCAGAGGTGGCGACCCTGCCGGAGAGAAGCTGGGGGTGGACGGGGTTGAGTCTCTGCAGCGCTCATGGCTGAACCAGCTGTAATAATAGATGACAGGCCAGCTCGCTGAAACAAGGCCAGAGTTAAGATCCAGATCTTGGTGAGGGATCGTAGAGAGCTTTCTTCTCTCACTTGGATACATATGGCCTCAAGGCCTTAGGTTAGGGAAAAGCACGCACACACACACACACACTCCAATATCATTCTCTTACTGAAACCAATACGTTCAATAGAAAAAAGTTCAGTATGTTTTTATGACAGGCTATGGATGTCACCATAGGTTAGCATTTAGCAATTAGCTCAAAAATGTGTCACTGAAAATCTACTGAAATGAAATCATTCTGTAGAGGTAAAAGTGGAGTAAAGGAAAGGTTTCAGTTTTTACATTTTGGCAGAAGTGGATGTCCCCGTAGGCTTCTGGTCTGGTAGCTTAAGACAATATGTTGAGGTGATTTTTCTTCTTCTTCTGTTTTTATTTTTAGCTATGGATGCCATATATGTTAGCCTTTAGTAATACTACACACACTTCTATCTCTGTCCCTCACTGAAACCAGTAGTCCACATTCAAGTAAAGGAGGAAGAAAACTAAGCTTTTTCTATGGATGTAAAAATAGGTTACCGTTTAGCGATTGGCACACCTACAATTCTCTCTCCTTCCATTACTGAACCTGATATGTTCTCTAGAGGGAGAAGAGTGGAAGAAAAATACATATTTGTGTCTTGATGCTTAACAAAAGGAAACAGCATTTAGGAATTAGTGCACAAACCCTCCTATCTAATTCCCTTACTGAAACCAATATTTTCTATAGGTTGATGTGCTAGAGGTAGAAGAAATATGAGTTTGTTTGTTTTGCTTTTACATGGCAAAGTGGCTATGGATCTCACTATATATTAGCATTCAGTAAGTAGCACACACAAACACTCCTATCTCATTCTTTTACTGAAACCAATATGTTCTCTGATGGAAATTGAAGGAGTTTTTTTTTTTCCTGTCAGCCCAAACTGTCTATGGATGTCAACATTTAGTGATTAGCACACACAAAGACTTATCTCATTCCCTTACTGAAACCAATAGCCTATAATAATAAGCCAATAATAAAAGCAGGCATGTCTGGCAGAAGTGGCTGTAGATGACATTATAGGTTAGCGTTTAGCCTATTGATTAACATGCTAACATCTCATTCCTTTACTGAAATCAAAACATTCTCTGGAGATAATTTTGTTTCGTTCTCATGCTTGGCAAAAGTGTTATGGATGTCACAATAGGTTAGCATATAGCAATTAGCACACACTATCTCATTTCCCTTTCTGAAACCAATAGCCCATGTTGAAGTAAAAGTGGAAAAAAAATATTTTTTTTATACCTTCATGGATGTCACCTTCAGTTAGCATTTAGTGCTTAGCCCACAAACACTTCTATCTTGATTCCTTCCTAAAAAAACAATGCTGTTAAGAGCTAAAAGTGGAAGGAATTTCAGGATTTATGCTTAGCAAAAGTTGCAGATATCACCATAGGACAAATACTCAAATTACTCAGGAATTGTAGTTTTAAATAATGTCTTTTACTTTCCCTTGAGTACATTTTTAGTGCTGTATCGGGTTGACGTTAGGACCCAACATCAGGCCGATGTCAATGTCCGACCTAAAATGAACAAAATATCACTGTCTAATGGTGTTACAGCTTGACGTTGTGTTGAATTTACCACTATGACATCTATCAGATGTTGGATTTTGGTTTCCATACCTGATGAATAAATGTCAATATTCATACTCAATATGGCGTTGGTTTAAGATGTTGGCTCAATGTTGGATTTTGGTCCCTTTCTAATACAAGATAAAATCAATCAAATATCAACATCAATATTGGACATAACATCGTCCTTAGATGCTGGCTAGACATTGAATTGGGTCACCTGACATCACAACCGAAATCTAACCTATTATTAATGTTATAGGACGTTGTGTGCCTGCTGGACAATAACTAGATACACTACAGAATGCTACGTTTACACACATCCAAAAATTAGATGTAGATCAGCTTTTTACAACTTTATACTCACTACTCACTATTCTTGAGTACATTTGAAACGGCTACATTTTACTCATACTTTAAATAATATTTACAACAGATACTTTTATTCTTGCACTACATTTTTAGGCAAGTAATGGTACTTTTACTTGAGTAGGATTTTTTCAGTACTCTTTCCACCACTGCCATAGGTTAGGATTTAACAATTAGCACACACTATTCAATTTCCCTTTCTAAAATCAATAGCCCATGTTGAAGTAAAAGTGGAAGACATTTTTTTTATATACATTCATGGATATCACCATAAGTTAGCATCTTGTGCTTAGCCCACAAACACTTTCATCTTGTTTCCTTCCTAAAAAAATAAATACAATGTTGTTAAGATCTAAAAGTCTAAGGAATTTCAGGTTTTATGCTTAGCAAAATTACCAAATATCACCTTTAGCAATTGGCACACACCATTCAATTTCCCTTTCTGAAATCGATAACCTATGTTAAAGTAAAAGTGTAACAATTTCTGTTTTTATTTACATGGATATCAGCATTAGCATTTAGTGTTTAGCACACAAACACTTCTATCTCATTTCCTTTAAAAAAAATAGTGTTGTTAAGAGCTAAAAGTGTAAGGAATTTAGGTTTTATGCTTCGCAAAAGTGGCAGATATCACCATAGGTTAGCATTTAGCAATTAGCACGCACTATTCAATTTCCCTTTCTGAAATCAATAGCCTATGTTGAAGTTAATTTTTTTGTTTTGTTTACATGGATATTGTCACGTCCCCAGCCCGTCACTCTCCTTCCAATTCACCTAGACCGTCCTCCAGCCGTGCACAATCCCCTGATTATTAATCATCACCTGTTACCACTCTGGACTCACATATATAAGCTTCCCTCATCCGTGCACACACGGTCGAGTATCCTGTCACGATCAGAGGAAGGAGAGGGAGACAGATGTAGCAAACAGTATGTTTATTACTGCAACATCGTTGATATTGGTAATAGGTAAGGCAAAGGCAGTCTTAGGTAAAGGGGATCCAGACAGGCTAGTAAAGATAGTCCCTTCCCTGAATGGAGGCTGACGACGACGATGAAAAGATGCAGAGCTGATGCGGAGCAGTAGCAGAGCACAGGAGGGTATTCAGGAGAGGTATCGCACACGCATGGACACGATCATCCAAGCCTTCCCGATACCTCTCCTGAATACCCTCCTGTGCTCTGCTACTGCTCTGCATCAGCTCTGCATCTTCTCATCGTCGTCCGCCTCCATTCAGGGAAGTGACTATCTTTACTAGCCTGTCTGGATCCCCTTTACCTAAGACTGCCTTTGCCTTACCTATTACCAATATCAACGATGTTGCAGTAATAAACATACTGTTTGCTACATCTGTCTCCCTCTCCTTCCTCTGATCGTGACAGATATCACCATAGGTTAGCATCTGTTAGCCCACAAACATTTTTTTTCTTGTTAAAAAATAATGTTTAGAGGTAAAAATGTAAAGAATATTTTGCCAGATTTTATGCTCAGCAAAAGTGGCAGATCTCACCATAAATTAGCTTTTAACGATTACTGATTTAAGGGTATATATTATAAAAGATTATGTCAGTAAACGTAACAGTAGCTGTGTCTCATTTCAAAGGCTGCATCCTCCGAAAGATGGCCGCTATGTCATCTCTGAGTGACGAAGGCTGTTTCATTTTTAAAAAATTTGAAGGCTCCTTCAAATGTAGCCTCAAAATGTGTCATTCAGTTCCCAGGTGATGAAGGACATAACCGGTGGATAAATTGCGGCCTCGAACATTGCAAGATTCATTTTGCGCTGCTAACTGCAGGACATTTTTCAAATAAAACTCCAGATTAAATGTATGAATTAGGTCTGTAAACCTAGCTTTGCCTTCATTCATTCATCTTTTTGGCTTAGTTCCTTTTCGCAGCGGATACCCTTCCAGCTGCAACCCATCACTGGGAAAGCTTTGCCTTCAGATTAAGATAAGTTTTAAAATCCCTTTGAAAAAAGTATTTACAAATTTTATTACCGCTTATTAACGCCAGCTATTTTGGTTGCTAGGTGACACGATCTGTCCTCTGTAGGCTAGATCGTCTCATTTCAGAATGCTCATTCAGCTTGTGTGGACTTCGAAGGACTTACCTTTGAAACTTGTGTCCTTCGGAGGAAGCAGCCTCTGAAATGAGACACAGCTAATGTTTTATATAACATTCCTTCCTTCCCGCTTGATTGGCTGTCAGTATTTTGAACCACAACATATGTGAACGTAAATCTGACAGTTAAGAAACAGTAGGAGGGACATGCCCTAGTTTAACCCAAACTCTGCAAGTTCTTGGCTTTAACTGTTGTATAATCTCCATTGTCTACATTTGATGGGGGATTGGTAAAACTCACAAGACAGCACATAAACAGAACATGAGCACAGACGATCTGTTGGAGAGGCTGGCAGGGGGCTTGTGATCCGGTAATGAGTCGCACACATTAAAGAGTTGTTTCACTCGGGAATGCAATCTGCATTATGGAGACAGTTATTAACCTTGACTGCATCCCATGTGACCCCCTCAACCTCTCACTGGGCCTAATGGGCCTTGCATGATCATTTTAGACCATGTGTCACTCAAAGACCCCGGCTGGTCACTCAGTGGCACCCTTGGTCTACACCACTTCATATATGATTGTCACTGAATTTCAGTAGTGGAAAGAGTACTGAAAAATCCTACTCAAGTAGAAGTACCATTACTTGCCCAAAAATGTAGTCTAAGTAGAGTTAAAGTATCTGTTGTAAATATTACTCAAAGTATGACTAAAAAGTTGGGCCAGACGGAATCTGTGGACATTTTTTGTTATTTCTGCGCAAAATTTTGTTAAAAATCTTTTGGGAGTATCAAAACAAAAAACGTAATATTTGAAATAAAAAGTAATACATTTTTTAACTTTTATTTAATGTTTACAATGCAAAACCAATTAGATCCACTTTATTTGGTAAGCAATGCAAGTAACTCATATAATATATATCTACTATTTATTTATTTACTATTTATTTTACTATTTGTTTATCTACTATTTACTATTTATTAATCATATAAATATTTTTTCATAATAGTCAGTGATATTACTGAAATTTATTTAAAAACTGAATAAATATACATTTACACGCATTTAAAGAATCAATGATGGGCTAAAAATCTGTGAAATCTGCGCGCGCAGATTCTGTGTGGGCCTACTAAAAAGTAGCCCTTTGAAAAGTACTCAAGAGCAGTGAGTAGTGAGTATTACACTGGTTTTGGATTGATACGTTTACATGTAATTTGTGCATGTGTGTGTATTACTAACATTCTGTACTGCATCTAGTTCTTGTTTAAGGCCATTTCAGTCATCATACAGTTGACATTTGCCATCTTCTCATCAGTGATATGAAATCTAAACAGTCTCAGGGTCACTGCATGCAAAGCAGGGGTGCCCAAACTCGATCCTGAAGGTCCAGTGTCCTGAAGATTTTAGCTCTATTCACAATTAGACAAACCGAAACCAACTAATCAAACTTTTTACCATATTCTACAAAGCTTCTTCTACAAAGTTCTACAAAGTTTGGGCACCCCAGGTGTAAAGTATCCTCTTGGACAATTTTAATGCTTTTAAATAGTTTGCTGCATCTTAATGTAGTTCAGTATGATGGATTTATTTTCTATGTGCAGTTTGATTGGACTCGCAGGACTGATTTTTCGATTCACCATAGACAAGAAGAAAGAGAGTAGTGACTGCAGGCTGAAGAAAACTAGTGGAGTAAAAGTACCAATGCAGCACTAGAAATGTACTCAAGGTAAAGTAAAAGTACTAGGGCTGTCAAAAAATTAATCGTGATTAATCACATCCAGAATAAAAGTTTACCATAATATTTGTGTGTGTACTGTGTATATTTTATTATGAATATATAA
>CAIGQQ010038941.1:6256587-6277573 GCA_903798035.1 Danio albolineatus | reverse complement strand
ATAATAATAATAATAATAATAATAATAATAATAATAATAATAATAATGAAAGTAAAATGCTGAAATATGGATGAAATATTAAACTTTGGAACTCTCTACCACATTCACTCCGTTCTGTTAATAATATCTCAGAATTCAAATCATTGAATTAAGTGTTTCTCACCTGTTTTCTGAATGTCTCTCTTCTGATTGCTAAACTGACCACTTTTGTTTGACCCAACTGTACTTTACATATTTGTCTCTTAGGTCTTGTTTTGTATTTCCAGTTTGTTATTTTTGATTCCCTGTATGTTTGCGAACCTAATGTTGTCTCTGTTTCTTTCAATGTCTGCTTGTACTATTTCTTTTGCTATATTCTTTGTAAAGTGCCCTTGAGCTCTGGAAAGGCGCTATATAAATAAAAATTATTATTATTATTATTATTATTATTATTATTATTATTATTATTTTTATTATTATTATTAGTATTATTCTATTGAGATTCAGTAGAATCCACGTACTTGCTGTATGTAAAATGAAAATCATACTTATTCTGAACTTATTTAATACACAAAACAATCACACTAGATTTTATTGTATTTTAAATTATTGCATAACTTTTTACTGACATATTCCCATTCAGTTATCTGAAATATAGCTATATTTGAACGTATATGTACATATTTGTAATTCCAGTGGTTAAAAAATGTGAATGTTTACAATATTTTGTTTTATAATGTTTATAATATGTTTGTTGCATTTATGACATACATAATATATACATATAAAGCAGTGTGAACAAAAGTATGCCTCTTTGCTGATTTATTTTTTGCATGTTTGTTAAACTTTAATATTTCAGATCATCAAACTATTTTAATGGTAATGTAACACAAGTAAACATCAGGAATTTTTCAAATGAAGGTTTTTATTACTAATAAAAAGCTTAATCCAAAACTACACATTCAATTTCTCTAGCCACACCTAGGCCTGATTACTGCCACATTGTTCACAATCAATAAATAGGACCTGTCTGACAAAGTCAAGTAGAGCAAAAGATCCTCAAAAGCTAGACATTATGCTCAGATTGATAGAAATTCAAAAACAAACCAGTCTGGAAAAGATTACAGACACATTTCTATGCTTTGGGACTGCAGCAAACCACAGTGAAAGCCATTTTACAAATGGCAAAATCCATGGATCAGCAGAGGTTCCCAGGAAGGTTACTGCAAGGGTGTAACAACAACTCATACAAGAGGTCACAAAAGACCGCACAACAACATCTAAAGAACTACAGACCACTTGCATCACTTAAGCTGAGTGCACATAACTCCACCATAAGAAAGAGCCATATCTTAGTGACCTCAAGCTGAAGCAAACTTGGGTTCTGCAGCAAGACAATGATCTTTCTGAATGGCTGAATAACGACAAAATGAAGACTTTGGAGTGGCCAAGTGAAAGTCCTGACCTGAATCCAACTGAGATGCTGTGGCATGAACTTAAAAAGGCTCGAAAGCCCTCATATGAGGCTAAATTACAACATATATGCAAAGATGAAGAGCCCACAATTCCTCCACAGCCCTGTCACAGACTCACTTCAAGATATTGAAAATGCTTGATAGCAGTTGTTGCTGCTAAGGGTGGCCCAACCAGTTATTGGGTTTAGTAAACTATTTTAAACACAGGGCTATGTAGCTTTGTATTTTGTTTCTCTCAACAATAAAACCCTTAAGTTCAAAACTGCAAGATGTGTTTACTTATGCTATCTTTGACTAATATTTAAACTATTTTAATGATCTGAAACCTTAAAGCAGGGGTCTCAAACTCAATTTACCTGGGGGCTGCTCAAGGCAGAGTCTGGGTGAGGCTGGGCTGCATCAGGTTTTCCACATGAAATTAATTATATTTTAAATTATTTATTTCTAATTTGTTTATTTGTTTATCTTGTTTTGTGTAAAAAAAAATACAAATCGATTTGTGAAGATTGGAAATTTTTAACACAAAATAAGATGAAAAAAAATCAAGTGAATACTGAATCAATTAATATAAATACCAGAAAGCAAAACACAAATATTTACCGAAACAGGATCCAGCAAGACCCGGCTCCATTTAGCACTGATTTATATACATTTATCTGTGTATAATGTCCCACTGGGCAGCAACTTAAACTTTTTTGAAGTGTTGTGAATAAAGCACGCTGGGATGAATGTCCGTGTCGAGGCAGCCACGAGGCATGGAAGAAAACTTTCACTCATTGAGAAATGTTTCTCTGCCTGCGAGAGCCATATACTCCACCGTGATTGGCAGGTTTATTCAGCTTCGCACGCAACACTGTAAAGTGCCATATCAAACTCGCAGACCATTAAACATTAAACTTTCAAATTAAGGCGGGGGCCACAAACTATCGTCCTGTGGGCCGCATTTTGAGAGTTTGGGCCGCATTGGGCCCAGTTTGAGACCCCTGCCTTAAAGTGTGACAAACATGTAAAACAAATTAGTTCCACTGTATGTGAAATTCAAACTTGTCTTTTAATTCGTTTATAAAAAAATTGTTGAACTAAATGCAGTGTTAATTTCATCATTAAAAACGTACTGGCACAAACCGTCACAAACCAGTAATGTGCGCATGCTCCGATCTGTGCAATACAGTGGATTATAACAAAAATTATGCTGGTTAGTTCAGTTGTTATCTTTTTTGACTACATTTTACTCTTGACTTTTTTGCCAACAATAATGTGATGTTCGTTAATTAAATAAGCAAATCAAGAGTCCAGACCCTTATTTTCACTGACGAAATTAACACCAACTGAACGACAATTTAATGTTTTCTTTAAAATCATGGGGGAAAATGTACATCAGTTACATTTTTATAGAAGTAAAATTAGTTATATTTTATATTGTGTAATTTCCAGTGGAGCTGTAACAATGGAAATTGTGTGAAAATATTATTTAATTGCATGTATTCAAAATGCAAATCCTTTTTAAATGTACATAAAACTCTATTAAATCAGAAGCCTTAGAAAAACCAAGATGTCATTTTCTTCCAAAACATTCAAAACGTCATTACCTCTGTCATTTCCATCACATAGTGGTTTTGCCACTGAACCGACACATTCATAAGTTTCAGAAGAGAAAAGACAGATTTTTTTCCAGTGTTGTTTGCATGTCTACTCTCAAATATTGATAGTGAGCAAATTAAAGGGAAAGTTTCGCCCACTGAAAAGTACTCACCTTTAATCTGTTACAAAATAAGAAATGTTGAAGAAAGCTGAAAACCTGGAACCACTGACTTCAATAAAAATAAATAATGATTACGAGTTTCCAAATATCACCTTTTTTACTTGTTTGAGAAGAAAGATACTCAAACAAGTTTGGGACAATGAAAGGAAAGTAAATGGTGACAAAATTACAATTTTTGTGTGAACTATCCCTTTAAATACTGTAGTAAGAGTCTGAAAAGACTTGCTGTTAATGCCAAAAGTCTTATAAACCAAACTCCTATGTACTCCCAAAGACAACTGAAAGACCCCAATGTAATTACTTTTTACCATGAATCATTTTGATTCATATGAATCATGTGATGATTCATCTGATTTGTGTGTGTGTGTCATTACAGCTCACAGAAGCTTCGAGTGAACATGAGTGAGTGTCACCAAAAACAACAGTGCTGTCACTTAAAAAGCTCAAATGAGATTCGACCCAGATTTGTAACAAAGCCAAATAAAACTGTCACACACTTAACAGCTGAAGCCTCTTCATCTGCCATTATGAGCCTCATGGTACCTTCATGGGCCCCCGAACGTCCCCTAGAAACCTCCATAAATACATTATATCCTCATAGTCGTGAGCACACATGCACAGCTTCACAATGACAGCCTCTCGCTCACTTTCTCTCTCAGCGCTCTGTCCCCTCTTAAGTCCCTTTCCACAAATCATACACAAATGTTTATGGTTTTTCCACAAATTACACAAATAAAAGGAGCCAGAGAGGAGAAGGGAGGAGGGTGCTGAAGAGAGACGTTTGGACCTGGTACAAACAAGGGCAGCCGGCCAAGAAGCTTTGCTAAAAGTTCGACTTCAACACTGCCTTGAGTAAAAGAGCTCAGGCAGATGGAATACATTGACTAGAACACTCTATGAGAAGCAGAGGAGATTTTGCTAACTTTGAATTGTCTTTAAAAATTACGATCAGAGACCTCTCGAAGGGTTACTTCACCCAAAACCAAAAACTGCGTCATTCGTTATTGACCCTCATGTCGAGGATTTTCTGTCTTATGTAGAAGATGATGTTTTAAAAAATGCACCATTTTAAAATATTTAAAGTGTCTATTTTTCTTTATTCTTTTATTTTTGTGTGAAAATAAAATGTCAAAATACACAGTGTAAAAAAAGCAATTAGTAGACTTTACGTAAAGAAGTGCATAAACCTGCATAATTGTAAAAAATAAGTTGAGTCAACTTAACAGTTCCAAGCTACAACTGGTGTAGTGACACATCACTTGTTAAAGGTGAAATATTCCATCACCATTTAGTGTAATGTATTTAAGTACACTCAAAAAAGGATGCTTGCTGTTAGTTCAAACTACTTACTTAAAATGAGCTGAAACAACACAATTCTTGAGTTTTTTTAGGGAGCAACTTAATTGTTTTATGTGTACAAATGAAACACTTATTCTAACCTCAACTCCAACTTATTACAATGTTTCATCAAATCGCTATTGTTTGTAAAAAAAATTAAATAAAGAAATTGTCAAGTTTGTAAACACTAATCCCTCATTAATCAACCCTGTAAGACCTGAGATTTAAAAAATAGGTAGAAAATTCACATTTTCTGGAACTGAGATGTTTATTAAACCGTCTAGCAAACAAACAAATTTGCCATGCACATTTTTTTCATGATATTTATTTTGTATGACATTTGATACATCAGGCGTTTGTGCAACTTTTTGCTCACAAGAAGTTAATTTTAATAAAAAAATATCACCGAGGAAAACAGGCTAAAATATCTACTCATTGATCTGTACATTGTACTTTTATCACTTTTTTGAATGTGGAAAATAAAGGTAAAGGTTTGCATTTGATAGTCCTTTTTTAGGTCTGACTGCATATTTCCAATATGTGGACAACTTCAGCTACTTTTCTGAATAAAAGTTTTTAGAATATTTGCAAGAACAAATGATCACGCTAAATGTTATTATATTCTTAAGGACCAAAGACTTTTTCCCCTCAAAAATTAACGGTTTAGGATCGTGGCAAAAAATAAATATTTAGAATGACAAGAAATACCCTTAAAGAAATGATTAAATAGAGAAGAAATACCCTTAAATAGGGTGTTTTTAATGTGTCATCATAATATTATTGTTTTAAAAATGTTATCATTTATATTTATAGTGTCTTCTGTAAATCATGTGAAAAATTCATGACTTTTTGGATCAGACATAAGTTATTAAAAAGGATGCAATTTAAAAACAAAAACAAAAATTGACCTCTTTGTTTTATTTTGAACTCAATTGACCTGATTATGAAGTCAGAAACAGCTGAAATGTTCTCCTAAATATCTTTGCATTGTCATTAGACTACAACAATAAGAACTTACCACAGATAACAATTACTGTCTATTTCAGCTGTTTTTTTAAGTCATGTGCTAATGATTCATCTGAGCCTTCACATCTAAATGACAAGTGACACGTTCAAGCCACTTTCTGCTGCTTCAGCACAAACAAACTTTCTGAAATATGGAAGTGTTCTACTGCAGATTCCAATGCTTTCCCAATCAGAGGAAGTTTCACAACAGTGTGCAAATACTTCTCAGCCCCTCCAAAAAAATAATAATAAAAAATGGGAGGAAAATAGTCACACATCTGATTCTTTCAGATGTACTTTCTCAAAGATTGTGAGTTCTACATTAAAATGTTGGACCTCTGATTAAACCTGAACTTAATGCTGAACTCTTTCCAAATCATTGTTTGAAAAATTAGCGCTCGTATATGCATCATTAGGAACAGTTTGAACAACCGATGTGGATTTGATTTACCGAGTGTGCACACACAAAAGGAGAAAAAAACATCTGTCTTTTCTCAAACAGACAAATTATGCATGTGAACGTAACCCTATAGGTAATAGTAAACCAGGGGAAGGACGTTTAGCGGGAGCCAGAAGCCCAGTGAATAATGAAGTAGTGTAAAGTGTACTATTGTGTGGAAAGCTGCTCATTGTTAAGGCAAAGGTGTTGAAATCTCTAATCACTGTATTGTGATTCGTCAGTTCCAGAAAGTGCCGTACAATTATATGCTGTGATAAAGAAAAAACGCTGATTGAAAAAGGTTTACGTCCACGACTTAAAACAGAAAAACACCTTATCATTTGAGCTCTGGTGTCTGATTCGCGGGTGATTTAGAACTCTGTTTGCTCAGTTTCAAGAGTAATGACAGTTTTGATTACAGGTCATTAAAAATCCATTCTAGCTGAAAAAACATGACTGCAGTTGTAGATTAGCACAGGTTTTCACACTCGGTTCGATCCCACCCTCCTCGTCCATGATTGATTTTGTTAAGTTTGAGCAGTCTTTAAAAATGATGGTTGCTTCCAAACAAAACTTTGGTGTGGTTAGACTGAAATACGAATGTAACATGGACCAAACACAACTAAACAAACCTAATACAGAACATGAGGTCAAAAGATGCAACCATGAAGAAAACAGAATGTTCAAGAATACCTTTCTTTTCTCATCATAGTCTCGATGTTGCCTGTTACACATCAGTACAGGTGTCAGAACCGTCGGAAAAATACTTAGCACTGTTTTGACTTCTTTACACATTTTATAAGATCCAGTTTATGCGTAGTTTTATTTCAGGGCTTCTGCAGGTTTCACCAAACCAAATTTAGGACCTTTTGAAGACCATTATGAAGCAAATTTCAGACTTATACAGGGCTAAATGCTGAGGATTTTTTTTTTCTAATGGTATGGTTGGGCCAATGAAAAGATTCTAACTTGCCTCATCGAAACCATTTTAATTTAGTTTTTAAGAAACGATCTTCATCAATTTGACAGCACACCTGTTGCAAATTCTCACAACACAGACAGCGGAAGAAACGCGCAGCAAATTGGTCAAAACACTTGCAAACATCCACATAACACAACGGAAATAACACAAAAAACAACTCACCTTTCAAAGACCACCAATCACATCCGTATCACAGCGTGTTAAGCTCTCTCGGCCATCGTACACAATAGTTAATATATTCACAATTTAAAATAAAACTATAATAAAGTAAATGTATGCATAGCAGTCTGTCTAAAAATACATGGAGAACTTTTAAACAGAAGTTATTGTAAGAAAGATACTAACACTCTATTTTAGGTATAAAAAAAGGAGTTAAATATTGGACTTTTGTTAAAATTGGAAGATGGATTATTGGTGATTGGTCAGTCTGATTGGGTAATTTACATAGACAGGGGGAAATTGAGACCCGTTTAAAGTGATTTAAGACCTACAACTCAAAATTTCAGTTAATTTAAGACTTTTAATACACCCTGTATTTAAATGTTTTGTACGTTTGATAAGTTCTGCTGCTGAATCAGTCATAACAGCTGTGATTTAGGGGTTCAAGTGCATTGTGCATAATTATTTGGGTTTTCAAAGCTCCGTTATAATAAAACTGATGGGGAAGACTGCAAACTGTACAGCCTAGTCTACACTTCAGCATCGAGTAAACGCTGTTGTCCATACCCATCGTATCTGCATGTAACCAAGGTTGTTATAAGCTTTTATACTTCTGTGTCCAAAATGCTAGTTGTTGGTGGGGTTTCTGTTGTTCCACTGTGAGTTTCTTCACCTGTGTTCTGAATTTAAGCCAGAAATCCATATTATGCTATGGTAACAGTATAGCTCAAATTCACACTCTACCAGGGAAGAAGGACTTTAATTAAAGAATAAACACCAAACAAAAGCATCTGGAGCTCCTCCATAGAACTTATATGGATTAAGAAGGCATACCCCAACCCCCCCCCCCCCCCCCCCAATTAACATTAACATTGCAAAAAGTTCAAATTTGTCTAAGTCACTGTTACTAAAATGACCATAACTCTTAAATAGATGTCACTAATTTCCGAATACATGTGTATGAGCTCAATCACTGTAAAGAAAAAGTAGTGGCCATAGAAAATAAAAATATTTAACTTGAGTCTGTAGTCCAACTGAGCAAAGACCTTGAGTGAAGTTCAACAGATGTGAAATTGATCCAGTTGGACCATTAATCAGCCATATTGTGCATATATGCAAAACCTATATTGAACAATGAGTTTGAACCCCTATGGACCAGCTTAAAGCATAATACATGCTTCTATGCCACTTTTTTGTGTACATGCAATGTGATTTTAAAGAGGCATTGATTTTATTTTATGAGATCAGATTATAGGTGGCGCTACAACTTTATAAAGCTCAAGTGCTGTATTTCTTTTGCTGATGAACTGAAAGTAATAGTAAAAAAATGTCATTCTTTATTTCAGAAGTTGTAACATTATTAAATCGTAAATCATAATGTTTATGCATGTGCCTAAAGGCCTTAAAGTGCTTAAACCTCAATAATTGCTGTTTGTGGCAGTATTTAGCTTTAGGTTCAGTCTTTAAAATGATAGTGTGAACATGTCTGGACTAAACAAACCAAGAGAACCAGCTATAAATGTGAACATGCACTAAAAATATATGTTTGGTTTTGAGAGGTGCAGTCCTACAGAATTTTGATAAAACTTTAATAAAAACTCACCCTTTTTTTTCTAATAATTTATACCTTGATAAACTTGTTCAGGTGATAAAAGTTGGAGAGGAAATCTGCAGGACGGTGTCGAACTTGGCCACCATTTTAACTTCAAAGACAAAACTTGTCTTTGAAATGCTTATCATCATGTTCAATCAATACAAAAGTACAAAAGACCACAGATAAAAGTTAAAGTGAATTTTATTCACACCAACTACAACCATATGAACTATACCACAAACCACTCTTTCAAATGTTGTCGGTGTTGATTTGGGTTTGGAAAAACCCAGTATGAAAAGCAACCTAAGATGTGCGTGCATTTGATAACCTATGCTATGACCCAAGATCAATATAATTCATAATGTTCATATAGCCTCAAACACACATCTCCAGGAGATCACTGATGCATGCGCCATGACTTGATGTGGACCACAATAATAGCAATGATATAAAGTAGATTTCATGAGATGGAGCAGAAAGTACTTTTCTGCCCTAAAGCGTCACCTTTTCATACAGGGAGACTTATGGCAGCTATATTGAGAAGATCAAGCGCAAGGCTCAAACTCACAGAGGACCCAGTATTGAACCCTGAGGTCAATGTGTGTAATCAGACTGATCTGCTCTCTTCTTGCTTATGAATTGTGCTTGTGGGCGGAGAGCCTGCTAGACTTTCACCTGCTCTCTAAGACTTCACGCAGATGGTTTTCTAGCTGGGACTGAACTCTTGAACTTGTATCCAGCGCACGAATGCGGCAATGCAACACCACTCTAACTCATTGCGAAAGGTGAATACCTGTATTTATTGATTGCACTTACTCTGCTTTGTAGAGGAATAGTTTGGCCAAAAATGATCATCCACTAACTTCTGTCCCTCCACTCAAATTCACCCAAAACTTTGATACTTCGTGGAGGCATCGTAACGTACCCCCTATGAAAATGAACAATGGCTTAACCACGGAAAAAAATCTTAGTAGTTAAACCATGGTAACCTCAAATCAACCTTGGTTTTGCTACTCTAACCATATTCTCATGGTATTTTAAGTAAATCTATGGCTCACATCAAATGTTAATCAATGTGGTTGCTACACATTTAACATAATAAAAACCATGGTAAATTTTCTTAAGGTATGCCATATGAATCATGCCACTCTGAAGGCAAATGACAAATTCAATGAAGAGATTTAGCTGATGCTTGTATTTACATGCTAGAACAAATCTCATTGGTTCTAGAGTGTCAAGCAATATGAGTTAGCTTCTTTTTATCATATTTTCAACTCAGTTCAATTCAGGTTCATTTGTAAAGCACATTTTTATAATAATTTATTGTATAATAAGTTATTGTACATTTAATTAAAATATCATCAAGGAATTAAAAAGGTTTGAAAGGTTTTTGAAAGTGTATGAGGGTGAGTAAATATTTATTTTAAATTTTGTGTGATTCCTTTATTAGTTGATCTGCTTTCTCATTTAGGTCACACTATATTTTGATGGTCCGTTTGTTGAATTTAAGTTACACTGCATCTACATGCAAACTAATTCTCATTAGATTATAAGTAGACTGTTAGGTTGGGGTTAGGGTTGGGGTTAGTGTAAGTTGACATGTACTTGCAAAATTTCTTATAGTCAGTTAAATGTCTGTTGAATGTCAGTATCAGCAGATATCAAGCAGACAGTCTAATACTCAAATGGACTATCAAAATAAAGTGTTACCCTCATTTATTATCCATGATGAAAACTCAAAGGAGACTAATCTGGAACACAACTCACAATTGACTGATTGATTGATTTATTCATTCATTCATTCATTTTTATTTTCTATTAATCACAGCGGAATGAACTGTCACAATTTATTTATTCCTGCTGAAAAAAAGCTGAATGTTGAATTTGTTATATTTTTTTTTTTCAATTATAGTGGTTTTAATGGTTATAGTATTAGTTTTATTGGAAGCAGTAAGAGTATGGATTTGAAAAGTGATACTGTTGTCATAAATTACAAAAACTGTGGTGTGTGTGAGTATTTGACAATCAAAGCAACAACGGTGGACTACCTAGTGACACTGGCAACTACTGGCACGGTTTCCACTACATTCATTCATTCATGGCGGGGCGTCACACCAAAATTCATTCCCGCCACGGCTACATCACAGCTTCTCATTCAAAACATTCAGTTGTTGTTTTTTTTTTTTATATAGCGGGTTATAATCGCACCAAAACGTATTAAAAGGTAAGTGAATTATAACTGAGCACATTTTTCCGCAATCGTAGTAGTGCTTTGTGTTATTTGTGTAACCCTTTAAGGTGACATGCTGACTGACTGACTGACTGACTGACTGACAGGATTGCGTGATGTGTAAGGCCAGCAAACACGACGTAGCTTTCAGTTATGATGGACACAGTTTCCATAATTATACTTTATAGACAAAGCTCTACGCTTCTGCATACAACGACTTTATCTTGCTGTAGTTTATGACGGTTTTACTTTACCTCAGGACGCATCAATGCTGTTCTGTAGGTCTATTGGAGACATTCAGAAATATTCCTAGCAAATCTAATAAATGTTGGAGATATACTCGTTACATAAACAAACTTAATCGCACCTCAGCAGGGTTTAGCGCACAAGAGAATCTGCGCTCGAGCAGTGTATATTTGAGGGCGTGTAAGAAGTTTTGTACATGAACATAGGAAATTGGCACGCAAACAAAGAGATCGACATGCTTGTATTAAATGAATGCGATCTTGTAATACTGCGCTCACGACATTTTTCATTGAAATAACGCCATAGGTAGTTTGAAGATCTGTGTCTGCCGCCACAGCTGGAAAAAAATCCCAGAGGAAACACTGTACTGGTGTGCATAATACACAGTTTCTATGTTTGCACATCCCTTTTGACAGTGTTATCTGTACAATATGCTTTTCAAAACAGTACAAATTGAAACATTCTTAAAGTAGTAGGTTACCCAAATTTACTCGTCCTCAACTTGTACAAAATTAGCTTCTTTTTTTCTGTTGAACATAAAGGAAGAAATACTGAAAATGCTAGAAAAAGAAGCCATTGACGGCCATAGATTTTGTTCCTAATAGGAATTTTAGCAGCTGTTGTATTCATTTGTTTTTTAGCATTCTTCAGATTCAGAAAAACTTGTTTTGTGTTCAAGAAAGAAATTCATAAACATTTAGAACCACTTGAGTGTGAATAATTGATGAGAAAATTACAATTTTGGGTGGATTATCCCTTGAAAGTAGTCATTTACAGTATATTTCCTTGTATAAACAACAAACTTTCATTTTTTCAGATATCAAAAGTGGGCGGCCTCACATCAAGAAGGTCGTTGGCTCGAGTCCCAGCTGGACTAGTTGCCATTTCTGTGTGGAGTTTACATGTTCTCCCCGTGTTCGTGTTAATTTCCTCGGGGTGCTCCAGTTTCCCCCACAGTCCAAAGACATGCAGTATAAGTGAATTGAATAAAAGCTAAATTAGCTGTAGTGAATAAGTGTGGGGTGCCACGGTGGCGTAGTGAGTAGCATGTTCGCCTCACTGCAAGAAAGGTCGCCGGTTCGAGCCTCGGCTTGGTCAGTTGGCATTTCTGTGTGGAGTTTGCATGGTCTTCCTATGGTTGCGTGGGTTTCCTCCAGGTGCTCCGGTTTCCCCCACAAGTCCAAAGACAAGTGGCATAGGTGAATTGGGTAGGCTAAATTGTCCATATTGTATGAGTGTGAATGAGTGTGTGGGTTGCAGCTGGAAGGGCATCCGCTGCGTAAAACAAATGCTGGATAAGTTGATGGTTCATTCTGCTGTGGAGACCCCAGGTTAATAAAGGGACTAAGCCAAAAAGAAAATGAATGAATGAATGAATAAGTGTGTATGGATGTTTCCAAGTACTGGGTTGCAGCTAGAAGACAGAAAACATATGCTGGAATAGTTGGCGGTTTGTTCCATTGTGGTGATCTCTAAAATAAAGACTAAGCTAAAGTAAAATTAACGACTGAATTAAAGTTGAAAAGTTGTGCTTTATATTTTTGAGCATGTGTGCTTTACATCTCTCTATAACGAAACCCATCTCACAAAGTTTCAATAATAAAAATATTTAGTGCATAAAAATGATACCCTCTTAGTTTTACAAGAAAACATTTTGTTACATGACACAATTCTGACACATTTGTAAAAGGTCTTTAATCCAGATTCATTTTGTCATTTGAATGCTAGAAACTAGAATAAATATCGTTTATCTCCAAGTAAACTGCGCATAAATTGTTCTCATCCTGTTTTAGCTGTTGGAGGACAAAGCGTGTAACAAATTACACATGCTGACAAGTTTAGGAAAAGCTGTGTTTTCAGTCAAACGAATGTGCTGGATGAGAGCGAGACAGCTATGCAGACAGACAGCCACTGACAGCCAAATGAGTGAGTGAGTGAGTGAGTGAGTGAAAATGCTGCTACATGTTGTTGCTGGAGACACACGGCTCTGAAGGCTACTTTTCCTTACTTGGTAGTGCAGACTTTGCGAGAGAACGCTCTACGGGCCCTCAAAGAGCAAAAGATGCACGCACACACTCAAAAGCCTTTAACATTTATGCACATCTGTGTTCAAGTGTTGACGTAGACGGGAAGAGTGGACTTTTTTTTCCATAATTCCCTCCGCAGCAATGCCGTGCTCATTAGCTCACAAGGCTTTGTAGCCAGAACATACTTGTCGCTACAAGTCTGTCACAGATTACACAGCGAGAAAGAGTCCAGAAAAAAAGAGAATAGCAGCAGACTATCCATAATGGGGTGGGGGGTAAAGGGCCTGAAAAGAGAGGATAGAGCGAGAGAGAAAGCCTCACACCATGACGCAAGATATTACAAAAGCCAGATGGCTGCCTTAATGCCAAAAAT
Organism: Danio albolineatus; assembly: GCA_903798035.1. NCBI lineage: Eukaryota > Metazoa > Chordata > Actinopteri > Cypriniformes > Danionidae > Danio > Danio albolineatus. The sequence goes on along the minus strand of CAIGQQ010038941.1, from coordinate 6,263,964 downwards.
ATGCTCTGTTTTTATTTGTTTGTGCTCTAGAGCTTAAACATTTATGAAAAGCCCAGCCAAACACAGGAATTAGCATTTTGCTATGGCAAATATTAGAGCTTTCAAACGTTTGCAGATGTGGATGAACTACTATGAAATCACATTTCCTCCTCAGTGTATTTTTTTTTAATAATAACAAAGGATAATGTTTAAAATCAGATACAAGCCTCATTGTGAGAAAACACACAATGCAAGAATATGAGTCATATTTACGAGAAATGCATAAAAAGCACATATATGACGTCAAGTATTATTGCAACATATTGCAAGATTAAAAGTTGCAATTGTGAGCTTTCAAAGTGAAACTGTGCCACATTAAGGCCCAATCCCAATTCTATTTGTGTGCACCTTCCTTTGATCTTGGCCCTTGAAACAGAGTGTGAAAGGAAAGGGGTTCAAAATTTACCCCTAAGACATGGGACACCACCACAACTCCAGCATGTCATCATTTGTCATCGCGATGTAAACACACGAAAACAGCATTAACATTATTGCAGACACTGTTAAAAGCTCATTCACAGCCATTAGACTTTTCTGACAAGGTATTCGAGTGACAGAATGTTGTGGAACTGCTACTGTATACAGGAGTTATTATTATGGGTTAAACTGTAGATAGCGAAATTTAGCAGTTTTTGTTTTATCGTTTTTTTTGTTTTGTTTTTTTTTAAACATGATGGTAAAACAAGAGTGTTTATGAATGTATTGAAACATATGCTTGTTTGTTGTAAAAATTGATAATAATGACAAAAAATACATCTCCTGACTTCTGTGTGCAGCCATGCTGCCATTGTAGCTGGTGTATCTTGGGAAATCTTCGTTTGAAGGGGTATCTAGCCCATCCCCTTAGTCCTACGCCTTCAAGCTAAAGAGAACGGGGACACCCCTACCCCTTCAAGTGAACGTGCTGGGTAAGGGTAAGGGTAAGGGTAAGGGGTAAGGGATTGGACCTAAGTGGTATTGAGAATTATGATGTCACTACTTGAAAACTTAGTCACAATTTTTGGAAATGAAGTACAGGAAAACCAATGCAAAATGTGCAGCAACATTCAAAAAACATGCAAACCTAAAAAAAAGTCAAATCTGGAAATAAATACTTGTGGAGATATAAAGTTGCATGTGTGATTTAAAGTGGCATTGTGTCATATTTAATTGTATCATGTAATGTGATGTAATGTATTGTGCGTTTCCTGTATATTGCGCATTTTTTGTGTTTGGATATACACTCAAAGTACTTTACAATCGAGTGAGGGGGTCTCTCCTCATCACCACCAGCTGCAGGTGGAGAGGACAGACAGTAATACAGCTAATTCAGTGGATGGGAATAATTGGGAGGCCATGATGGGTAAGGACCAAGGGAGGGAATTTGGTCATGGCACCAGAGTTACACTCCTAATATTTACGAGAAGTGCCAAGGGATTTTTAACGACCACATAGTCAGGATCTCAGTTTAACCTGTCATCTAAAGGATCATTTTCAATGACAGCATACCGTCCACTTCACTATACTGGGGCGTTAGGGCCTACACACACCCTGCTGGCCTCACTAGTTTTCACATGTGTGGTCTCCCATGCAGGTACTAACCAGGCACAGCCCTGCTTCGGTTCAGTGAGCAGCCGGTATTGGGCTGCAGGGTGATATGTCTGTGGGTTAATGCTTTATGGTATTTAGAGATATGATGTGACTGGAAAGTCTTAAAAAAGTAAAAGCAAGCAAAAAAAAAAGTTGCAATTTGGAAGATAGAGTTTGCAATTGTGAATTTAAGATCACATTGTGTCATATTAAGTCATATTAAGTGACATTAAGTTGCACTTGGAAGATATAATGCCGCATTTACAAGACATGCCAGAGATCCCTATAAAATGTTAACTGATCAAGATAATAATAGCTGAACATGCTCAAAACAGTGGAGATGATAGTGGATTTCAGGGGAAACCCCCCTGCTCTCCCCCCACTGAGCATCATGGACAGCACTATGGCTGCAGCGGAGTCATTCAGATTCCTGGGTATCACCATCTCTCTGGACCTGAAGTGGGACACTCACATTGACTCCACTGTCAAAAAAGCTCAACAAAGGCTGTACTTTCTTTGTCAGCTGAGGAAGTTCAACCTCCCAAAGGAGCTTCTGTAACAGTTCTACACCTCCATCATTGAATCAGTCATCTGCACTTCAATAACTGTCTGGTTTAGCTCAGCTACCAAACCTGACCTTCGAAGACTACGTCGAATAGTTCGGACTGCTGAGCGAATCATTGGTACAACCCTCCCAACTCTCCAAGAACTGTACTTTTCCAGAGCGAGCAGAAGGGCTGCCAAAATCACTCTGGACCCCTCACACCCAGCACACTGCCTCTTTGAACTGTTACCTTCTGGTCGACGCTACAGAGCACTGCGCACCAGAACAGCCCGACACAAAAATAGTTTCTTCCCCCAGGCAATCCATCTCATGAACACTTGATGATAACAATCATGGAACCAACATCACTACTTGCAATACACTCTTACACACACATAGACTTATTTAACACCACACTTTACATGCCAATTTGCACATAACAGATACACTTTTTACACATACATACACTTATTTAACAACACACTTTACATGCCAATTTGCACGTAACAGCTGCACATATAATGTTGTATATAGTAATACACCTGTACATACACTTGTCCACCTGTATATTTTTATTTAACACTTACTTCTATTTTTTGAATATATTTATTATCTCTTTTTTGTCCTGTCTCTGTAATTCTGTTGCACTGTAGAAGCTCTGTCACGAAAACAAATTCCTCGTATGTGTGAACATACCTGGCAATGAAGCTCTTTCTGATTCTGATTCTAACAAGGAATGAATTACTGCAACACTAGGGAACATAACGTGTTAAAAACAGTGAATGAAAAAAAAACCAACATAAAAATATAATTAATAATATCACAAAAGTAATATCACAATGCGAAGATAAAAGTCATAATTTACAGATTTAAAGTCACATTATATGAGTCACATTGTTGTATCAATCATAATCATAATATATACAATAATAAATAGATCCAGAGAAAAAAGAACATACCAATACTGTTGGAATCTCATTCATAACAGTTATCAAGTAACAAACCCCTCACAGCCAATCAGAAACTGTCCTGCTTCGTGAGGTTGTTCATTTAAAGAGGCAGATCACCAAACTGCACCAAGTGCCTGTAATAAACAGAAGGTTATCATTTGCTGGTACACAAGCTAAATATAGTTATCATAAAAGTTACCTTAGTGTGAACTGTCTTAAAACAGAAAGGATTTCCATATGGCTTCAAAGAGGCGATAAAAATGGTCCAGCAAAACCTTTTGCTTGTTTCAGAGAAAGTTCTTGATGGTGACATCTTTCGGGTCGCCATACTGCGGTCGACAATATCAAGTTCTTAGGGCTTCAAAAAGCACTTAACTTCATTTTACAGTTAAATCGAATGAAAATGAAGCCCAGAACCTGTCACGAGCAACATTTCCCCGAGAATTGTCTAGAAGTGACAATTAATAAAGATTTTATCGAGACCCACTAACATGGTCTAAGACCTGAAAGGCCGCACGTATTTAGGAAATAGCTCCAGTTGGAGGAATCGGATCCATCTATGGGGAATAGCCCAAAATAAAATCTTCTGTTCTCCCATATCGGGCCTTACATAAATAAGATATCACTGCAGGCACAAGGCACCATGGGAAATAGCCAATCCAGTCTTGTAAACATCAGCCAATGACTTCTGGCAGGCTCGCGCTCTCTCCAGAGGCATGCGAGCGGAGAGGGGAGGAGGGCAGTTCAGGGCTGGAATTCATAAATAAATCACTTTTTCTTTTTCTTTTTTTTGGAGAGGATTATGTGTCCATAGACCCTTTCTGACTCTGTCCCCCCAACCCCCCACCAAAATAAACAAGGCGAGGCAGAAATAGCTGCTTCCAAGCACCACTACAGGAAATTATTTTAGCTTGTTGGTAATTTGGGCACTTACTTTTCTAGTGTATGAATTACAGTTAACCCTGAAACGTTTCACCCCCCCCCTACATACACACACCTGGCCTGCAGAGCGGGACTTTTCGCATGGAAAACATGAAAAAGCCATAGCCTGCGGAGCTCGAATGAAAACAAGATTAAAACATGAGAAACGATTCCACGCTTAACAAAGTTTCAAAACATAATGCATTATGACGATGATGATGAAAACAAGGCCGAGGAGCTGGATAAATGCCGGTCTGTTTCCCAGGACTTGTTTTTTGGGTTCTTTAAATCATTAACGAATTCCCAATGGAGGCACTCTGGCTCTATTTAAACCCACTTATCCGGGCGCTTCCCGTAATCACCCTGCTGAACAAACACAGGGAGCAAAGGATTGCTCAGTTTGCCCGGCCTTGGCCAGGGAAGGTAATACTGGTGAGGAAGGATGTAGCCAAATATTCACTCTCAGGGGTGAATGTAAAAGTATCATTTAAAAATGGTCTTGTGGTCCAAATTTAGTTCCTAAATTAAGTCTCTGTACACACTTTTTAAATGCTGTTTATTGCAACACAACCTCAACATAGCAGTTTGTAACTATGTTTAGAGACTCTTTGCATAATCTCATTCATAGATTTTCATATAACCTGCTCATTGCCTAATATTATGCTTACTTAAAAAAAAAAGTCCAAGATTTGCATACAAATGAAACTGTTTGTCACAAATTAGCCACAAATCACCTGAAACACTAAACTAGTTATGTTTTCCCTGTGAGATGTTTATTCATAATGGGCCATTTTCGCAGACTGTGATGACACCTTTTCCAGTTATTATTAAGTGTTTTCTCATCACTGACAGACACAAAGTGTCTCCTCCAATAACAGAATTTACCGTCAATCCATGTTTTCACAGAAATACCAGACTGGTAATAAACAAACTTCGAACTCACAAAGATCTTTGACTGTGGTGATGAATGAAACTAACCCACATTCAACTCCTGATAAATAAATGAATGAATGAATGAATGAGTAAATTAATGAACGAACCTTATACTGTATAATACTTTCTTTAATTAAATTGTGTTTTCAAGTACACCACACAACAAAATATTTGTTACTTTTCTTTCCTGAAAAAAAAAAAACTTGCTATATTTCAATTCCAAAATTGTATAATGACATTACAACACTATACTTGGGGTTTTCTTAACCTTATTTTACCATTAGGCTACAGAAAACCAAAATAATGCTAGTACATGCGTGTCAAGATAAGTCAAGAGCAGAGGAAGTGCAGTTTAATCATAGGAATCAGTCTCTCAATATTTTTCATTCCATGTCACATAATTTTTGTATTAGTTTTTGTTTTGCGCTACAGGCATTACAGATGTAATGGTCATAAATAAACACTCACATAGATGCTTGTCTGCCAGTTTGTTTATGTCTTGATATGCATTAACTCAATATTACAGATACTATGGTAAGGATGAACTCAATGCTATGCTAATGCTAGTTTTTTGTATTGTGATAAATTAGTTTAAACCACCAAAGTTCATGGAGTGATTTTGACCGTTCCAGTTTATGTGTACTTCATATCTATGCAAAGCATCTAATCTATGTTCTATGTAGCTGTTCAGACCTCCAAATACCTGTTTTAGTTGATTCGTTTGATTAAAATACTTCACGTTAATATTTGATCCTACAAGACAACAAAACAGACCTCACAGTCCACTTTTGCCAGCAAATGCTACCAAACGATGTGTGATCCTCACGTCACTGACCTCCGCATTTGGCGGTGAGCAGTGACCACGTCATCAGAGGCTTCTGATCACATCATGGCTATCAGACTAAACACACAGCGGCCCAGAATGGAAATAGCAGCCTGATATTGTATACAGTATGTCACAATGTTTTAGCTTTCATTGGAACATTAAGAGCATTGTGCTAGGACTGTGTTACAGTAAGCAAGACATTAGAGCAGATTTAGGAGGTGTTTCTTTTGAATCGAAGCAAAAGGGTTTTCCTGTGTGGGCATGGAAAGGGTTAAATGTGTGCATTACTGTGGGTTGTGCACGGCTGTGTTTCTGTATGTGCACCGTGACATGAAACAGTACACAGTGCTTATAAACTCCTCTGCATGTTCCACACTGAGATAAAACATGTGCGCGAGAGCAAAAGAGGCAGATATCTGCACTTCAGAGAGTAACCTCAGAACATCCTGCCCCAGTTGTAAGCACAAACACACATCTAGAAACTAACGCGTGCACGCATGAATGCAATGAGATGTGTAATATTTAAAATAACCAAACCTCATAGTGCGTTCTTGCTTTTTGTCATTTACCAAAATGAACCACGAACACTGTATTTAGAAACTATTCAAATAAAGCCATTCATTTAGAAAGGTTTTTGGACGTTTTGACTTTATGGTTGTATTTTTTCAGCTGTGCGGAAATGATAAACAGATCAGAAATGCTCCTCAGGGTTTGGGAGGATAAAATTCATGTGGTGTAAATCACCACAGATAAAACCCCATTGGATGCACATTTGAAAATATTTCTCGAGATGAAATTTAATAACGGCTTGCTTGTGTTAAAAAAAAGGGAAACCCAAGAACTGCCAATATGCAGCAAGTAGCAGGTTATCTGTTTATCTTCAGACATCTACAGTCATTACTGAGCATGGTACACTTATCTGGCATAAAAACATGTCACAGAAGATGTAGGAATGTGTGATGACACCTATGTCTAGACTAACATACTGCTGACGTCAGGTCAATCGCAGAACTGGCCGATGTTGTTTTAACTAAAATGAGTCATCTTAATGGGTTAAATAAAAGTCGGCTAAACCCATATAGAATATGCTTTTCAAATGTGCTTTAGGTTGTTGTTCATGTTCTTATGTGTAATCACACCATTTGCTCTTGCTAAATGCTGTAACAAACATAAAAAATGATATATTTATTTGTGATGTAATAATTTGAGCATGAAATGGTTAATAAATAAGACACATGATTTTGATTATATACATGAATCTGAAAAAAAAAATGACCTAAAAACTGATTTAAACAGTTTTTGGCATACACTTGTGAAAACAACTTGTTCTCGGTTGTTGCAAAAAACTGAACTATAAAGCATTTAAGCTCTACTAGCAGTATAATACTGCATAAATTACTGAACTAAAAAGTCTCTTCCCCGTCCAATAGTACTGATTAAAATGAATGATCTAAATTTATTTATATTTATTTTTTTGAGATACACGGATATTAAATTTCTCAGCCGATACCGATAACTGATTGTTTAGATTGTGATCTGCCGATACCAATGTCTATACCGATAGTTTAATGGATAGTAAATTTCTCAGCCAATAC
>CAIGQQ010038941.1:6237637-6256577 GCA_903798035.1 Danio albolineatus | reverse complement strand
CAGCCGATACTGATAGTCGATTGTTTAGAGTACGATCTGCCGATACCAATGTCGATACCGATAGTTTAATGGATAGTAAATTTCTCAGCCGATACCGATAGCTGATTGTTTAGAGTGAGATCTGCCGATACCGATAGTTTAATGGATAGTAAATTTTTCAGCTGACACCGATTGTTTAGAGTGCGATTTGCCGATACCGATGTCGATATCAATAGTTTAATGGTTCTGTATTTTATGCTAAATTAATTATCCATAATAATTCCAAAAAATCAATCATTCTGAACACAATGCATTAAAATTCATTTTCTTTAATTCTCTAATAAAACAGTTGTTTCACAGAGAATGGTCTCATAAACAGAACACATTGCTCAAATTAGCATTAACATTAAATTTTTAAAATTAAAGACTTTATCATTTTTTCTATTTTATTAATTATTATTAACATAACTAAATATAAAAAATGCCATTTTTATTTTAAAAAGCTTTTTTTTAAAAAGGAAATTCACTCGCCACAGTCAAAAACATATTTGCTTTATAATCTGAACGTGAAGCTGGTGATATTAAATATAAACATGATGTGTACAATGATATTGTGTACCATGATGATATTAACTGATTAATATTAGTTGGATATGAAAAACATCCTGTTCTACTTACGAAACATTTCCCTCAAATCCATGTGAAATATAAAACTTTCTTTACAAACAAGCATTTCAGTTTTATAACTATCAAACATTTTAATCTAAACTTTTTTGATGATATTCTCTGAAGACCAACTGGATCATAAAGCATTTTTCATGATCATTCATTTCCCTCAAAAAAGTTAATATCTCTGCATCATCGAACAGCAAACTTATAACATATGCGTACCACAGTGTGCACTCTTGATTTGTCATTTTCCATTGTTCTAACATGTCAGTGAAGGCTTGAGAGATTGCCATCGCAGTGCGAGAACAGGTGAATTCTTGTGAATGAATGAAGTCCACTGCACAGTGAGACTAAACATACTAGTAGGGCTTACATCTGAAGACCAAATAGTGGTGAAGCTCATCAAAGAGTCGTTATGAAGCAGCAATGTGTACATCTCCGGTAAGCAGACGTCAACGAAATTACGCAGACTTGGTAAAGTGTAGCGAGGCTCAAGGTGTTCTACCAGTCGCTGAAATCTAGTGTCTTCCACTATGGAAAATGGCTGGTCGTCAATCGTAATAAATTCCATTGTTTTCTGAGTAATTTCACACACTTTCGTGCTGTCACATTTTAATTTTCAGGTGCTGTCAAACACTTGCGCGATAGACGGAGCACGCTAACTTTAGCCTTTGTTTGGCATCTATCATTTGCAGCTAAAGCAGCCTCTGTGGTCTCTTCATGTTCCTTCACATGTCGGCATTTAAGGTGTGCAATCAAATTAGTTGTGTTAAAACGTTTAACTGAAATTCCACCCTGCGAAATTTTACCAGTGCATAGCTTACAAATTGCAGTTTTATTTTCATCGTGACGTACTTCAAAGTAATTACACACAAGAGACATGTTTACCCACAGCACATCACATTCCGCTCCCAATTTGTTTGACAGGATATATTGCCTCTGATCCACGGATGTTTTTAAACAATCGGCCAATGGTTGATAGCAGAAAAAATGCTTATATTTACCGATATCGATCTGGTCGATATTGGTCGATACATCGGTACATCTCTAGTATTTTTATACGTATTTTGGGTATAAAACTAAAAAATGTTCATCCAATTAAAATTTGTCAGGTCGATAATTCCCATAATTCTGATAAGCAGCCCAAATTGTCTGTCAGCAAATGTAGATTTGTACATCTGCGCACCCCATTCACGCAGACAGATCCACCGTTTCAGAGAGTGACAGCGGTAAAAACAAATGCTGAGTCAAAACGTTTAAAATCACGAATCAATATTGGAGTGACTTTTTTACGCTGGAGGAAGGATGACACCATGGCTGAAGTATTTCTGTTAGACAGGTAATGTTGTTTTAAAAGTATTTTAGTCACGCAAAGCTTATGTAGATTGTGTTGGATTCTGAATGGGTTATATGCACTGAAGTGTTGTTCAGCCACTGAAATCTTCCAACAAAATCTTGATGTGACTATTTTTAGTTTCATAAGGGACATGTTACAGCATCGATAATGTACATTTTATTTAGTTTAACAACAAAACATAATTTCCCAGAGATGGGTTGCAGCTGGAAAGCCATCCGCTGCGTAAAAAAATGCTGGATAAGTTGGCGGTTGATTCCGCTGTGGCGACCCCGGATTAATAAAGGGACTAAGCTGACAAGAAAATGAATGAATGAACAAAACATAAGTAAATAGCGCTATTCGGCCTAGCCTGCTTTGCTGAGGTGAAGTTGGACTTATATTCACATTGGTTCATTTTTAAACAATGACAACCTGTGACACGCTCCCTACACTGTTTACCATGCTACTCTGAATATTTGGTCTGAAAAAGCACGTAAGTATGGCTTAATAATAAGTGTAATTCCTGCACCCCGCTGGCCAAGCACTAAGCATACAGTAGTTGCTTTAGGACAAAGCGCATGAGAGACTGAAACCAGTGATCCTTGCATGTATGAAATATTGCAATATAACATTTTGCTTGCTACACAACTATAAACGTGCTAGATAAAAAAACGTTTTTCATTACGAACTGTAGTGTTATAAAGTATTATAAAGTTTTCTAACTGGCGAATGACATGATCTAGTGTGTTGTCCACTGTCATCTTTACGCTGCACGTTTGTGATTTCAGGAGGCGTGGCTTTGGACAGAAGGGGAGGTACTGTGTTTTCAAAGATATTATCGGTTAGCATTTTGTCAGATCACCTACTGCACCTTTAACTCTTAACACACTTTAGTGTACTTTTCGAATACACTATGTAAATAAAGTCAATGTAAAAGTCAAAAGAATGCACCCTTAAGTTAAACTGTAACTCCAGTTTATACACATTTTCATTTTAGTGTAACAACACTCAATAAAGTATCCAAAAATTTTGTATATGTATTTTTTAATGTATGTGATAAGACTGTACTTTGTCTCTGTGGTGTTTATAAAGTAACACTACTTGTGGTAATATACCTTAACTTTTTTTTCACAATAGGAGGGACATTCAGGTTTGTCACCTCAAGTAAAAAAAAGAATCTTAACTATCTTAAAAAAAGATTCTTAACTATAATCATGATAAAATAAGATAAAGGAAATTTGGGGGCTTCTTATTCACACCACTTTCCACTGGGTATGGTGGGGCAGGATGTGACTTCACTTCCTTTTACAAGTCCAACACAAAACAAAGTACAAAACAACAGTCACACCACATGCCCTCGCTCAGTACTTTGTTACAAATCACACATTTATTCAAATAGACTCTACACATTAAAGAGGCCTCAAACACCCTCGAAGAAACATCCATTTATTGATTTACTATCTTGTATAGTAGCTGAAGCTACCTGCTAATGCTAAAAAGCCATTATCTCTAAATGCTAGTGTGAATGCTTGGATTCCTTGATGTTACTTTTGACTTCCAGAGAGGATTTAGAGAAACTTGTTTATGATTTTATCACCAGCAGGGTGGATTACTGTAACAGCCTCCTCACAGGTCTTTCTAGCTTGTTGTACTGTGATAATTTAGTTAAATCCGCTGAAGTTTATGGACTGATTTTGACCATTCCAATTTATATGTACTGCATATCTACGGAAAGCATCCAACTAATGTTCAATTTTGCTGTTCAGACCTCAAGATATCTGTTTTAGTCAATCCATTTGATCAAAAATTCTTCACTGCTTTAATTATGCAACCTAAAAGGCAACAAAACTGACTTCACGGCCCACTTTTGCCAGCAGAATGCTACTAAACAACGTATGATGCTCACGTCACTAACCTCCACATTCGGCGTGAGCTGTGGCCACGTCATCTGAGGCTTCTGATCACATCATGACTATCAGACTAAACACACACCTCACTTCCTTTTACAAGTCCCACGCAAAAGAAAGTACAAAACAACACACACACACCACATGCCTTTGCTCAGTACTTTGTACAAATCACAAATTTATTCAAATAGTCTCCACACATTAAACAGGCCTCAAACACTCTCTAAGAAACATCCATTTATTGATTTATTATCTCGAATAGCAGATGAAGCTACATGCTTAGAGAAAATTGTTCATGTTTTTATCACCAGCAGGGTGGATTACTGTAACAGCCTCCTCACTGGCCTTCCCCAAAAGACAGTGAGACAGTTGCAGCTCAATCCAGAAAGCTGCTGCCAGGATTCTGACCAGAACCAGAAAATCAGAGCACATCACACCTGTCCTCAGGACTTTACAATGAACAGTTACATTCAGAATAGATTTTAAATTATTATTACTTGTCTATAAATCACTAAATGACCTAGGACCTCAATACATTACAGATATGCTCGCTGAATACAAATCGAACAGATCACTCAGATCATTGGGATCAAGTAAATTAGAAATTCCAAGGATTCAATCAAAGCAGGATGTATCTGTCTTCAGCTACTACGCCACTAATCATCAACTTGCGGCCCGCTGAGCCATTCAATCCGGCCTGCAACTAGATTCCAAAATTGTGAGGATCAAAAAGAAAATAGTGGTCCACACTATTAAAGTAACTAAAAATAACAACAACTGAGTCTATTGTCGGAACCACCATGTATGACTATATTTACTACACAGACTCAGACAATGCGGCGATAAGCATTTATTGTTTCAAACAGGTTTTAGCGTAAGTGAAGACCGGGTGGGGTGTAGGCGGAGTGCGCACGACGTGTGTGGTGAAGAACAAGGAGGGATTAGGTAGAGACGGGTGCGTGACGTATTTGAGAAGCGGAAGGGAGACGCGCAATTTCTGCCAGATTTTTATTCGTTTGCGGGCATCCGTCTCTATGCATTCGCGGGAGACCCACAGAACTTCCGGGAGACTTGGGATGTCTGCCTCAGGACTAAAAAAAGGAGGAAAAACAATCTGGCACAACTTAAAGCATGGTAAATAACCTGGCACCAGAACAAAACAGGTCACAAATAATGTTCGCACTTCAAATGAAACGTTAAGTGGGCTTGAATTCAAATCACAATGCTGAAAAGAGCTACTCACAGTGCTTAATCAATGGCTAAAGTTACATTTCCCCTTGTTGAAAATATCTATCACTCCTAGTGGTTGACTGTGGTATAGGTGATGGGAGCCTGAATCAAAAGCCTTCAGTTTTGTAATGAAATGGAAAAAATGTAAACATTAAACATAATATTAAGCCAAAATTACATTTTTATTTGATTTTCTTCTTGGGGGTCCAGCTCCCAAGGAGACTGTCTGGTAAAACTCTGGCCCTCTGACAAATATAGTTGATGACCCCTGCACTACGCCCACCGCTGCTGGAATCAACATCCTGAATGGGTCAGATGTGCTCCAACATTAGGCACATTCAAATCAAGGCTTAAAACACATATGTTCAGCTGTGCCTTAACTGAATGAGCACTGTGCTATGTCCAACAGATCGCACTATTATGTCTTTTTTTCTTTTTCCTTCGTTTCTAAACTTTTAACACATTTTAATCGTTTTTAATCATTTTTATTATTTATTGTTTCATATTCTTACACTTTTTTCTTTCATTCTTGTTTATATAAAGCACTTTGAATTACCGTTGTGTGTGAAATGTGCTATATAAATAAAATTGCATTGCCTTCCATGTTATCTTTAGATACAGTAATACACCTCTGACTGTAATGGGCAAGTGAATAAGACTGTATGGAGAGATAATGGGAGACTGAAACCATTGAAGGCCTATAGGCCAGTCTACAGTGTGAAACCTTAATACAAGCTTTACAACATGACTCATCTTTAACTGTTAAGTAAACACTGGGGTGCTAATTACCACACAATCTAGAGTGAAAGTGCCCTGGAAAGTACCAAGAAAGCTCCCTTTTTTCGAACAGGGAAGTCTCGTAGCTGTTTAGCATCACCTGATCAAACCAAGATAACCACAGATTGATATCCCAATGGTGATTTGGAATCAAACTTGAGATGAGAGCGCTTCAGAGATGAGGTCAGTACCGCATGGGTGTGTTTAGCTTGGCTAAGAGTCCATTATGCAAGTTACTCAGGAGAGATTTAGCAATGCGGAGATTTGCGGGTAAATAAACCCAGTGGGATTAGGTTATGGGGTTTGCACTTTGACCTCTGGGGGACCGTGTAATGAGTCCACCTCCCATTCAGAGCAGCACAGGGCTGGGTCAGCCTGACCTCTCTGCCTGATAACGGAGGACATGCGAGGACAAAGGGGAGAGGTTGAATCACAAAGTCCAACGGTGCTCATAAAATCTGCAAATAGGGCCTATATACACTCAACAACACTCAACTTATTTATGCTAGAACAAAGTTGGAGCCTGTTTAAAGATCAGAATTGCATAGGTTCAACAAGTTGCCTGCAACTTTCCTCTGAGACCTCAGTCCATTTTGGACATTTGAAGCCTGCATGCCAGTGATTTGTTGCTCTACTGGAATGAGATCTGTTGACTGTGGAGGACATTTGAGTTTATTTAACCCACTGTCATGTTCAAGAAACCAGTTTGGATATGATTGAACAGACAGAAATATTTTTACATGGCATGTTTTAAGCTGCGATCACATTGTTCATTTCGCCTCATAGACTTCCATTCATACACATGCGAATATGGCAGACTGAAAATGCAAGCTTGTGTGACAAGTTTTGCATGTCGCTGTGTTGCAAAGTTCAAGCTTGGTGAACTCTGACTTGAGAAATTGCATCACGTGAGTGCGTGAGACTAATAGAAGATCAAAACATGACCAAAAAAAATTGAGCAATCAATCGCATTTTTAAAGTCTAATCATCTTGTTTAATCCCAGCCCATTTCGCAGCACCATACGACAGAATTTTACATGTTCAAACTCTAGTGTGACCATGGCTTTATCCTGGGAGTAGGTAGAAAGATGACCACACAATACAGTTTCTTTAACTACCAACGCTTTGGACAAAAGCTTTTGACAAGGTATGATATCTTTCATGATATGAAGAGATATGAATACACAATCACTTAGGTGTGAGCAACCTAAATCCAACCTACTACTAATTACCATTAAGATACACAAAATCAATCAAACTATACAATCATTAAGAGCATAAAATGGTCAGCAACATGAACATTTTACAACATTAAACTCACTTTTTTGAAAAACATTGGCTTTAAGTTCATAACATTGGTCTCAATTCAATACATATCAACATGAGACACTTGGTTTACTGAGATCACCTTCTTTTAAAATCTTACATAATGAAGGGAGGTAATTAAATAGTTAAAATCAGTCAAATGTGTAGCTAATCATTTATTACAAGTAACTGTACCACAATGTTCAGCTAAACGTGTATCAAATTCATGACGTGTTTTACCATTATATGACTTACCGCAAGGGCGATGTGGTAAATAGTTCCCTTTGTTTTACTACTTATAATTGCTTTTATTAGAATATGTTTACATGTGTGAGGATGTTAAAAGCCTTGTACAACAATATATATATACCTACACTAACTACTTGTAGAGCAGCGATGCTTACCTTTTAAGATTGGTATTGATGTGATTTGTGTTCTTAGTGGTAGAGTCGACAAGTCTGATCTCACCAAATAGTCTCTTCAATTATGTGCGCATTTGAATACCCTTAAAGAAGGATCCTGCATGGATTTAAGTCTATCCTGCTGGAAGTAGCCAACACAAAAGAAGTACATTCTGCTCATAAAGGGACGATTTGATCAACAATAATGCTAAAGTAGACAATGTCACTGTTTATGCCAAATTCTGAACTTGCCAACAAATGTCATAGCAGAAAGTTAGACTCATCGGATTGGGCAACCTTTTTTCAGTTGTCCAATACTGACGAGTCTGTGTCGAATGTAGCCTCATAACCTTGGTCTTATGACAGGGGTTTTACCAGTGTGCTCTGCTTCTGTAGCTCATCTGCTTCAAGGTTTGACATGGGGTTTTTTTAACATGTTTTTAAAGCCTAGGAAATATCAAGCCAACCTCAAAGGGGTAGATTTAAAAAATAGTTGTTGTTGCTTCGCGTTGGCTGTCTCTGATCCATGTGGACCAAAAAGCTGCATATGAACACAACAAATGGACAACAGCCAAAATAATGAAAACCTACACTCTGCACCAGCATAAGAAGATATATCTTCCCCATATGCATGTGGCAGCAGTATCTACATTGTCATTCCTCAAAGGGAAACTGGAGCTAGTACTACACACATACAAACCATAAACAAAGTAGCGGTTCCATTACAATTTCCCAGTACTTCTTGCTCACCACAAAGAGATTCACTCATGAAAATGTTGACCACATAGTTTGCAAATACTTAAGAAATGTGATAGAATGACTGCTGTCTTCATTGTATTTCCTCTTGACTTGTGTTTTTGCTTGACTTGTTATTGTTGTCACTACAGTTTTTTATCCACATGTTCTGATTCGTAGCTGAAGGTGCGCAAACTCTTTCTGATATGAGTCAACGTGTGAACAAGACGCAATATGTGGAACACACCAAACAAACTAGGCAGAAAGATGCTCACTGACGGCCTGATGCTGCCCAATGACTAGGGCCAGACAGAATCTGCGAACATTCTTTGCTATTTCTGCGCAAAATTTTGTTAAAAATCTGCAGATTTATGCGGAATGGTTTTGGGAGCATCATAACTAAAACCTTAATATATGAAAAAAAGTAATACATTTTTAACTTTTATTTAATGTTTACAATGCGAATCTACTTTATTTGGTAAACAAAGCAAATCTATCATTTAATATATCTACTAAAAGGCTGAAAATATTACTTTACAAACTGTATTGTAAATAAATCATATGAATATTTTCATATTAGTCAGTAATATTACTGAAATTAATTTAAAAACTGAATAAATATAAATGTACACACATTTGCACAAGTTAATAAACAGAAAATGATGGGCTAAAAATCTGCAGAATTCTGCACACGCAGATTCCGTGTGGGCCGACCAATGACTTACCATCAGCTTGGTGTTTTCCTGCCTTAAGAAATACTCTTCTGCTTGATTATTTGAGTTAGTGTTACCTTTTCTTTTTTTGTACCATTTTCTGTAAACCCAACAGATGGCTGTAAAAATTCCAGTTGATCAGCTGTAACTGAAACCCTCAGATGAGCTGTCACCAATAACCATGCCACCTTCAAAATTACCTTTCTTCCCCTTACAGAGTTGGTTTAAACAGCAGACTGTCTTGACCACATCTAAATCACCCCATGTTATGTAATAAAATGTTCGTTATTGGGCCATATTATCATTAAAATGTAAAAGTGTTTCAAATGAATAATGTATATTTTAATGGCCACTAACATTGAGCACTGTTTTGAGACTTAAAAATGGCTATAAAAATAAACCCACCCTAATAAATATTCTCCTTTATGTACTCGTAACAAAGTCTATGTAGTTAAGTTAATAATTATACATCCTAAGTACATTTACCTGTTGTTCGATTCAATATTTACCCGTGTGCTTGCACAATAACAAGAATGCAGTCAAACAAAGAGTGACCAAAAACTTCCATAAATAACGCTGTGCCTTAACTCACCTGCATGATAAGCAAATATTGTTTTTGTTATCTGTGCTAGTAAACTGAAGCCTCACTGACCTTTCCTATACCTCACCTTAAGTGATCCAGTCTAAGTGCACTAAGTTTGCAATAATACTATGCTCAAACTTAGCATTTGACTTGTGTTTTTAGCTCGACAGTTGTTATACGTCACTTATGCAACATGTTTACTTTCTTCTGAGTCATTTTAGTATGCGAAGGTGCTTGCAAAAGACGTATGCAATCACAAAAGCAAATGCAAGCGCATGTCTGTACAGGAACATGCAGACATCAAACCCCAAAAAAACATATAATCCTATTTTAAATTCTCCTTTTGTCAATGTCAGACTGAAAATACAGGCCTCAGACAGCCACAAAGTCAACCATGTTTGAGTTCCACTGGTATACAAAGGAGAGACCACACAAACGTTATACCATCAGATAACAGTATGTGTGCAGGAAGTGAGCTGCTTTTTGACAGATTCAGGGGATTTCTTCACAACCAAAATAGAACAAACACATGGCATGTCGGCAGACACGGGTTGCGCAGTTTGGTTGCACTTAAGAGGTGCTTATGGGGGAAAACACCAAAAATATCTCTGACCTTCTGGCATCGTTATATATGCCCTCCTGGCACCAGGGTCGGTTTATGTGCTTATGTTTGTTTCCACACTATTCGTGTTTTTAAGACTCCACGCCTTTTGTATTTGTTACCATGTTGTCAACTATCATCTAGGAAGTGAAACTTAGAAACTTAATACTTAAAACAATAGATTTTTCAGTTGCCCTATTTTCATTTCTTTGAATATAAATCACAATGAATTCAAGCCTCGTTGATCTTGTTTCTCATAATATAACGTATGACAGGATCTGTATCATTATGAAACTGGATGCTTCTTCTGTTTTGAAAGGTGATTTGAAAGCAAATGTCTGCAAAATGTTAAACATTACCTCATAAAGTGAGATTTGTTCAGTTAATCCACTGTAAAAAGTGATGTTTACTTTTTTTTTTTTTTTAAGTGAGTAAACCCACTGCCTTAAAACTATTAAGTAAATGAATTAGGTGCATATTTATACATTTTTATCAAAATTATAATATTTTCAAATATATAAAATGGGTTTACTTCATTTAAGTAAAATTAAGTTGCTACGACATTTGATTTAATCCCTTTTTAAAGTAAAATAACTAATCACATTTTACAGCGTGAATGTTATGATTAATGACAGAAAGAGTATACAAAATAATCCCTTTGGAAGAAAACAGGAAACCTGTGACCATTGACTTCCATAGTATTTGCTACTATGGAAACAAATGATTACAGGTTTTCAGCTTTCTTCGAAATAGCTTCCAACAGAAGAAATAAACTCATGAAGGTTTGGAATTACTTAAGGGTTAGTAAATAGTGAGTAAACTAGTCTTTAATTTATTATTATTATTATTATTATTATTATTATTATTATTATTATTATTACATGCATTTTAATTGTTCAGATTACATTAAAATTGTAGGTTGAAAACACTTGGCTGAAAGAAAAGGAACCCCCCAGGGAAGATACATAGATCACACTTTATTTTGATGGTCCGTTTGTTGAATTTAAGTTACATTGCAACTAATTATCATTAGATTATATGTAGACTGTTAGTTTGGGGTTAGTGTAAGTTGACATGTACTTGCAAAGTTTCTTATAGTCAGTTAAATGTCTGTTGAATGTCAGTATCAGCAGATATTAAGTAGACAGTCTACTAATACTCAAATGGACCATCGAAATAAAGTGTTACCGATACATAAGACAAAATATTATGCATAAAATATTGTTCATTTGTTAAAAAAGAAAAACTAAAATACAGTATAAATATCCCTGTTACAATACATTGTGAGAATGTTTACATGGACACCAATAATCAGATTTTAATACGATTAAGAAAATACTCTGATTAAGAGTCGACCATGTAAACAGCGATTTTTGATTGATTTAATCCGATTAAGGTCATAATCGAACTAAACAGAAATCAGATTAAGACATGTTAAGACACCTTAATCAAACTATTACTGTCATGTAGGAATTTCGCCACATTTTGCGACAGGATATTCTATACACACACGGCTGTTTGACACTCTTTTTTTTGCACCCACGGAGTCAGTGAAGGAACACAAGACACCCGCATCGCAAAATGCTGAGGTATTTTTCCATACGTTGTGCGGTATCAAATTCCAGCAGTTCATACTCGCATCCAATATCTAGTTTTTCATGGGGACATGCATGAAATGTTCCTAAATGAAAGTGAAAGTGCCAAACTGCAGTTAAAGTCGACAAATAAAAAATGAAACACCCGAAATTACATGAAACTTACATGAAACAAAATTACAGGAAATGTTGAGAGCGTGGTGATGCTAAATTAAATTATTAGCAACTCAAGTAAACACCTTAATCCTATTATTGTCTTATTTAGATTAAGGCAGGTTATTTGATTACTGTAAAAAATAGTCAGTGATAAGTGTTTTTAAGTAAATAAATAGTAATACAACTATTTATACTGATATTTTCGTTTTATATGACTCCAAATGCACCTGTTTGAAGACTCGTCTGACCCAGAAAAGAACACCTTTGATCTCTGCTCAGCCAGATCTCAGTGATAACCCCTCGACCACAAAAAATATATAATTTCTGAGCATAAAGGAAGTGCTGTCTCGGAGTGCGCTTGAGTCAGTTTTCTGTCATTAGACACTACGTCAGCGTGATTAGACACAAGCCCTCCCATGAGTCCTCTGTTCATACCAACAGCAGGCAGGAAACCCTCACTGACCACATAAACAATGACTTTCCAACTGAAATGAAAAAAGGGAGAATCCAATCAAAGGTGCCACCGCAAATCAAACTCTGCCGAAAACCGGTTCCATAACACGCTAGTGGTTAAGATAAACAAGCTAGGCTGTTGCTTCTTATTTCATCTTTAGTCCACAGTAACTGTTTATCTTGTTTAAAGTGCGCTGTTCCTTGCTCTGCTGTGTTTGCACGTCTTCACGAGGCAACGCTTCCCTCCCTTAGGTTTCTATTTTGTCTTCTTATAAACATGGACTCATGGTTATGATGAGGTGAGAAGATTGTGACATCACAGGAATTTGAATGTCAAACACACAAGCTGAGATGCTTTTTTTGAGCTTGTTGAATGGGATTGTGTGATATACACACAATTTGGCAACCCTTAAGCCCAGTACTATCCTCAGAACAAGAAAATTCTGAATTAAGAACAAGACACTTGAAAAAGACATGTGAATATTTATTTAACTTGTTTGAAATACACTAAAGAAGACATAACTGGTAGCCATGGTTGACTTCCATAGTATTTGTTTTTCCTATGCATGCCAGTATATGTTCTTTTGTGTTCAATGGTGAGGAAATGATGACAGTACTAATTTTATAATAAACTATTTCTTTACATGTCAGGATACTGCCACTTTGGTCTTGTTAATTCTTGTTTTGGTGGCCAGACACTAGTCCTGTCATCTCTTGTATGTTGTGCTCGACTCGAGTAATAATGTCTGCTTGTCTCCTTCAAAAACGACTTCTGCAGACATCGCGTGATGTTCTGAACGTTATTAATTGTCTTTTTTTTTTTTTTGCTGCAGATAGTTGCACATGGCTCTCTGTATTTTGGTTTTGGTAACAAAAGCAAAAGATTCAGTAAAAGCAGAATGACCGTGACATGCATACGTCCCCATTTTGGAGCTTTGCTTTCGTGGCCATCACCTAGCAACAGCTGTACACAAAACAGCAGCTTAATGACGCAAGCGTACCAGGGTTCAGAAGGAAAAAAGACAGTGTGAACACAAACCAACTGAGAAGGTGGCAAGGGGGACAATCGAACTTGGGTACAGTCCAGGCAACTGAACCAAGTGTGAAAGCGCCCTTAAATGTAAAATTATGATAAGGGTGTTTAACAGAAGATATTCAAATATTGAGGGGAATAAAGCTTAAACATAAAATATATTCTAAACAGGGCCTGCAGCCCATGGTAACCTTTGATTTGGAATACAATCCCATCTAAGAAGAGATGGAGAATGATGGAGATGTCATTTTAAATAGAATCTAACCTTTTATTTGTTTGTTTTATTCTTACGCAACAAAAATAAATAAAATATAAAAATCAAACAAATAAAATGTTTTATTTAAATTCTTTAATTTAGTTTAAAATGGACATACACAGATAGAGGACAACACAGCTTGACTAGTGTAATCAGCATTGAACTATAAATGTGATTGTTTATGTATTCATTGCAATAAGTTCTAATTAAAAAACTATACTGAATTAGGTATTATGATTCAAAGTGATGTTTTATATTCATTTTTAAATATTAGGAAATAAATTAGAGAAATTACCTATGGCAACCAACTTTAATGTAAAGTGGTTTGGTTTATTTATTTTTGGCCCACCACTCTCAATGATATTTGTTTTTTGGCCCTCATATGAAAAAAAAAAGTTTGGACACCTCTGCTCTAAAATATACTTACAAATTTCAAATGTAGCTATTTATTGTGTTACTTGACATTCAAGAGGGTATATGCACACAGACTTTTAATTATAAGCCAGCAAGCCCTGGGCTTCCGATGTACTGTCTTTCCAATACAAAATTGCCACATTTAAGATCTGATTTATTTAAAAATCAGCAATCTTCACTGCTTGACAGATAGACAAAATGAAGTGGGTCTTAGATCAGACAAGAAGTACAGCATTAAATTCAATTTCCCCCACCACGTCTTTAAAATATGACTGTCTATTTTACCCCAGTATTTTCAATGGAGTTTCTGTGCTAGCCTGCTGCTCCTGACGATGCGGTTACATGATCTTTCATCTCATTGTACACTTGAACAACTAAATGAATGCTGAAGTCTATTTAACTGAATTTATTGTAATTACATCACAACATAAATTGAAAATAGTCACATTATCCTTTCACTGGAAGTTTATCATTGGCTGAAAAACTGTAGCTGTGCATACAGTATAGCGACTGAAATGATTTGTGCAAAATTAGCAAGTGCTGAGGGAGAATAGTTTAATTCATTGGAAAATGTATTACAAACTTATATTCAAATCAGTTTTTTAACATTATAAAACCAAAAGGAATTTATAAAAAAGTAAAAGAAATACTGTTTTGAACTACACTCACCGGCTGCTTTAGTAAGTGAACTTGTTCACTGCTTGTCAATGTACACTTACTAATCAGACAGTCACATTTAGGCTGACATTTAGGCTTGTACACATGGTAAAGATGATCTGCTGAATATAGCGTGGTTGTTGGTGTCAGACTGTCTGGTCTGAGTTTTTCAGAAAAGATTTTCATGCACAACCATCTCTAGGGTTTATAAAGAGTGGTCTGAAAAACTCCAGGTATTTTAAAGTAATTTACTCAGGTATTGTAGTGTAGAAATGTATGTGGTCGCGTGCCCACTGCGTGACAAAGAGCACCAAAACAAGGTATTCATACTTTGGGATGTTCCAAAAACAAGATTTCACTGAAATCTTGGTTGCCATCCACATCCAATAAACATTTCAACATACAGTAAAGCCCGAAATTAATTTATAACCCTGGGGTATGAATAAACTGGGGCTTGACTGTACGTCAATACCAGGTGAACATGGGCCTAGGAGTCACAGATTGCACAACTCTTTCCTGTTTACAAGCACATGTACATGAGAAGTGATACAGGAAGTGAAGTAAGATCACACGTGAGCAGAAATCAGGCACAGAACTGGAATTCCCCGAAATCATAAAGGTGATCATAAGAAACTTGTGAACCAGGCTGTCTGCGGATTCAAAAAACAAAAACAAGCCTTACTCTGCGTCTTGCGGTCTCATCGGCTGTGGCGTACGTCATTGCCAATGTCACTTTAAAACACATTTAACAGCTAGAACTGCTGGTCACACTTTATTCTAAGGTTCTCGCTATATTAACAAACCATTAAACATGACTTTCACTATAGCTCAGTAAACTCCTTATTTGATAATTATTAATAGTTGTTAAGGTAGTAGTTAGGTCTAAGTTTTTGATAAGATTAGGGATGTAAAATAAGATCATGCTGCATATATACTTTATAAGTACTAATACACAGTCAATATCTCAATAATAACTAGCATCTAGTTCAGAGGTGCCCAAAGTAGGCCCCGCAGGCCAAAGTTGGCCCATGGATGCTTTTGGTTTGGCCCACCATCCCATCTGGAAAGAGAGGGAGAATAATGGTTGGGTTGGTTGGGGCAAATGACTTTGACAGAGATCCATAATTTCAAATTTAACATAATCTTTAGTTTCTTTGTTTAATTGAGGAGCTACAAAAATGATAGTTTCAATAAAATGGTGCAAAGGAATCAGACTAGTGTATTCAGCATTAAACTCCATTGTGTTATAAATGGCATTGTTTACTGCATGTTTTTACTTATATAAGTTTTTACAAAAAGTCAAAAAATGATACTGCATCATTACTTAATATGTTTTAAAGCAACGTTTTCTTGTTATTTTTAAATATTAGCAAATAAATTGCCTATGACAAATTTAATGTTATACGATTTGGTATATTTTATTTGGCCCACAGCCCTCAATCAACTTTGGTTTTTGGCCCTTTATAAGAAAAAGTTTGGGCACCCCTGATCTAGTTAAAGGCGCAGTAGGTGATTGTCTTCAGAAACATTTTTTGTTGTGCTGGTTAAAAGTCTTTTCACATTCCGATGGTAATGATTAAAGTAAGTGATCTAAATGTTTTATTCTGAGTAAGGCATAAAACTAAACAATGTTCGTCCAATTAAATATTGTCGGACCTATAAGTAACTCAATTACGACAGGTAACACAAACTGTCTGTCAACAAATTTAAATTTGAATGTCTGCACAGCCTCTTGAAGCAGATACGTCACTCGCACGTCCACATGAAGTACAGACCTACAACTGACTTCACGCAAACTCTCCATCAACCTGAACTTCTTTCTGAAAGACCAGCGTCGCCTTGTGTCCATCAAAATAAACATTGTTTTTGAAAGGGCTTCTTCCAAAACTGCAGAATCAAAACTTTTCTAAATCCTGAGTCAATATTAGAATTACTTTTGTACGCTGGAGGGAAATGACGTTATGCAGTTCAAAACCACTATCTGATGGATGACACCATGGCTGAAGTATGGACAGGTATGTTTTAAAACTATTTCAGCCATGTAGCTTATGTAGATTGTGTTCTTTTTTATGAATAGGTTTATATGCACAGAAGTGTTGTTCAGCCCCTGAAAACGTCAAGTTCATGGAGTACCTTTTACAGCATCGATACTATTGTCGGTTAAATAGACCTACGCATTGTGTAAAAGGAGATGAAACAAGCCATGTACGAGGATCAGCGAGGACAATGGAAAATGAAAGTCACTCGTTGTCTTGGTAACATAAGGGCAATGTAAACAGATGACAGGATATTTCTGTTTTTTAGCACTGCCTTTTTTCTGATCTGATTTTTATTCAGTTGAATAACAAACACAACATCAGTAAATAGTGCTTTTCTGCCTAACCAGCTTTACTGAGGTAAAGTTTGATTTATATTCGCACATTGATAATTTTTGCACAGGACAGCCTGTGACATGCTCCGACTCTAACACTACTTTGAATATTGGGTCTGAAATAGTGTGTAGGAATGACTTCAAAACAACATTAGCACTGTTTCACTGACTGTGAACAATGCTGTATTTATATGCTGATTATATGATTTCACTGTTTAGAATTTGCGAATAATACTTTTCTGAAATTATATTATTGAGGAGAAGGTCCAAGTGTACGAATAAAAAAAAACAACTTTACCCCAATGCCAGTTTTGGAGAAGTATAATTATAATATTACAATTCCTGCACCCGCTGGTCTGTCAACAACTACGCTGGACAAAGTGCATGTCTCCATAGAGTTTTCTAACTAGTGAATGACATGATATCTATTCAGTGAGCGTTCGCGTGTTTATGACTTAAGGAGGCGTGGCTTTGGATGGCAGGGGAAGGATGAAAATTTTTTTAAGCTATTATGCTAATGCTAGCATTCTAGCAGATCTCCTACTGCACCTTTAATACTGATAATAGTGTTGCCAAATTGCCTCACATGTAGGCTTTTGTCTGCAAAACACATATTAGTCTAAAAACTGCATATATTTAAATCAATCTGCAAAAATGGCATAGCAGAATCTGTCACTTTATTATGCAATAGCGTGTCTAAACTTCGGTTCCACAGCAGACCAACACCTGCTTCTATTTCTCTTCCTGTTCGCTCCAACCACCGATTCACACATTCAGTAAGACACAGATAAATAGCAAGAGGCAGTTGCAGATCTACACATAGAAACCAGACGATAAGTCTGTTCAGTGTTATAGTTTTTGAGTAAAACTTACAAAGAGAGAAATAAAAATGTTCTTGAAACAAAGTACCCACCAAGTAACTTTATGTTCAAAAGACATCCAAATATAGATGTATTAACATAAACAAGGCTAAATTTGGGGTTGTCAGTGAAAATTTAACAATAGTCCATAATAACCAAATTGTCAGATAAGACTTCACGTTTTGTCATTTATTCCTGTCTATTTGATTGCTAGTCAATACATCTATGTTTGGATGTCAATTAGATGTCTAAAAAAAAAAAAAACTTAATCGGTGTAAAGTTCAAATTACTCAATGTCACTATTACATAACTTAAGCACTTAATTCCATACATTTAAAAAAAAAATTAAACCCAGAGTGCAAAAACGTGCCAAAGAAAAAGTAATTTTTTTTTTAAGATAAAGAGATGCAGAGCTAGTGTTTCAAAAAGACATCTAATAGACATCCAAATATAGATGTATTGACTTAAACAAGGCAAAAATAGGGCTATCAGTGAAAGCAGACATCTAACAATAGTCCAAAAGTAGACTACTCATCAAATAGACAGACTTAACATGTGTAGTCATTTATGCCTGCCTATTTAATGACTAGTCTAGTTTTTCCACTATTGTTAGACATCTATTAGATTTTCAAGGACATTTAGAGTGTTTTAGCCAATATATATGTTTGGAGGTCTATTAGATGTCTAAACAAATCGTTAATGGATGTAAAGTTCAAATTACTCAATGTCACTACATAACTTTTTAAGGATTGAATTCCAAAAAAATTAATAAAAATGAAATATGCAAAAACTGTCAGTGCAAAAGCGTACTAAAGAAAAAAAATTAAGAGAAAAAGATGCAGAGCCTTTGTTCCAAAAAAATTCTAATAGACATCCAAATATAGATGTATTGACTTAAACAAGGCTAAA
>CAIGQQ010038941.1:6220605-6231745 GCA_903798035.1 Danio albolineatus | reverse complement strand
ACCCACTTAACGTGCACTTACCTCTGTCTCCTGTCCGCTTCATAACAAATTAGATCCACTTTATTTGGTAAACAAAGCAAGTCTCTCATATAAAATATCTATTAAAAGACATAAAATATTACTCTACAAACTGTATTGTAAATAAATCATATGAATATTTTCATATTAGTCAATAATGTTACTGAAATTAATTTAAAAACTGAATAAATATATTTTTTCACATTGTGGGCCTAGTCATGAGACACAATGCTAGCTGTGCAGTATATGAGATGAGCACAATCTCTCATTTAATTTAATATTTTCTGTAGGATGCTTTAAAATATTATATTTGTGCATATACACTAGATTAATCAGTAATGAAGCCAAATCTGGAGCTCATCTAACAAAATAAAAAAAAAACTTACAAAATTATTTGTAACTAGTTGCTCAAAAATTTGTTGCCCAAATGTATATGTTATAGAAAAATATTAAATAGGAATTTTTAAAAATAGCAAAAATCAAGAGAAACAAAAAATATATACAAATTTGTTCAAATGTTGTTGTTATTGCAGTATTTTGCATAAATTTAAATGTATTATCTTTCCATTTCTAAAGATGTTCTGTGGTTAAAATACTATTTTAATAAATATATCTGTTTAATAAATCTTTTGTTTAAATGGGAAATATAAATTTTCAAAATGGGGTGTACTCAATTATGCTGAGCACTGTATATGCATAATTTGTTCAAAAAGGAATTATGTATTTTACAAATGGTCGTAATTTGAGCTTTTATATTATTGGGCTAGATTTGTTGCGTAACCTGGCAACCCTACCTAAGCAGCTAATTTGTTTATTTAGGTAACTAAATTTTAAAATTATTTAGGTTATTTATTGGCTAGAAAACTATTAAAAAAAGTATTATGAATATAGACATAGAACCCATAAAGACCCTCATAAAGTGAATTAAATAGGCAAATAAATGAATAAAAAGTTAATTCAATTAAAAGATGAGAATACTTTTACAAAATATATTGATTATTAATGGTAATAATTATTATTATCATTATTATTTATATTATTATTATTATTTATTTATTTTTGTTTTCCAGTGCATAACATTTTTTTAAAAATTGTTTCCACCACTGCATAAACATATGCCAGAGTAATCAGTGGCTCATTCTGTTGTGGCAACCCCTGATAGGGACTAAGCCAAAGGGTAGTGAGTGATAATCAAATTTTCTTTATTAAATTATTGTTATTGTTTACATTACACAGACATATTCAATTAAAAGTATTCTTCATTCATTTTCTTTTCAGCTTAGTCCCTTAATCTGGGGTCACCACAGCGGAATGAACCGCCAACTTATCCAGCACATGTTTTATGCAGCAGATGCCCTTCCAGCTGCATCCCATCACAGGGAAACATCGAAACACATTTATTCACACATATACACTGCGGACAAATTTAGCTTACTCAATTCACCTATACCCCACGGTGGAAAGCGGAGGACCCGGAGGAAACCCACACGAACACGGGGAGAACATGCAAACTCCACACAGAAATGCCAACTGACCCATCCCCAGCCAACTGTCAGGTTACGATTAGGGTCAGCAGAATAAGTTGACATACTTGCAAAGTTACTTAGTCAGTAAAAGAATCGAGTGTTCTCAGATATTAGTTAGTTAGTTAGTTAGTTAACTTTATTTGTCCCCGTAGGGAAATTTCATTTGCAGCATACACTCACAGAGACTTCTGGCATTTCACATTTGGCATATACAGTATATGTACATAAATAAATCATTTAAGAACATGGAGCACCTATTTTAAATAATATCCAATCTTCTAGCCATCATCTGGGAGAGGAGAAATTTAAAAACTTAATTGCTTGGGGTATAAATGATATATTTTTCCTATTTCTTACACACCTGAGAACACTGTATCGACGACCTGAGGGTAACAATTGGAAGGTGTTTGATAAAGGATGTCTTTCATCATTGACAATCAAGATAGCCTTATTTAGTACTCTTTCTTTGTATATACTATAAATACTTTGTAGTTTTATTCCCAACAACTTACTGGCTGTTGTTACCACCTTCCCCAGTGACCTCTTCTGGGCCTCAGATGCATTTTCATACCAGCAGATTACACAAAATGTCGCAATACTTTTAATACAAACAAGTACTCTGCTAGTAGTCTAATGAAAATTAGTTGACGTAACCAAGTTAAACGTTATGTTAAAACGTTTTTTTACCTTATGGTTACACCACAAGACTCTTGTCATTAGATGGTCATCTTTATTTATCATTGACCCACTTGCATCATATGTACATTACATTGTTTCATGTGAACCCTGAAGAACAGAACCCAGCACAGAACAAAGTCGTCAAGGCCTGCTTCACGAACCCTTGAGTAACCGCCGAAACAGTAAACATAAGCGCTCTCCGTTACCCATGGAGGAAAACCTAACCTCAAACTTCAATACAGACTAGCATTTTTCACTTTGCAGCGCAGCCATGTTTACACCACATTAAAATTACCTCATGATAATTACAATGTGCTTCGAGTGTCTCATTTTTGCGGCTGTTTTGCTTCATGTACTTCTTTATTTGCTCAGGGACTTGTTGGAGACCTCGACAGAATCCACACGGTTCCCAGAGAACGGGACGGTGTGGAAGGGGAAGCTAATCCTCCGCCTGTCATCTCCCCGTAGACCTCTGCAGATCCACTTCCAGATGTTTCCTGTATTGTCACTCACTTCTGCTTATACGAGGGCCAAAAGGCTTTAGCGTGAAGTTTACATTGTCTGAAATGTCTTCTCTTGGGCTTTTGAAGCTCATCGCTGTGGAAAACATCATAATTAGAGTCTTTTCACCCATTAGCAGCATTGGTTTACATTGTACAACGACCCATTATGCTATGCTTGGCTAATAAAAGCCGGAGCTTTCTTGGCTTTGGACTGCGGTCTTGCATCTGTCTCCTCTTCTCAAGATGAACGCATACTTTTATGTGTGACCGAACAGCTCTCGCAATCAGAGGCAGGCGTTCAAAAAAATAAAAAATAACAAAGCAATGAAATTTGTTCTCTTTTTAAAAGGCGGCTTTCATAAGGAGCTCAAGGCCAAATCTGCTCTTGAAAGCAAGAAAATCTCGATTCCAAATTAGTTTAACAAGGCTTTTCCTGTTTTATCAGGGCTAGTTTGCTTTTAAACACATGCTATTGTAATCATTCCATTTTTAAGGGTGGTTTGTGGGGCCGGCCAGTACTGAAGGTCCTACGGTATCGCAGGCTGTTAGATAGCACGTATCAGATTTCATAAACAAGCAGGAACATTTTTATCAATCATCTCATTAAAGCTGGAGACCGGCACGCTCGTATCCGTTTGAAAGATGGGAGGCTAAGACGTTTCCAGGGCGCACTGCTTGATGGTATTTCATTTTTATTGACCACAACTTTTACACAAATGACTCAGAAAATAAAGCCACACATTTTTTTTCCTGTTCCCTGGATGTTTGTCCCGTTCCAATACTTCATTCCTGATGACAAAAGTTTTTTTTGCACATCTATAGTGCTAAACTGTATGGTATGCAAGAAAGGATCAATATTTAATTTTAACATACCTTTGAGCTATCTGGGTTCTGCAACAGTAGGTTGGCACAAAAGCTTCTCACAGGAAGGGAGTTGGAGAATGTTCAGCCCTGCATGTGATACAAGACAGATCAAAAAGAAATCCAACTCAGTAAATAGCTTTAATCTATTAAGTTTGTAAGATTTTCTACAGTGGTGGAAAAAAACTGATTCTGGATAATAACAAGGTGAGAGACGTTCACTGAAGGTACTATTTAAAAGAAACACATCAGAACTATGATTTTTCCAGTCTTCGTTAGTTTCTTTGAGCAAACCTATCAGTGTGGGAGGTAAGAACTTTATACTGGCCTGCACAGCTTTCTGCACCAGTCTTGCAGCCATACTAATCAAACCGAGTCTAAAGGTCAATGTGTAAAAGCACACACGTGGGAGCACAGTCAATGTGCCTTTCTAGACTGCATGTATGACACATTTTAAGAATGGAACATGCATTGCGCAGTGGAGACAATAAGAAGGTACTACAATTAGATTTGGACATTGCATTAACTATATACTGTATATACAGTTGAAGTCAGAATTGTTAGCCCCCCTGTCTATTTTTCTCCCCAGTTTCTGTTTAATGGAGAGAATATTTTTTTCAACACATTTCTCAACATAATAGTTTTAATAACTCATCTCTTACAATCGACTTATTTTATGTTTGCCATGATGACAGTAAATAATATTTTACTAGATATTTTTGAAGACACTTCTATACAGCCTAAACTGACATTTAAAGGCTTAACTAGGTTAATTAGGTTAACTAGGCAGGTTAGGGTATTTAGGCAAGCTATTGTATAATGATAGTTTGTTCCCCTTCGGGAGGGGAACTTCAATGCTATGTGGAAAAATTCCACTATGGGGATTTCGTTCAGAAAGCCAATCATCTGAAAGAGTATGTAAACGGGCCAATGAAATGCCAATGAGTTGGCAGCTTCAGCTTGCGCAGCTGATGCTCGTTGCAATCAATTTGGCAATAAAAGCACAGCGATAGCAGAGCTGAGCATCCATTTTCGCTTCAGAGTCTTTCACGAAGCTTCTGAGAGAGTCATGAGGGTTCCTCCTGCTGTATTACACAGAGAGAGGGAACGAGAGCGGTCTCCCGGTCCAGAGTGTGTGACACGCAGCGGCAGACGGTCGAGCTGGGTCCTCCCTTGCCTGGCGTTCTTTGGGTCCGGTCCTCCAGAGCGGTTTGTATTGTTGCGATCCTAAAAGAGCAACACGGTCGTGCAGCACGTCTTTTTCAAGACGGCGCTCCGACTGTGCGTTTCTGGATGCGGTGGTTTCCTGTCCCCGGATGATGGGCACGAGCACTGCGTTTCATGTCTGGGGGTCCAGCATGTTAATGCGGTGCTCGCGGACAGTGCATGCCATCACTGCGGTGGTGTGTCTGTTGCGCAGTTAAGATCGTGGCTCGCTCTTGCAAAAGGGCCAACCACCCCAGTTGTCCCCCGCTCCGCGGTGGGCACTCGGGCAGATCTGAGGGTTACAGTGGGAGTAAATCCGCCGCCCTCGGGCCTGTGGACCTCTCGCTCCTCCACGCGCTCCATCCAAGCTTTGAGTGAGAGAAGCGCTCCATCCTCGGATGGCCGCCCTCTCACTTGATGACACCGAGGCTCAGACGTCCACCGCTGCATCGGAGGATGGGTTATCCTTGTCTGATGAAGGATGCGAACCCGCTCCCTCCCTCCGGGGTGGCGAGCGCGGCGTCGGATCTAGAAACAGACATGATAATCGCGCTTTCCTGGGCTGTTTCGGCCGTGGGCCTGGAGATGGTTTATCCCCCAGCCCCGCGGTCGGACCGACTAGATGGGTGTATGTGGAGGATTAAGGCCTCCCATCCCTTTCTTCCCGGACGTGCGCAGTGGGCTCACGCAGTTTTAGAGGGCATCTTTCTCTGCCCGATCTGCGTGCGCCTCCGCCCTCACCACCCCTTATGGTGGAGCAGCCAGGGAGTACGAGTTGATTTCCCAGATTGAGAGTGCCATGGCGGGCCCGCGTGGTGCCTCTTTCTGCTGAAGTCAGCCTTGTCTCTCATCCAAGGCGTGTCGGTTTTTCTGCCTCCACGGAGCCAGAGCCCTCACAGCCGCGGGCCAGGCTGCCTCCACCCTGCACGCTTGGGTATGTGCGCACGCGCTGACCCAGCTGCATGAGGGTGGTTCCGACCCAGGCTGGTTACCAGCCCCGCACCGCACCCGACTGAGCTCCACGTGCTGCGTGTGCCCTGGGAAGGACGATGGCCACATTAGTGGTCCAGGAGCGCCACCTTGGGCTAAACCTGGCAAAAGATATGCGCAGAGTCGACAAAGTTTGCTTTCTTGTCTCCCCCGTATCCCAGGCTGGCCTGTTCGGCGACACTGTCTGTGAATTCACCCAGGCAGTCAGATGAGGTCTCCTATCGGCGGGTATGTATGACCGCTCGGCCCACCGAGCTTTCCACATCTGCGGCTCCTCGCCGAGGGCGCCTGCCTGCGAGTGCTGCCCCGCCCTGTCTGCGCCTCCGGCGAAGCAGCAGCGTTGAGCACCTCGTAAGTGGGCCGCCCGCCCCGTCCAGGGCGCCGTTAAGTCCGGTAAACGGATCACGAAGCGTCCCTGAGACGGGTCATCTGGAGAAGAGGGAAGTTGCTCTTTCCCCGGTGGAGGGCCGGGCTCAGTGAAAGAGCACTTTTTCCACTTCATCGGATGTGACAGCTCGAACTCTGCCAGTCCGGGACGCTATGCCTTCTGGCTCGCAGAGTCGGTGCATCTCGCCAGCGGCTCACGAGCGGTGGGAGGACGGTCTCCTTTCTCCCACTCCTCCAGCCCCCCTCCTGGAGAATGGGAGCGAGCTGAGAGTGAATCTCTCGTCATTTGATTGTTGCGATGGGACCATTAGCGAGGGCGTTGCCTGCCTGGTTAGCGCGAGCCAGCCGTTCGCGGTGGCTCATACGCACAATCAGACTCGGCTATGCGATTCAGTTCGCGAAACGGCCTCCCAAGTTCACGGGTGTGTATTTTACCAGGGTCAGCCCCCTGTCCGCCCCTGTCTTGCGAGAGGAGATTGCTGTCCTCCTGGCGAAGGATGCAATAGAGCCGGTCCCTCCAGCCGAGATGGAGAGCGGGTTTTACAGCCCGTATTTCATCGTGCCCAAAAAGAGCAGTGGGTCACGGCCAATCCTAGATCTGCGCGTTTTGAACCGCTGTCTTCAGAGACTCCCGTTCAAGATGCTCACGCAGAGGCGCATCCTCCGGTGCGTTCGTCCTCAGGATTGGTTTGCAGCAATAGACCTGAAGGACGCGTACTTTCATGTCTCCATTCTTCCACGTCACCGTCAGTTTCTGCGGTTTGCGTTCGAGGATCGAGCTTGGCAGTACAAGGTCCTCCCCTTCGGGCTCTCCTTGTCTCCGCGGGTCTTCACCAAGCTCGCGTAGGGTGCCCTAGCGCCCCTGCGGCTTGCGGGCATTCGCATACTCAACTATCTCGACGACTGGCTGATTTTAGCTCACTCGGGGGAGCAGTTGATTATGCACAGGGACAAGGTGCTCCAGCACCTCGACCTATTGGGGTTTCAGGTCAACCGAGAAAAGAGCAAACTCACCCCCGTGCAGAGGATCTCTTTTCTCGGGTTGGAGCTGGATTCGGTCACCATGACAGCGCGCCTCTCCGGGGAGCGCGCTCGGCTAATGCTGAACTGTCTGAGAGAGTTCGACAGCAAAATAGTGGTCCCCCTGAAATCTTTTCAGAGGCTCCTGGGGCATATGGCATCCGCAGCCGCCGTCACGCCACTCGGATTACTCCATATGAGACCACTTCAGCACTGGCTTCACGATCGAGTCCCCAGACGCGCATGGCACGCGGGCACACACCGGGTGACTGTCACTGCGCTGTGTCGCCGCACCCTCAGCCCTTGGAACGACCCCGCGTTTCTACAGGCCGGTGTGCCTCTAGGACAGGCGTCCAGGCATGTTGTTGTCTCAACAGATGCCTCCAGCACGGGCTGGGGGGCCGTGTGTTGCGGGCATGCAGCAGCGGGCCTGTGGGTAGGTATCCAGCTGCATTGGCACATCAATCGCCTAGAGCTGCTGGCAGTGTTTCTCGCTCTCCGCCGTTTTTCTCCGGTGCTGGAGCGCCAACACGTGCTGGTGAGGACGGACAGCACGGCGGCGGTAGCGTATATCAACCGTATGGGGGGTATCCGCTCTCGCCGCATGTCTCAGCTCGCCCGCCGTCTGCTCCTCTGGAGTCATCCGCGGCTGAAATCGCTGCGCGCCATTCACATTCCAGGCGAGCTCAACCGTGCAGCCGATGCGCTCTCACGGCAGCCTCTACGTCCAGGAGAATGGAGACTCCACCCCGAGACGGTCCAGCTGATATGGGCGAACTTCGGGGAGGCCCAGATCGATCTGTTTGCTTCCTCCGAGAACGCTCATTGCCAGTTGTTGTTTTTTTTTTCCCTGACCGAGGGCTCCCTCGGCACGGATGCACTGGCCCACAGCTGGCCTCGGGGCATGCGCAAGTATGCGGTTCCCCCAGTGAGCCTGCTCGCGCAGTTACTGTGCAAGGTCAGGGAGGACGAGGAGCAGGTCTTGCTAGTTGCGCCTCTCTGGCCCAACCGGACCTGGATATCAGAACTCTCCCTCCTCGCGACGGCCCCCCCCTGGCAGATCCCTTTGAGAGGGGACCTACTCTCTCAGGGACAGGGCACCATCTGGCACCCTCGCCCAGATCTTTGGAATCTCCATGTGTGGTCCTTAGACGCGAGGAAGACTTAGGTAACCTACCGGCTTCGGTGGTTAATACCATCACTCAGGCTAGAGCCCCCTCTACGAGGCGCGCCTACGCCCTGAAGTGGAGTCTATTCACTGAGTGGTGCGTCTCTCGCAGAGAAGACCCCCGAAACTGCCAGATCAGCGTTGTGCTTTCTTTTCTTCAGGAGAAGCTGGAGAGCAGGCTGTCGCCCTCCACACTGAAAGTTTACGTGGCCGCTATCTCCGTTCATCATGATGCGATAGATGGCGGCACCGTGGGAAGGCATAACCTCATCATCCGGTTCCTCAGAGGTGCTAGGCGATTAAATCCACCCCGCCCCCCTCTCATGCCCTCTTGGGATCTCGCCCTCGTTCTCACGAGTTTGCGCGGAGATCTATTCGAACCACTCGAATCAGTATCTTTAAGATTTCTGTTCCTGAAGACAGCTCTGCTGGTCGCGTTGGCATCGATCAAGAGGGTCGGGGACCTGGAGGCATTTTCGGTCAGTGACTCGTGCCTGGAATTCGGACCGGCTAACTCTCACGTTGTCCTGAGACCCCGGCCCGGCTATGTGCCCAAGGTTCCTACCACACCGTTTAAGGATCAGGTAGTGAGCCTGCAAGCGCTGCCCACGGAGGAGGCAGACCCAGCCCTTCATTTGCTGTGTCCAGTTCGCGCTTTGCGAATTTACGTGGAACGCACTCAGAGCTTTAGATCATCTGAGCAGCTCTTCGTCTGTTATGGTGGTCGGCAGAAGGGAAGTGCCGTATCAAAACAGAGGTTGGCCCACTGGATTGTGGATGCCATCTCCCTCGCTTACCAAAGCCAGGGCGAGCCGTGTCCCCCAGGGGTGCGAGCGCACTCCACAAGGAGCATTGCTTCCTCTTGGGCGCGTGCACGCGGTGCCTCTCTAACAGACATCTATAGAGCTGCGGGCTGGGCGACACCTAACACATTTGCAAGATTCTACAATCTGCGAGTGGAGCCGGTTTCCTCAAGGGTATTAGGTAACCTTTGGTGATTGGGGAAACACTCGGTGAGGTGTTGTGACACGCTTGCTGCGCCATTCTCCTTAACACGGAGGTACGTGCGCCTTTTTTACTCTGTCAGTAAAGTTCCCCGCTTAGGTGAGCCCTGCAGAGATTCCTCCGAGGCCCCCAGCATCTGACTCAGCGGAGGAGTCAGACGCTGGCCCGTTACGTTGTAGGTCTGCCCGCTGGTCAGCCCGCGTTCTGGGTATAGGTGCCCGCTATGTGCGATCCCCGCTGGTGATCCCATATGCATATTTAACCACGATGCTGTCCCCCTTCTCAGGCAGGACCCGTGTCTTCCCTCACAGCTAACCATCTTATATTCATATGCGTACTCCCCTTTTCAGGGCTAGTCCTTATGTCTTCTTGCCACCAGTCTCCCCACTCGGGCAGCAGGTGGCCTCCGCAGCGTCCTCCCTATCGGGACTGCACGCTTTCCCAACGTACTGTCGTATCAATTCCTAGAAATTACTAGATGTCTTGCGACTCCCGAAAAATATATCTAAATCCGTAAATCTTCTGTTGAAGTGGGATAAGTAAGGGCCAGGGAACACGTTGGAAGACCGCGCCTCCGGTGATGCAGGTGCGCTCACGCTCTACTCAGCCTGGCTAACCTCTCATCGGGGGCAAGGTAAGGTCCATTCATTGTGGCGTTTTCCATACATTTCCCCATAGTGGAATTTTTCCACATAGCATTGAAGTTCCCCTCCCGAAGGGGAACGCTCTGGTTACTAAAGTAACCCTCGTTCCCCGAGGGGGGGAACGGAAATGCTATGTTCCGTCGCCACAATGAATGCCCCTTAGCTGCTGGGGCGAAAGTCTCTTCAGCTCAAAATGGATGCTCAGCTCTGCTATCGCTGTGCTTTTATTGCCAAATTGATTGCAACGAGCATCAGCTGCGCAAGCTGAAGCTGCCAACTCATTGGCATTTCATTGGCCCGTTTACATACTCTTTCAGATGATTGGCTTTCTGAACGAAATCCCCATAGTGGAATTTTTCCACATAGCATTTCCGTTCCCCCCCTCGGGGAACGAGGGTTACTTTAGTAACCAGAGCGTTCTGTAGACTATTGAAAAAAGGAGTTAATAATTTTGACCTTAAAATGGTTTTAAAAAATTAAAAACTGCTTTTATTTTAGCCTAAATAAACCAAACAAGACATTCTCGAGAAGAAAAATATTATCAGACATACTGTGAAAATGTCCTTACTCTGTTAAACATCATCTGGGAAATATTTGAAAAAGAAAAAAAAATCAAAGAGGGCTATTAATCCTGAAATTTGGATAGTGCGAATAAGATGTAATAATCCAGCATAACATTGACTTGATGTAAGATAACAACGGTTGTTGTTATTTATTTTGTTTAGTCGTATGCATACCAGCTCTGCAGCACTGTCAAATCAAAGTAAATATGTCACAAGTAGAAAGACACACAAATCTGAATAAGTTGTTTGGGCAGTCAGTCACTGAAATTACGTTCCAGCTGTAAGCTAACAGTCTGAACAAGCATATCATTTTATATACAGAAATGTTTTAGTGGTGCGTAGTGTGGTTCTCTTGGTTTGTTTGGTCCGGAAAAAAATAAAATAAAATAAAATAATTTAAGAAAGAAACTGTATAACCCTGGTTCACTTCCAGTAGCATTCACATTGGCACTTATGAAATCAAAATAAAAACACAAATCAGTGTTTATGATCTATACATTTGGCATTTGAAATTTGTATGATGTGTGCCAAGTTAAATGTGTTAAATGTTCTTTGTTTTGTCTGTGCTTGT
>CAIGQQ010038941.1:6162611-6215605 GCA_903798035.1 Danio albolineatus | reverse complement strand
ATATATATATATATATATATATATATATATATATATATATATACACACACAAAATAAAAACTTTTATCTCTAACAAAAAAGTATTGCCACATTATATCCATGCCATTTCTGCCATGGTACATTGGATTTTTGTGCCTCCATTAATTTCTGACCCTGATACAGTGATAACCAAGCAAACAAACAAATAAAAAATAATAGTAATAATAATAAATATCTATAGTTGTACTTTTTACAGTCATGATCATAGCACTATTTCAATACTCACATTTCTTGCTATTACGCGTCGTATGGATTTCCCATTTCTGCCATGGTGCATAGTGTTTTTGAGCCTCAATTCATTTCTGACCCTGGTAATCCCTAAACAACAGCCAATATTTAAACAAACAGATAATAAATAAATAATAATTATAATAATATCTAGTTGTATTATTTACAGTCATGATCATAGCACTGTTTATATGCTCACATTTCCAGCTGTTAACGATCATGCATGTCATATGGTGATTCTGAAATGTACTGTATGACTGCATTACACTGAAGCAAACGATTGAAAAATGTTTTTAACGTTATTACACAGCACACAAAACGTTAACTTAAACCACATGCTGCGTTTCACACAAACCAGAACAACAAACAATGTGAATATAACACGAAAGAAGTACAGAAAGAAAAATGCATTTTCCTTCCAGCTTGCTTTCCATTTGTGTCCAAGATTTAGCTCAAGATTGTATGTAGAAGGAGAAACAGTCTTGTCCAGGGCGGAGTGGTTTCTCATGGCTGATTGGGACGAGCAGCTTTGCTTTCGGCTTTGTTTGTTGTCGGTATCGCCACTAGACACATGGGCCGTGTAACTCTAGTCCAGTTTTGACCACACAGGAGAGGTTGTGTGCTTCAGAATGGAGACAGATGGACGGAGGGCAGTTTGCGGAGAGAAAGGCCTCCACTGTTCCTGTGCTGGCCACCGCTCACAAAGATCATTGATTTTGACCACGCTGAGTGAAGGGCTCGCTAATATCTCATTTCAGCACAGTCCTCAGCATGACCATGACACCTGTTTGGGGGTCAGGTCTAAAGTACACCTCAACTCAGGGGATCCTGACTGTTTCCTTTATGATAATGTGGAGGTCAATAAAATGTTTTTAGAAGATGGGTTTCATTCTCAAAACACTAAATAATAATAATAATAATAATAATAATAATAATAATAATAATTCATAATATTCCTTTTTTTTGGTGTAATGTAAGTTTAAAAATGTGATTTTGCAGAAAGAAAAAAAGTACTCGAAGTGACTGAAATGCCACTGTTTTTTCTTTATTAATATTGATGTTTTTATATCAGTTTTATATTTAATTTGCACATAATATAATGAATATATAAAATAAAATGCTGTAATAATGAAGTGAAGAGTTTTTTTTTTTAATACTTAATGTAACGAATAAGTCGACACGGTGGCGCAGTAGGTAGTTCTGTTGCCTCACAGCAAGAAGGTCGCTGGTTCGAGCCTCGGCTGGCATTTCTGTGTGGCGTTTGCATGTTCTCCTCGTGTTCGCTTGAGTTTCCTCCGGGTGCTCCGGTTTCCCCCACAGTCCAAAGACATGTGGTGCAGGTGAATTGGGTAAGCTAAATTGTCTGTAGTGTATATGTGTGAATGAGAATGTATGGATGTTTCCCATTGGTGGGTTGCAGCTGGAAGGGCATCCGCTGCGTAAAACAAATGCTGGATAAGTTGGCGGTTCATTCCGCAGTGGCGACCACAGATTAATGAAGGGACTAAGCGAAAAGAAAAGGAATTAATGAATGAATGTAACAAACAGAGTGTGTGTGGATTATGTACTTATACTTAATTTTTAATAATATTTAAAAATTATTTAAATAACAAACATTCATTTAAATCCATTGTTACATTTAAAACTAATGACATGTTTCTAGTTATATTTGATTTAAATGTTCATTTAATTTTATAGTTTGATTTGATTTATATATTTAACATAAATGGATGAAACACTGTTTCTTTTGCCATGATTAAACAACAATGTTCATTTTGGACACCGGGTCAGCTAAATGAGCACATTCTATGGACACAGTTATTTCCTACTGACCCTTTTCACTAGGAATGAGTCAGTTTGGGGAGTCCACCCTTCCTCATGATCAACTGGACAGGAAACCTGGTCAGAGGAAACTGACCTGACATGTACCGTGCTAAACTCAAGACAGGAAATTCTATTTCAATAATCATATCTCTATCGTTTCACTATTTCCTGACATTTTCCCCCATGGCTCATCTTCTCATCCACATTACCTTTGCACTAATGTCTGGTTTCCAGCTTCCTCTGGTTCTGCCTGCTTTACTCTATGCCTTCAAAAAGAAAAAGAAAGAAAAGTAATTATTTTTTTAAATGCAAAGCGGTGAGTTTCAATTGCATAATAGACACTTTTCTCAAGATGGTGATGACGCGTTTCAAATCCTTGAAAATGTTTATATTTTGATTATAAAAAACAAATACATTTATTTATAAAGCTATACTTTGTATTATATCATTTTGTATGGTGGCTGAGAGAACTTAATGTGCTGCAATTCAAGAAAACGCATGAAATTACAAAAAACGTCAGCAAAATAAGAAAAGGTCTTCATCCATTGCAAAAAAAAAGTGTTTTCCTACAGTGCAAACAATTTATGAAAACACGCAATTTTTCACAACACTTGTAAAAACGAAGCAACACAACTGAAATGTTTCAAGGGGTCCCAAAAATGTGATGGATGCCACTGTGCTGTGACTATTGCCAAATTGCTCACTGAAGTTGTAGGTGATTTTTGACAGGTGAGTATTTTTGTTTGTTTATTTTAACAGCATGAATCCCTTGTCTTTTGTATTTTATTAGCATAAATAACCATAACCTAAATAGGCGGGTCTGTGACGTTTTAGGGTCCCATTGAAACATTTCCGTTATTATTCATTCATTCATTTTCTTGTCAGTTTCGCCACAGCGGAATGAACCGCCAACTTATCCAGCATTTGTTTTAACGCAGCAGATGCCCTTCCAGCCACAACCCATCTCTGGGAAACATCCATACACTCTCATTGACACACATACACTATGGACAATTTAGCCTACCATATCTGTGGACTGTGGGGGAGACCGGAGCACCTGGAGGAAACCCCCACGAACACATGGAGAACATGCAAACTCCACACAGAAATGCCAACTGACCCAGTGACCCAGCCGAGGCTCGAACCAGCGACCTTCTTGCTGTGAGGTGACATCACTACCTACTGCGCCAGTATGTTCCGGGTTATTTGAAAGTGTGAGAAAATGCAGCGTGTTTTTTTTTTTTTTAAATGTGTTTGCATTGTGAGGATTTGCAGTACGTGTGCTGTCAAACGGATGAAGATCTTTTCTTAATTAGCTGGCATTTTTTGTAACTGTGTTGTCTTAAATTGCATCACGTTAAGCTCTCTCGGCCACCATATCATTGCATCAAATTACAAAAAATCAGTTGATGTTTAGAGAGATGTTTCTAATGCAGCGTCTGTGGGCGGGATAGTAAATTTGACATTGCTTTCTCTTCTGGCTGCCGTAATTAGTTTCACACAATTTTTGTCCTTTTCCTGAAAGTTCACTCATTCATTAATCTCTAGGTTTACGCAACTATGATGATTTCTGCTGCTGAGGAACCAAAAAAGGTAAAAAGGGTCTTATAACTAAAAATCTATATCTTTAAGCTAATGTTGTTTCCATATTGTGGAGGTCAAAAAGAAGGCCACATTAACCTCACTTGTTCATATTTTACAGTTAAACTTTTTTTCTTTTTCAATCCTGATCATTAGCCTTGGCCATTTAAGCAACTCATTGTACAGCTGGAGTCTTTTAGCAAGAGAAGAGGGGCAAAAAGCTACTTTGTAGAGGAGCTGTATGAGAAAAACATGACTGGAGAGATCTAGTGGTGTACCACTTACGATACTGTGGCCAAGCTTTTATGGACAATTATTTTTTTTCTCATTTCAATTGTGCTTAGCCTTTAAAACACTCGCCTTAAATAGAAAGAAAAACTGGGAGAAAACAAAACTGCTAGATGGATACCAGAATTACAAATCAGCCCCGAGTAAACATACCTCAAATGAAAGAAAATTATATATTTGTCTGAGGGGAAATAAGTAACGTTAAGTCATCTGTGGACGTCGAATGTTAAAAAAATATTGAATGACAACTCAAATATCAACCAGCAGGGCGGTTACCTCAGTCTATCTAACCCTTGGAAACTCATAAGTTCCTCCTGCATCGCCTTCTTAAAGTTTAGACAGCAAAGTAATCCGGCACGGTATATTTCATACTATCTGAAAAGTCTCTCCTGCTCCCTCTCTCTGCACAGCAAACAACGGGAAACCCGCCGTGCAGGAATCTTTGAAGCGCAGATTGAAACGAAGCGCTCCCTCTACAGGCCAACCGCACGCACTGCACAAACACACAATCACCACAACTCATTTGCATGACCTGTGAGAAACACGTTCTAAATGTAAATAAACACGTATGACGTCATAACCGGGTAACAAAATGCATTCGTGCACAATATCCTATCTCTTGGTTTACATTATCATCAAAGTATTGATAACTTAGCCGAAAACACTTTGAAATGTAATCTCAACAGCTCCTGTCATTCTCCAGTTGTGTCTCTCTCACACCCCGGGGGGAGAGATTACGCTGTACCCGGGAACTTGTTAAACTTCTTCTTACATGAATAAGAATAAACATTATTAACAGTAATGTAAAAAACACACACCTAATTGTATCTCGCCTACAGTCTTCGTGTAATACGCACTATGTGTGTGTGTGTGTGTGTGTGTTTAGAGAGAGAGAGAGAGAGAGTAAAAAAACTTATAAAAACTTCCACCTCTGGCTGCGAGGGAGGGGGGTGTTGTGACCCCTTCCTCCCCTCCGTGGTCGCTCCCCCGCCCCACACAGCCCAAGGCAATGCAGCAAACATCCCCAGTAAATCTGTCCCCTCCTCCAACATATCTGAAAAACTTGTGTCCTAAGTGGTGCTGTTCTTCCTCAGCTGTAACACAAATACAGAATGACTCAGTGTAGACGAAGGGTGCAGTTCTTGCCCTGTCATGCATTGCTCGGGTGGGCTGCGGGAGGGGGTCTGCCCTGACTGAGTAGTGTGCAGTTTGATGTTGGTCTCAGATCAGTATACTCTGTATTTTATAGAGAGAGCATTTCGACTTCTTTATGGTACATTTCAATGCAGTACTTGAATTTGCATGATCACCATTTGAAGTGACATAATAATATTTATTTACCAAACAAAGCACATGTAACCTTTTCCACTGGACTGGCAAAAGAAAAACGTTTACAATGAAATATAATTGGTGATAGTCGTTTTAAGAAAGTGTGTATTATTCATGCACACGATCCTTGTTTTAAATAAAAGTTATTGTGCATTATTTTAAGTCTTTGCTTTTCGCTTCAGTTTAGTGATAACTTGTAGATTCCCAAACTAAGGTTTAGCTGAAAATATTTGCATATGATTATACGTGCGAGTTACAATTACAGGCGTTGAAAATACGCGAAACGTAAACAATAGTTTCAGTCATCTGAACAAACAACTGCACACAACGCTGCTGATTTATTAATGAACAGCAAAAGAGCTCCACCAAACTTTTAAACTGCGTTGCAACTATGCACGAGTGAAAGCAAGGGGAGAAAGAAGAAAAAATAAAAACTTGAAACGGAGCAACATAGAGACGCCCACATGTAGTGACGCTTCCGAAGCTCCTCCTGCATTTGGGTTAAAAAGAAATGCAGCGCGGCCACGGAGGAGCAAGACAGAGGGGGTTTCTTTTAGGGCAACACAAGTTTACACAACCAGAACTAGCTTGTTACAGTTTGAAGTTTCCGATTTTTATTCCGCTGTTTTATTTATCCTCGATTGGAAGATGACCACAGCCGTGGTGTCGCCTTTCTTCGACTTCAGCGAAGTGATCAACAACAAGGTATGGAGAAAAGTTTCAGCTGGATCAGTTTGTGTTGTGGAATGTTGAGACAGGCTTTCTTTCTAGGATTAAATGCGTAGTTTTAATCGATATTTAGTAGCTTAAATATAACAATAACTAAATTTACAACCGCTTTTACTCATTTTAAATCGAGACTAAATCAACAATACCAAAGTCTAGGGTTTTGCAGACAGTAAAGTTCCTCCTCTGGGCTTGTTATGGAGAATCTACGACTGTGATTTTACAACATAAGAGAATCGTGTGTTTATAGATGTTTTAAACTGTGGTCTTTTGCTCTTGCTATCAACTTGAACTATTTTATCATTTGAGTCACTCGTTTACCTTCATTTGTTAATTCAAAATGCTCATTCAGTGTAATTTAAAGTACACATTCATTAAGTAAACTTAATTTCAGTTGAGCTAATACATGCATAACCACAGACGTATACTTGAAATGTATATTTATATATCACACTTTAGTACATTTTCCAAAAGTACTCAGCTACCCATGTATGTTTCAGTTAGCTTCCTTTTCATCTGTTTACCAACTGAAGTTTGGAACAACCGGTTTCACTACCTATTAAATGGAGAAAGAAAATGTGTATATCTGAGAAAATAGTTTTAATTGCCCTGTTTGGGTGTAAAAACTTGAATGGTGGATGAATCTGTGCTAAGTCAGGGCTGTCCCATGATTTCATTGAATTAAACTTTGACTAAGAGGAGTGACTTAAAAACAATGAGTCAAGCTGTGTATGAGTCTATTTATGTGGTTAAACCATAACTGCAGTCGGACATCATTTGTCAGTGGAGTTAATGTGTTTTTACTGCGCTGTACAGATGTATCATAAAGGGTTTAGTCTATATTTTTGTAACCCTTGCAAACTTGTCTTTAAATAGCTTATTTTTTTGCTGTGTACTTAGTGTTGGCTAGATAAGTGTAAAAGTTTAGGAATCCATTCAATGTAAACCCATCTATGTACAACATCTAAACTCATATTTCATGTATGGAAAAGCAGCATGAGTTTGTTTGTATGGGTTTCAAGCATGATGAGTATGGTCGTGTGAAAATCAGACAGGGTCATCAGTGTCCACAAGTAAGCAAACACCGGTTTTCACACCTCTGAAACTGTACAAGTTGTTCAGTTTTTATTCATCAGACACGCACAGCAGTCTTTGCATTTCTGAGGCAGTCAAGCGTTCACTAAGTGGGCATCAAGCCAAACTAGCAGTTGTTTAGGCCTGTATTTACTCATGGGTATAACACAAAGCCAGTGCAAAACAGTTAAGATGTGCCAACCACATTGTGGCTTTAAAAAAAATTCATATTTTTTTTTT
This sequence comes from Danio albolineatus, assembly GCA_903798035.1. Classification (NCBI taxonomy): domain Eukaryota; kingdom Metazoa; phylum Chordata; class Actinopteri; order Cypriniformes; family Danionidae; genus Danio; species Danio albolineatus. The sequence goes on along the minus strand of CAIGQQ010038941.1, from coordinate 6,208,276 downwards.
CTGTCTTTCCTTTTTTTAGAACAAAATGCTGAACTACAATAATAACATCCTCAGTTCTCCGCACCCTGTCTCTGTCCCTTGCACTGGGACTAGTCTGTCCATCTCTAACCCCACTGGGTGCCTGCTGGACAGGAAGGCTGTGGGGACACCCTCTACTGGTGGGGTTTACCAGCGCCGGCACTCTGTGACTTCGGCTAACACCAAACTCAACCAAAACCAGTTCTTGAACATTGCTAAGGCAGATCCATCCCTGCTTGGCTCAGGGACTGGAACCACCGGCAGCAGCAACAAAGAGAACCGACTTCGAGACCGCTCTTTCTCAGAAACAGGGGATCGCCTGCTACAGAAGTGTTCGGGCCCTGGAGGCCCTAACAGCCAGGTCAACTCAAGCCGCTACAAGACAGAGTTATGCAGGCCATTCGAGGAGAATGGTGCCTGCAAGTACGGTGACAAGTGCCAGTTTGCCCATGGCATTCATGAGTTGCGTAGCTTGAGTCGCCATCCCAAGTACAAGACTGAGCTTTGCCGCACATTCCACACCATTGGCTTCTGCCCCTATGGCCCACGCTGTCACTTCATCCACAATGCAGAGGAGCGCCGAGGGCCTCCTCCAACCCCGTCCCCCCTGTCGGCCTCCAACAAGATGGAGAGGCCGCGGCTGCAACACAGCTACAGCTTTGCGGGGTTCCCCAGCTCTGGAGGCTTGAGGGACAGCCCCACCTCAGTCACCCCTCCACCTATATTTTCCCCCGATGAGCTGCCTGAGTGGCCTAGCAGCAACCCCTTCACGTATTCCAGCCAGGAGCTGGCCAACTTCTTCAGCCCCAGCCTGGGTAATGCACCTTTGTCCTGCTCTGACCCTTCCTCCCAGGCGCCACCTTCGCCAACATCAACCCCTTACTACTTCAGGGCAATGTCCGAGTCTCCAAACCTCTACGAGTCCCCATCCAGTCAGCCAGACTCACTTTCTGACCAAGAGGGCTACCAGAGCAGCTCAAGTGGAAGTCTAAGTGGATCTGAATCTCCCGTCCTTGACACCACTCGCCGACTGCCCATCTTCAGCAGGCTTTCTATCTCTGATGACTAAAGCGCACTGAGCCAGACCCCCGTCCCCCTTTCCACTGCATGCAGCAGTTTTGAGAGGATGAGATGCTAGCACTCCCTCCACCTCTCTCCATTTCTCTGGCCCCCTAGAAGCCGTACAGTTCCTTCCTTGTATCACTTCCGCTCTGAAACCGATGCAGTGAATTAAGGGATCTTTCTCTTTTTGAATACTCTTTTTAACCAGAACAAGCTAAAACTGTCCCGGCCTCAAGACCCTTCTGTTTTCCGGGCCACATCATGTAGAGCCCTTGCTATGTTCCTGGTGTGACTGTGCCAAACTCGCAGAGTAGGAAATGGATTAGCAACATGCTAATCGTGAGAGGTATGAGACTGTTGTGCCAGGTGCCACAGCTGAAGTCAAGTGTAGCTTCGAGCTGGTGGCATGGTTAAGGGAGAGACCTGCGCCCATCCTCCCCCCTCACAAATTGCCACTCTTCTTAAGGACACTCTTTCATAACTAACTAAAAGTTCACAAGTGTCATGCTTAGACCTTTAACAACTGTCTTTGTAGACCGGCTTAAAGCGAAAAACAGGAAAATACATGAAAAAAAAAGACAAGTGCCTGGGGGTCGAGTGTTGGGGTGAATGGACCACTGTTTCTTTTTATCTTTAATATATATTTTTTTCCTTCTCTATGGCCTGATTATGTAGCTCTTGTTCTGAGTGTGTGCGCCCCCTCCCTTGAAATTGCAGATTGCACCAGTCTGCAGGAAGGACTTTTCTCAGAAGGGTTGAATGAGAATGGAGCTTTGGATTATTTCAGGCACATTCAAATGTTCAGTCAGGTGCTACATGCTCCATGTCTCGCTTACAACAGCACAAAACCCTGAGATGGGATGTCTCCACTCGAAAATGAACAATTCCTTACCATTGTTTTTTTGTTGTTGTTATTGTTATTGTTAGTGCCCCTTTTTCCCATTAGTTGCTGGTTACTTAACATTTGTTGGGAAGGGAATCTTGTTATTAAACCTTACAGACAAACTCTTTCTTCTCTCCCACCTCTAAACGCCGCCTTCCTTCAGGCCACTCGGCAAACAGAGGGGGAATTCCATCATTCCCAAGGTGCAGTTCAACCTCAAGCAGCTTCACTTTAGTTCATGCAAGCACACCTTTTTTCCCATAGATTCTGCTCAGAGGAGCACTTTGTAATTTCATCATCTTTCAAACTCTTGGTTTTGATTTTTATTATGGTCATTGTTTATTATTATTATTATTATTATTATTATTATTATTATTATTATTATTATTATGGTTATATTATTGTTATTGTTTGAAAACCTTTCACAACCGAAGGTTTTGCTTGTCACTGCTTATTTAACTTATCGAAACATATTTATTGGTGATCATATGCATTTTTTTGTTAATTTTGTTTGTATTTATCTTGATAATGAAACGATAGAATATATTTTCTTTTATGTTAAATTATGATCTTCTGTATTAATCTTAAGATTGTGAAGACTTGTCAGCTTTCTTTTTTCACAGTTTAATATATTGTACTACATGACTTTTGTTGGCAACTACACTTAAATGAAACTTAATTTAAAGCAAAAAAAGCAAAAACATAAAAAAATCCTCTGCATTTTCATTTATTTATTGTAGATTTATTTTCATTCCCTGTTCCCAAATATTTGACTGCAAAATCAGTACTACCATACAATCATTCCTAGGTAATAAACTCACATGAGCATCAGCACAGTTATTATTATTATTTTTATTTTTAATGAGAGAGAAAATTCTGCACATTTTTGTAAGTTAGTCCCGACTTGTAGCAAAGAACATGTATTATGGCAGTGAAAACTCTTGCTTCTTAACCACCAAAAGTTACATTTTTTTTGTGAAAAAGAGACTTTGACCAGTCTAGTTTACTGAATGCCTGAGCCTGGTGGTGGATTTGATATAACGAGGAACAAATTATCAGCATTTTGTTTTTAAATATGCATTAATACATGATGCAGGAGTTTTGTGGCCTTAAAACATATGCACCACTTTTTAAAATACCACCATGAAGTGCTTTTTTATTGTTCTGATTGTGCGTTACAAAGGTTTAATGATGTTGCAGGTAATAAACCTCCAGTGTTAAAGCAGTTTATTTGGTTATAGTGGTGAATATGACGAATTGTAGGCAATAATTGTGACCTAATGGGTTGAAGTCCTGTTGTCTTTGGACATTTGGATCTCCCAGCCTATGTAAAGTGCCTCTATTACACATTCCATAAGCAAGCGTTCTTTGCCTTAAGTAAAGCTGGGATGCTACTTTTTTATGACCTGTTGCTTGTATCCTCAGTGGTGTAAGCAGTGATTGTCCAAGTTGGCTAACAGTATAGACACAAAGAAAGTATCTGAAGAGTTGAATGTATTTTTTTTTTTATAAACAGCTATTGCTGTTCACTACAGTGATTTCTATGAGTTTATATAAGATTGATCTTTCTTTTGTAATGACTGATTGCAGTTAAAACCAATAAAAACCCATATTTTTGAGAAAATAAGTCTTCTGGTGTATCATTTCGTGCTTTTTGTGGTGTAAAAAGATTGATTACTGGAACCAAGAAAAGGATACATCTCCTGCTGTCAAATGCTATTAAAGTTGAAAGTTCAATAACCATAATAATGGTGTGTATATACTGCACTGAAGCAGGGTAGATGGTTTTGGCTGCACATGCTACCAGAATGTCTTGTGATTGGCTCGTTCCAGACTTTACTGAACCGTACTTGTGAATGACCACTGTGGAAGAGGGAACACAATCTTCCTATTTGGTCAGGACAGCAATTTTCACAGAACCCATATTTTGGATCATTATGGCTTTACTAATCTTTGTGGATCTGGCGTCTATCATGCAGCAAAGCAGATATTTTGCACATTATCTAATGTTTTGACCCACGATTGACTGATATGAGGGAGTTCCTATAAGAAGTACAGTCATTGGTAGTTTAGAGGAGGATTGATGGAGTATTGTGGTCAAACTCCGTGTTCAACTCTGTGATGACTTGGGTAAAGCAAAAGGACATGCCTCGGAAGTCATCTGGGAAACCGTTAGAGCCTGGCCGTTATGTAACTTTGTCCTCAAACAGATTAAGTTAACTGAAAACCCCCTTCTAACGTACAGTTGCTTTGACGTTAGATCACACAGGATTAGGGGGGGATCCCTAGATTGTTTACTTGCATGAAGTTATTGTAAACATGGATGCATAATTTTTTGGTAACACTTTAGTATCAGGGTCAATTCTCACTATTAACTAGTGGCTTATTAGCTTCCTGTTAGTAGGTGTTTGGTGTTTATTAGTACTTAAAAAGTACATAATCTGCATGATCGTGTTCTACATCCCTAATCCTACCTTAAATCCAACTATTAACCTTAATAACTAGTAATAAGTAACAAAGTAGGAGTTTATTGTGGTCATGCTAGTTAGTTAATGGTGAAAATTGTACCTTAAAATATAGTGACCACTTTTTATTGTGTAAAAACTTGATGAATAACAACAAAAAGGTCCAATTTTAATCAAAAAGTGCTCAGGGGTAGCTTAATTAATGTATCGGTGTTCTTTGGGTAAGGTATTTATCAGAATAAGCAGCAAAAGAAAGTCCAAGGCACTCGAAAAATGTAAAAGAAAAGCCTTTGTTGGCTGTTTGAGACTATAAAAACCAAATCTGATACCACAACTTAGAAACATTTTATGTTTTGACAGTATTTACAGTATTATCAACATTTGAAGTTGTCCTAAAACTACTGAAGAACACGCGTTCTTGTCTTTTAAAAAACATAAAACTGTTAATAATCCTATCTACTTGTCAAACCTTACCATAACGATTTACATCTGTTGTTATTGTGCAAGAACATCTGTGTAAACTTTGACTTAATCGACTAAAAATAGCATAATTTGTTCATAAATCTCAACTCGCATACTTTCTTATCTAGTACAGAGATATTGATATGTTTATTAGTGGATTAGATGATAAAGTACTCTGTATAGTATACATAAAAACCATCTATCGTTGAAGTACAGCTCAATACATGTTTAGCTTGGCACGCAGAGCCTTTCTTTTGTACCTTTCGCAACAAAACCACACAAATATGTGCACCACTTCTATTTCCATTGTGCAGGTGATGGAAAGAACTTCACCATTTGCTTGGTATGTTGTGTCAGGTATACCTATATAAAGAAACCCTCAACCTCCCCATCTTTCCTCCACTGCACTCATAATCTCCGCCCTCAAAAGCGAGGCCACATCCTGCAGAGCTTGTAAAATGTGCCTGTAAACATATAGGTGCTCTGTGTGTTCGCATCATAAACAGGAAGGCAGCACACTGGTTCATATATGGCTTCACCGTTGCTGTTCAACCTGCGGCTGTGTGTGTATCAGGGTTGAGTAATGCTATCAGGAAGTCCTGGAATGGATTGCTATGTTTGTGCAGAGCAAACAGACAACAACATAAATTCTGTATCCCTAGCCACAGCTGAGCATCGGTTTGTGTGTACTGTGTATATATATATATATATATATATATATATATATATATGTGTGTGTGTGTGTGTGCATGAGTACAAGTAGAACAAGTGGAAGGCCAGAGTCAGGGATATCTTCAGATTGAAGAGTATTTTGTTTTCTATGAGGTAAGGGGAATTACTTGCAGATCTACTGCTCAACATTTTACCAAAACAATGAGGAAGCACATGTATCACCATTGGTGTTACTGTAAAGCTCAAGAAATAACAGTCTGTTGTGTCATGGACAAATTTTCCAGGTCCCTTGAGGCATGCGACTGGTTTCAGGTTTCAACAAAAACAACTGAAGACTAAAACTACTCAGAACACCTAAAGGCTTGGATGTTCTTTAAACAAATAAGCTTTAATTTCTTCTACTCGGTCTGGAATGATATGTCTGCAAATGCAAATTAAAACAACAGCATAGGCATCTGGATTTCCCTAACAATACACAGCCACACTTTATTTTAAGGTACAATTCTCGCGATCAACAAATTATTAACTCGAAACTACGAATTTGCTCCTTATTAACACTAAGAAAGGTAGTAGTTGGGTTTAGGTATTGGGTAGGATTAGGGATGAAGAATAACATCATACTTTAAAATAACTACTACACCATGTCCTAACTACATGTGACACAGAACTGCAACACATGATAAAATGTATCTTTTCCATGTTTAAAGAGTTTTGTCCTGACCATCCTTGACATTTTATTGAAATTTCATCCTTGAATTTTGCATTTTATAAAGGGTTTCTATTTTTGTGATGCCGCAGCTGAATGAAAGCATAAACTACTATGACAATCATCACCTCAGGTACTGATAATGTGCTTTATTCAGTGTTAAATGTAGTAATGTGAGTTTGGATACCATTTTATGTGACAACCATACTGAAAGTAGAAGCAAATCTTGTAAATAAAATAAATAGCAAACATATTGTTTGAAAATGGCATTAGAACAGTGACTAAACCCAAAAAAAATATCAATCAACATGTACTTTTAATATGTATTAATAAGTTTATAAACCTTTCCATTTCATTGAGAATACAGTCTTCTATTTTGCACTTCTTAAGAGATTTGGTATTTGACATTTTTCTATAGCATCTGGTGTGGACAGCCAGAGTATTTGTCGCTGTAATCTTGTCATGTATAGTTAGGACATGGGGCCCTATTACAATCTAGGTGCAGTCTAAAGGGCATGGCGCAAAAGCATTAGGGAATTTCTTTTGTGGATATAAAAGGGTGTAGTATGCACTCCACTGAAGGCATCCATTAGCCCACATATTTAAATTTGTTTGTTAAGCAAAAAGATTTGTTTCAAAACTATTTCTAAATTCAGTTCTAATTTCCAGCAAACAAATATAGGAACAAACAATAATAATGAAGTGTTATATCCAAGTTATATCCAAACACACGTCCTATTCTTTTGCTTCATATGGTGATGCATACATCTCCAAAAACTGACTGGTGGACAAATCTAAACTTGTTTTCATTAAAACAAATATAAATATACAGATAATAAATAATACTAATAATAACAACAACACTATACAAAAGGAAATTGTCATGAATAATCTGGCAAAAATCTCCCCGTTATGAAGAAGGCATGACAGTAGTGTTTTATTTAAATCTATGTTGTAAATAATTTTTGTAACACTTAAATATAATAAAAAAAATAATAATATATAAAGATATATGCGTATTGCTGGACACTTTGTGTGTCTTAAGCAATGTCTATGCGCTTGGATCTGCATAGGCGCATAACTAACGTGCTCTGACTTTAGACCAGCTTTTAGTGCAGTCTATTTCAGTTATTCAAAATAGCAATGCACCAACAGCGCGCCTTAAAGGGCGTCGCACACCGGATGCGGCACTCATCGGTGTGAAGCGGCATGCACATGACAGTTGGAATTATAACACATCAGACGCGCACATTCGCATGTTATTTGAAATGAAACTATTCACAAGGCGCTCTGTGGCATGGCATAAATATGAACAGTGTTCTGAGTTGTGGCTGGGTGCCGCGGACAGTCGCCGACTTGTGGCGCCAGTCTGTACCCTGATAGAAACCTGTGTTTAGAATTCTGAAATGCATGACGCTGCATGGCGCAACATGGCGCGTCGCCGAGCTGCGCTTCGCCAAGCGGCAGTTCTGGTGTGCGACTCCGTTAACACACCTCCTTTTTTGACAGGAACACCCATAAGTCCATAAAGTGGTGCAAATGGATTTGCTATTTAAACAATGTGGTGCAAAACCTGAAAATTAGGGTTACACTGGTCTGAAAAAGGCAACAAATCGTGCCAAACACATCTTGCGACTTATTGCATATGTATGATGGGGCCCATGGTGTTAACCAGCCAATACCTTAATAATAGGCATGTAATAAGTCAGTAGTTATTAGTGGGAATATGTACTTAAACTAAAGTGTTACCCAACATACTTGCATTTTGAACTTCATTTAACCCCTAAATGAAGAACACAAAAGTGCTGCTGCAACTACACAGAGGTGCCCTGGAAACCTCAGACAACCCCCTAGAATGATGACAGAACATTTTTCACTGACAAACACCCACCCTCTTAAACTTCATTTAGTTTTGTTTAACACAGCTCCGTTATGGCAAAGAAATATATGTGCTTACATATGACATTTTAAAAAGTGGTTGAGAACTTAAACACCCTGGACTAGTAAATTCTCCCCCTGACTACTGATTCTGAAGCTAAACAGTTATACAATCCTCTGGTCATGAATATTAACCTTGGCCCCCTGGCTGTTTCCACAGTCCATCACATGTTTTATTTTACTGCAGCGCAACAACCCTTGACCTACGCAAAAGCAGAAGAGTATGGCATAGGAAGGTGTTGAGAAGAAAAGAACTCAAAAACTTTGCGGTTTGGAAAAGTTTCAGCATGAAGGTGAGCTGATAGTAGGACCAGGTGCAAAGGAAAGTGTGGTTGTGACTGCACCAAACCACTCGTCCTATTTGCAGCATTTTTTTCTGCTTGCTGAAACAGCACAATGTCGCGTGTAGGGTAGACTAAATTAAAACGATGAAACTGATCTAATTGACCCTGTGCCATCTCTGCTCTGTATTGTGCTCTCCATTTACATTGTTAGACCTTAGAATAGGTCGATTCAGTTCAAGTTTATTTGTTTAGTGCTTTTCACAATAATTACCATTCCAAAGCAGCTTTACAAAGGTGCACATTATAACATAATCAACAAGCTGGGGTGTTGTGTATAGGGTGGACGGTATATATATATACAGAGTTAACCTGTAGTTATACACTAGAGTACTTATCGAAAAGGTGATTTCTGTGTGTATTTTCAATGAAGTGATTTTACCATCACAATAACTAAGAACAAATTGTGTATTGTGTTTTGCTTAAGGCATTGTGATGTCCTCGTAGTGTTGGCATCTTCTATTCAAAGGTCTAGCAAATGTGTAGTTGCACTTTCTGCTATGTAACTACTGCAACTTTCACTAGGGCTGAATAGACACGTTGGATGTACAAAATGACACTGAAAGTCAACTGCTGTGGCTAATACATGAAGATAAAACTAAAAAAGGCAGAAACAGCATATCTCTACCCTTTAACACGCTGCACATTTTAGATCGCTGTCAAAAAACATCAATGTACAATGAGGCGGAAGCCAATCTCACATGTTTGATGTTGCTTTTGACATTTTAGAGGTGTGAGAGTATTGACGCACAATGCCTCTGCATCTCTAAACCACGTTTCTTTGATGTCCTTCCTGCTTCACACGTTGTGAAACCATTTCAGAGCCAAGTTAAATTATTAGCAAGCATTGGATGGCCTTGAATGTTTTCCATTACTTTTCTCATAAAGACCCTGTCTACGTCTAATATTAAGATGTATACAAGTGGATGATGCTAAATGCAGGTGTAAATATAGTCTGAAAGTTGCAGAGTAAAAGTTTTTTTTTTCTTTTTGATTTTAATTTGATCATGCTTTCATAATGTAGATGTTCATGTGGTCAAATCTGTTCAAACAGAAACCTAAGGTTGTGTAACCTCACTAAAGGCGCAATGTGTAGGATGTTTACTTCTTATATACTAAAACAGTTTTATATATTTTCTTGGCTTATGTTCTTCCATTATGCCTAATGTTTTGAAGTATATTCATAAATAAGCTATTTTAACTAGCGCCACAGACCATGTCCTGTTAATGACATCCCACTACATTGATTTCCAGTCCGAATTTATAGCAAGACGCTTTAATAAGTGTTTTATTAGACTGTACAGAGTTTTAGCATTATAACAGCATCTTTAATGTATTTAGTATGATAAAACAATGCTGCTGTTTCCTTAAGTATGTCCTAAATTGCATACGTATGCACTATTCTACACCGTTTTATACAACCCTAAATCAGAAAGAGCTGGAACAGTATGATAAACACAAAAAAAAAGAAAAAAAAAAAAGAGAAATTATTTCTGAATTTACTTTGACTTGTAATAAAACAGCACATTACTTAACGTGTTCCTCATTATTTTTTCAAAATAAACACTTACTCCAATTTTGGTTCTTTTAAAAAAAAGGTTGGAACAGTAAAGCATTTACACTTTGTAGTGTTATCATTCCTTTTCACAACACTTAAAAGACATTTAGGGACTGAAGACACCAAGCAATGAAGTGTTTCAGGTGTAATTTGTCCGACTCTTTCTGCAAATGAGTCTTAGGCCCCGTTTACACTAGTGCGTTTTCGTTTTAAAACGCATACGTTTTGCTATGGTTACGCCATCCGTCCACACTACGCCGGGGTTTTCGAGACGTGAAAACGGATCGTTTTGGAAACACTGGAGAGGCCGTGTTCATTCTAAAATGCTGCTGCTGCGTCTTATTGTGAATGTGGGAAAACGGAGACATTTGAAAACGGAGGGGTGGCTGCTGAGATTTGCTGCGTGATTGGGGCTTTGGGTCATTGCGTAACCTTCCCTTATTCGTCAAGCGCACATGGCTATAACGTCACCGGAAAACAGCAGACCAGCCTTCACTGTAAACACTGTATTTTCGATAGCCATGGATGTTTTATATTCATTTGTTACTTTAAGTAACAACTCAACCTCGTCGTCTGTCCCCAAAAAGATCTCTCTTGCTCTTTGCAAAGGACGCATGCTTCCTGTTTATACTTGAATGCGCATGTCCAGAGTGCGCTAATAATCACGTGATATACGTTTCTGGTGGAGTATGAAAGACGGAGATCTGTTAAGATGCTGGGTGAAACGCTAGTGTAGATGCGGATCGTTTTCATGCTAAAACACTGTTTTAAAACCTAAATGCACTAGTGTAAATGGGGCCTTAATAGGGTTCAAAATGCACCACACATTCTCTATTGGAAACAGGTTGGGACTGCAGGCAGACCAGTCAAGTACCAGGACGTTGTCATGTGTGAAAAATGTGGTTTTGCATAATCTTGTTGAAATATGCACTAATTAGGCGCTAAGGTTAGATTCATTTGATTTTGTCATCAAAATTCTCTAATGTAAGTAATTATGCTGCCTTCCTTTGGTGAATATTGTACTCATGACAGTACAGCACTACTTGGTAGTTTGGTCATTTATTTCACTAATCTGGCAACCCTTAAACGTTGACTAATTTTCATTAGTTTAAAAAAAGTTAGTGTTCCATTTGGGATGGCACTAAACTCATACACTACACGGTTCAGTGAATAAGTGCATAGTTTGTCATTTGGGACCCGATTATTTTTTAGCTAGATAGAGTGGTATGATTCAGATCTAGATCTAGCCTAATCTTAATCTTAATGGTGTGAATCATACATTTGTTTTAGTTTTAATCAGTCTTGAGTCACTCTGTGTATGGTTTTCTTTTTTTGTCCCCTTTCAGGTCTACATTTAAACTGTTTAAGTTTCCTTCCATGATAGATCAGAAGGATTGTTTTTCCACAAAGAAATCAGGAAAGTGATTGAAAGTGGACTAAAGAGTTGGATTAAAAAAAACAGGTGTTTAAGTCTACTTGTAAACAGGGCCCAGGATCCCACACATTCAATCACGTCTTGGCTGAGTCTTGTTGAAAGCAATGTTCTTGGAACTATAAAAAACTGGATGCAGATTTTAGATTTTAATGGGTCGTCAATATTGACTACATCTGGTAGCCACTTAGATGTAATTGAACTTAATGAGAGTTGGATATACAAGGCAACATGAGCTACAAAAAAGCAACAGTGGTGTGACGCAAATGTTATGTAAACAGGCGACATGATCTGCAGCCTTTGTGACCTCTATTAATTCAGTGTGAATTGTACATAAAAGAGACCGGTCTGCGTGGTTTAAAAGGTCAAACTCTAGACTGTGGGTGCGTGAAAACCTGATCTATTTGTGTAAGCATGTGTGGGTGAAGAGCGATTGAGGACACCAAGACCCTCATATCAGGCCTCACACTCACACTCGGTCGGGCTCTATCTGAACATTCCAGCATTACCTATGTAAATGAAATACAAAAGTATTGTTTAAAGAGTGATTTCAATTTCACACAAGTCAAAAATCCCTGTCAATATCTTGCGCATAATGTGTTTACCTATCTAGCTTTGTCAAACCATTTAGGAAACATTTCACCAGCATCTACAAGCTTTGTTTCAGGTTGTCAGCTGTCTCCTGAGGGCAGCGAAACCCTTCAACACGCACTCAGGCTCCAACATGTCAGAAGAGTATGGGAGACCAATGATCTGCTTATCTTCTGGATGAACCTTAAGTAAATGCCTAAGGGGGAATATTGCCTTTGCTCCGTTCACACACTCGTACACGCCCCGTGTAGTTCTTATCCACAGTGGGACCTTGAGTAAGCACTAAGAAATGACACGCTTCGATAACCTGCTTTCTCAAAATAATCCACGATAACATTGTTGTAACAGACAGACAAACGAAGAACTGATAGCCTTATCATACGACTGGTTCAGAATGAGTCATCTGTCTGCTAAGGGCACTATAAAAAAGTTTGAAAGGCGGATTCATGAATGTGACTGGTATGGAATAAGACTTCTATGTCTTATTCATAGAAGGAATAATTTGTGGTTTGGAGAGGCGATAATGATCATTCGTAGGATTCTCACGTGTTTCATCACAACTGGCAAGCAACTGACAAGGTGATATGCGATAAAGAATATGACTCAAATTATTGACACACACACACATAAAACACACAGTCCCTGAGGGAAAAAATGCTCCTTTACCATTCAGAACCTGCCATTAGAAAAAACCTACCTAACCTGAGATTACACTGGTAAATCTCTCCGCAGATTCTCTGAGGCAATGTTCCATCAAGATTAGGCCCAAAGAAAACCAGTCGGGCCTGTTTCTTCCAACCCCCTGCCCTCAGGGCATGCTCGCTTGCTCAGACAAAGTGCGCACACAAACACAAACGTTCTCACCTTGACATAAACACGTGTACAACAAACCATAAAAACACAGAGATCGTGCCGTGTATGTTAGATGATGGTACTCTGGGCCAGCAGAAGTGTCACACTGAAAGGGATGTGGAAAGTCTAATAAAGGTCATGCTACAAAAACACAATCTGGGCAACCACAGAAAATTCTATTTACTTTAGTTCACAGCTTCAACATTCAATGTGTGCTACAGAGGCAGCTCAGGAAGATTAACACCTTCAGATGACAGGCTTTTAGCACCTACAACTTCTGGTGGAAATTTATATGTATGCATGACCCATTGTGCTCATGCAAATTCAGGAGGACTGAGGCATTTACACTACTACGTTTTAGTTATAAAATGCATAAGATTTGCTATGGCAATGCCTTTGGTCCACGTTGCCTGGAGTTTTCGTGTGCCGAAAACTGAGCTTTTCGAAAATGCTGAAGAAGCCATTTCATTTAAAAACGCTGCTACTTCGTGTCAGTGTGGATGGGGGAAAACGGAGACATCTGAAAACGGAGGCATGCCTGCAGACATCTGATTGGGGCTTTTTCCCAATATCAAGTGCACAAGGTTCAGTCTTGCATCCTTTTCTTGTAAAGGAAAGTTCAGACACACCCTGGCTATGTTGTTTCACTATGTGAAGTTTATTTATAAACTAATTTTGAGAGGATTACGTGCAGATGATTGCTCGCAGCTGGTCCCACATTATTCAATTTATTCAATTTATGATTCACCAATCAGATGAGTCCTAGGCCACTATATATACCCTAAGTTCCATATCACAGCCATCTTCGTTTTGAAGAACCCCCTTCCACCCCTACTCCTCCTCCTTTCCTGGATGGATGGCACGGTGGCCCAGTGATTAGCACTGTTGCCTCACAGCAAGAATGTCACTGGTTCTAGTCCTTACCTAGCCAGCTGACATTTTTTGTGTGGAGTTTACACGTTCTCCCCGTGCTCATGTGGGTTTCCCCTGTGTTCCCCGGTTTCCTCCCACCGTCCAAAGACATGCAACTTAAGTTAATTGACTAATCCAAATCGGCACCATAGACATGCTCCTAGTAAGTAGCTATCTTTTCATAGCAATCACTATCCGTTCATTAGCTACCCACAGGGGAGTTCTCAAGATCTACCTGAGCTCAAACTCTCCTCTCGCCTTGCAAACGGGAGGGAGCCCTGGGCTCGAGGATCTTATGAGCTCAGGGCTCTCTCCCGGAACAGCATGACAAACAAGCTTTATAATCAATCATCAGCTAAGTGTGAACTCTTGAAACTAACAATAAAAAAAAACATGATATAAGGAATTCTCTATTTTCATTTTGATATTAACAACTTAACAGAAACCAAACATGCTGAGGCGTCGTGGAGCCACATATTTATATGATTGTAATCATCACAGTATGCACAGTTATAACAAATAGGAGCCTATAACATAACTTCCCCCTTTCATTTTCATTGAAAAATATGAAACACACCATGTGTCTTTTGCTGAATATCAGTTTTAATAAGCAATAATGGCCATTATAAAAGTATAACATACAATAAGTTTTTACATTATAGAAAATAAAGGCAAGCAATCAGTCAAATGTGCATGTCAGTGTACGTGGTTACATAATATATTAACTATCTTTGCGCTCAGCCAAAACATTTACCTGAGAACAAGTAATAAATTCAAAAGACAAAAGAGTCGTTGGATAGAGACAAGATGAATTAAATATCACGTAAATGTCACTCAAATATAGTGAGATGAGATCTAGCATTAGATCCTTGAAGAACTGTCCGACATGCGCTGCTCTCACCTGGGGTTTTGCGTTCAAAGCACTCACTGACTGCCTGGGGCTCCCACATGGAAAGCATATACAAAATCTATATGCAGTATAGATTAGTATAATGTGATATAGTATAATGTGATAATATATATGCTGCATATATACGCATATATGCCACATATAAGCAAAATTAAGGTGCATATATGTGCATATACAGGCCATAAAGGTCTCCTGTATTGCTTTTTATATGCACATATAAGCCCTATATCTACATACAAGATATATCTCCTGTTTAGCTCATATCTCACTTTGGCAACTGTCATGCTCGATGCCTTGTTCATAATTTTATTATTAAGGCTAAGAACTAGCTAACTAAGAGTTTAAAAAACTTATGAATGTGCGTGCGAATAAAGCAGCGTTTCCATCCATAGAGTCAAAGTGAACAAAATCGTCACTTCCTGATTAACTGGCGCCAAATATCAAGACAAGATTAACTGGCGCCTTAGAAGACATTGTTGGCACGCAATGAACGCCTGGTGGCGTTTGAAGGTGTCAGACGCATTTTATTATAGGTTTTGATATATGTGACATAAAATTGGCCATTCTCCTATATATATGTGCACATATATGTACATAAATGTACATATAGGAAAACTGCCAATTTTATATATGTCACATATATTAAAAACCTTTAACAAAACCTATATTAAAACATAAATGTTTATATACTGTAGGTTCTTTCCATATGCTGCCGCTCATGTTAGAGTGTTTTTATGGTTACGTGATTTGCATTTTCAGTGGTGTAGTGTGGATGGAGAACTTTTTAGAAACACTAGATGAAACGCCAGTGTGGACATGGATCGTTTTCATTTTAAAACACGTTTTAAAACTAAAATGTATTAGTGTAAAGTGGGCCTGAGACAAGCTACTGTTTTTTGACCGTAAATGAGATCTAAAACGGACCCAAGCAATTATCAAGCAAAACAGTTTTCTTCTTTGCCTAACTTCCACAAACTAAACAGAGAGTAACTTCTCCTGTGTATGCAGTAGTCAACATTTGAAGTAAGCAAAACCTTTTATCAAAGTTGTCCTAAAACTATTGAAAAACACCCATTCCAGTTGTAGGACAATTAAAAAAAACTGTTTTGATCCGCTTCATATGTTGACTACGGTAGTTTTAAATAACCATTCAACTTACTGAGAGGATTTTCAAAGTATAATGTATCGGATTCACTTTGCATACTCTAGACCACCCAAAACTAAATTCTGGGAATTTCTATCATGGTCACAATGACCACTGTTTGATGGAAATGAGTGTGTGTCATGTCAGTGAACTCCCATGTGCATTTAAATGAATTGAACTCAAATGGTTGTGCACAGCTGTACGGGTGCACTAAGACGTGTTGTCACGCTCCTGTGGAGGCAAACAGGGTGAGGATGGTGTGCTCTATTGTTTAACAGAGGAGACTTAGGAGTTACAGGAAGAGCGGCACAATGAAATTCAGGGAGCTCTGTAAATCACAGCTTAAATGATCCACCACCTGTTTGCCTGTCCACCCTCATTCCTTATCTAGCCATTTTTAAATCTCTCTTCATTATACTGTGAATGCCACCATAGTTGTGTTATAAAACCTGAGTGGCTTAACTAGCCAGTGTTGTAGCGCAACATACGCTTCCTACACTAAAGAGGCCCCTTTACGTTTATATAATATCGTGGCTAGAAGCAATCACTGTCCATAATGACAAGTGGGAAGAAATGCTGACAGTAACTACCACATTTCATTCTTTTCAGAAAACATCAGTAACACTTCAATATGTGCTGTTAGCTTAGCAACATGCTAATGTCAAAACTACTCAAGGAGCTCATTAGTCTTTGGAACAGTTTTTGGGAAGTCTGCTGCATATGGCACTTATCAGCCTAATGAGATCTTCTAAAATTGACAAATGGGATGCCCTGTGATCTTGTGGACCTAACGTGCATTAGAACATGCGATCATTTTAAAGTGAAAAGACAGTTAATGTACAAGAAGTGTGACATTTGGGACAGGCTCAGATAGCATGCATAAGCATATATACTATGGCTATGTGTATCATAAAATGTGCAATATAAAAAAGCATAAACCAATACCAAGACAAATGCAACAGTAGCAGTATGTTTCCATCCAAAAATGTGAATTAAATTTATGCTAAAAACAGGAATATAGCATAAAAGACATGTGAATAAGCAGCGTTTCCATCCATTGAGTCAAAGTGAACAAAATAGACACTTCCTGATTAACTGGTGCCAAATATCAACAGTAAGAATTTAATTTATTGATGTAGGAGAAGCTGTGTAAGGGTTTTTAATAAACTACTTGCGCCAGGACAATGTTGACATGCAATGAACACGTGGTGGTGTTTGTAGGTGTCAAACGCTGTTGACAATTCAAGAGGTAATTAATAATACAGTAACACTAATACTGAGACGGTTCAGCATTTTAGAATGACAAAAACAACATTTCAGATGCTTTAAAATGTTCTCAGCATACTGTAATTTGTTCGTTAAAAGTGTTTCCATCGTACTTTATGCTCATCTTTTCATATCAAATAAAAGTTTATCCTACTCAGTTATGCACCTTTTTTATGCACATTTTTAAAATTGATGCACATCTTGGTGTTACCATCAACCTTTTTTCATGCGTATGTCCAAAATGCGCATAAAAATAGGGGGATGGAAACATAGCTATTGACTATATTTTTGGGGTGTGTGTGTGTGTGTCGGGGGATTTTCTGTTAAACCTAATGTGCTGCAAAGAGTCATTAAAAAATGAAAAATGTTGTTGATGTACAGTCCATGCACCACTCTTCACATTCATGGGAAAATGGGATCCAGGTGTTCAGGAACTTTTTCATGTGCACTCATACATATGAAATTATAATATCAACAGGAATGGATGGTCATAATGAATTACAACCATCTTGTTTATGGAGTTTTCCAGGAACGGGCAAGAATGACCTGGATCGGAGGGTGGAGAATAGATGTAGATTTGTGGGAAGGAGGCCTGGGCTAAGATGTGTCTTTACTTGGGCAATACATCTGCACAATTTTCTGGGCCAAGTCACATTTCTGTGCTTGTGCTGCAACCTAGAATTGTTTCCCTAGGCTGACAAGATCAGGATCATAGGTAAATCCAATGTAGACTCATTGTGAAAACGTAGCCCAATATATATTTCTGAAGAAGACAAAAAATAAATACATAAATAAATAAAATAAACAAATAAATAACAGGGTGAGAATGTGGTAAAATCTGAAAATGTGCTAAACATTAGGGGCTTTTTCTTTTTTCTGGATTGCTTTTTAAAACACTGTTGGTTGGGTTAGGGAAGGGGGTGGCTGGGGCAACCAGTTGGTTCGTCAGTCAGTCAGTAAACAGCGGCCTTTGATGGATTCGCGAACACCAAAACTGCAAAAAACCCCAAAAAAACATACCTTCTGAGATGTATTTTGTGATCTCCAGAAATGTACATAGAGCTATGTTTTCAGAATGAGTCTGGGTTAAATCAACAATCAACCTCAAAAGGAGACATTTAGAGGTGGCCTTTAATTGATAAACTACTTCTCCCACATCTTTACCTTTTTCACTCTTCACATTTTCAAAGATTGTTAGGTCAGGACAATAGGTTCTCTGGAAAGCATACACAAGATTTATTTCCTCTATAGTATCACTCACCACAAAAGGAACCTTTTGATGAGGTCCATTCGTATTTTAACCTATTTAAGTACGGTCACACTTTATTTTGATGGTCCGTTTGTTGAATTTAAGTTAAATTGCAACTAATTCTCATTAGATATAAGTAGACTGTTAGGTTGGAGTTAGGGGTAGGGTTAGTGTAAGTTGACATGTACTTGCAAAGTTTCTTATAGTCAGTTAAATGTCAGTATCAACAGATATTAAGTAGACAGTCTACTAATACCCTAATGAACCATTGAAATAAAGTGTTACCAAAAGTACTTATGTCTACACTGTGATCTTTGTTTACACACTGAATATGGAGATGTGTGGATAAACCTAAACAGATCCTTAGACAGATGTTACATCATAACTTGTAGATGATGTTTACCCTTAGACAGTGAGCTCAGTGGAACATACAGGCAGTTCACGAACTGTGTGCCATCATTTGATTACTTCCCTTCTGCCCTGTATTTAGTTTGTTTTAATTTGGACCATCGCCTGGCTCTTCCCGTTTGTCCTATTAACTTTCATCCATGTCGCTGCCCAGCATGCAACATGAGGAACCAAGTTGTTTTTCCTTCCTTTCTTTTTTTGATGACCACTTTGACCAATAGGTTGTTTGGTATTAGTCACCTATTACTTTTTCCTAAAATGGATATTCTATAGAGATGTCTATGTTCCTTTTTTAAAATTTCAGTCTCTACAAAACCAGACACATTAAAAGTCACATCATGACCTTTTGACAATGATTGCTTTTTCCTAAAAGCGCACCACAAGTGGTTTTCTGCTAACTGAAAGGAGGAAGAAAGGGAAAATAATGACCACAAATAAAAGTACAGAATTCAGATCTAAAAAGCGTGATATTGATTTCAAAAGCACCTATCTACAATATTGTTCTAAAGACTTTTTTTTATTTGAAGAGTGACTGTTGGAAAGAGGCTAGATTTTGACAGAATATGACCATAGACATGTCAACATTCTGTATGATTGGGTCTATATTGGGTGGTAAAGGTGGGCCTCCCTCTGGGCGCCAGGCGGCTGGGGAATATCTGATATGGACAGGGAGGGGTTACAGAGATCAGATAGGGGAGAAAAAAAGAGTCTCCAGTGTCCCCTCCAGCTTTGATTTAACAGGAAAAAAGCACAGTATAAAAACAGAGGAAGACTGTCTTGAAATGCACACCTTGGTGAAAGCTGCTTGTGTATAATGTATCGAAGGTGGGCCCCTTTTTTGAAATGCTGCCAAGCCTGTGGCCACTATTGGCAGTCGCATTAATCCAGAACAGGAATAATGGCAGTAAAGGAGGAGCCGGAGCCGAAACATTACCTGGCAATTACAGGGGCAGCAGGACTGGGGGTGGGGTGAATAGCACAAGAAAATGCAGAACATATGGGAGGCAACACAAGAGTGGACACCTGACCTAGAGCGGGTCAAAAATACAACTTACTCCCAGCAAACCTAACGGTGTGTACAAGGAGTCTGTTGCAGACTGGGGTCATGTAATGTTTGTGTAAAGCCACTCCAGAAACATCTAACCCAATGGAATCATCAGAGCCCGGCAGCCAAGAGCTAGAGCCAACCTTATGTGCAGCCAACACACACATTATAAACTCTCCAATCAATTAGGAAAGCTATGAAGCGACGATTATCGGTTAACACATTGCTGACAGGCCATGAGGCGGAATTTGCACATGGACATTTTTGCCAAAAAAAAAAGACATTAAAGAACAGCATGAGGATTCTGAGTATCATAACCATCCAGGCCCACCTGCAACATATCAGGTTCTGTGCAAGGAGTGGGACAATACACTAGTCTCTCAGGAAATTTTGACTCATGGTAGAGGGGTCTCCCTTGGGTCTTTTGTTTTATTTTTACGTGCCAGTGACGCACAGGATTCACAGCTGACTCTGAGCTTTTAGTGTAAACACTGCTACCACCACTGGGCCAGCTGTTAAGCTTCTTATTTCTCTCATGGTTGAAGTGTAGCTTCAATCTTTTTAACAAGTGCGGTCACATCGGTGCGTCATATGATCAACTACTAAATTCAAAATCTACTTCCTGCGATGGCTCATGCTGAGCCAGGTGAAGAGACACATAGCACTTGTCATAAATCTCACATTATTGTTGTTTTCAACTTAAAACTTTACAACTTTCAATTGTAACTAGATCATTTTCTCCACTTTTCTCCCAGTAAAACAGCCAGAAGTTGATGAACATGTTGTAAATCCAGCAGCTCTGATCTCTTCACTATCAGCTGTCATAGATCAATATATGTATTTTGGATTTAAACAGCTTTATAATGATCATATAAATAGTACATGCTCTTACATATATTTAAGAATTGGAATATCAGATATTTCACAAAATAATTAGGGTGTTTACCAATATTTGCATAAAACGGAAAAAAGAAACCAAAAAAGCAATATATGCTGAAATCAGAGAGACTGCAGTGTGACACGACATACTTGACCTGTCATCATAGAAACTTTAAAGCAATGCATCCTAATTATTGGTCGGGGGAGGGGTCAGTGAGAGTATTCAGAACTTATGCATGAAAGGGTTGAAGTAAGGGTTGATCCAGTTACTGGCTGTATTTTTCCATTGGGTAACTGGTTGTTTCAAAAACTAAAATGCAAGAAGGAAAGTAAGCTAGTTGAAGCAAGCAGAGTTGGATAGAGCCTTGGGACTGGTTATAGTATTCCCGTAGCAAAGAATTAGATAATGAGGTCAAAGCTTTGGCTCCTGTTGATTGGCACAGTTTATGTAGTTGGTGAACTTGTAGTGTTATACAAGAGTGCATTGCTCATGGCTTGACCCCTTCATTTCAGTCAGATGAGGGAAAAACAACCGCTGAATGGGAAAGACAGAGACGGAGAGAAAGTGTGTGCAAGAGAGATGCTGATGAAAGCAGAACGGAGGGAATATAAACTGAAGTCCCAGCAGCTGTGTCGAGGGCTACGGGGACGACTCTCCCGGCCAAGTTCCATGTCCGCTCTGATTATGAGCTTGGAACAATGTGGCCCATTGTGGGCTTGCTGCTTCACCATTCTCTCATCATCTCCCACAACCACCCCATGCTTCTCGCTCGGTCCATCTCACACAAACACTCGCTTTATAGATTATGAGCACACTCTCGTAAACCACAAATCTAGGCAAAGAGATACTCTGAATCACCACATCTGTCCTGTGATTCTGCTTTTGGCAGGTAAGGCAGGTCTGACTTGGAAGCATTGAAGCTAAATGGAAACACATCTAGGTGAGTCAGCCTATTCGCCACAAGGGCCTTGTATAATCCTGAATCAACACAACCTGCTTTAAATAACACTCGGAGAACTAAAGAGAAAGCCAATTACCTTAGACTGGGAGAAATACAATTGCCCTGAGCTATTAGCCTCATTTTCACAACTTTTTGATTTAAGACACCATACCCAAAGGCATAACCTGTTTTTGAAGTAATGCTTATGACAAAACATGCTTTAAACACTGTCCTACTTTCAAGATGAAGGTCTCCATTGTCAGTCTGTCAACCCTGAGTCAACAAGGCTGTCGCTGCTTTACAGACTTCCAGTAGTGCTAATTCACACACGAACGTCCTATTGCATAATGTGACCTAATTCTTGCACAACCCGCAGTCTAAGGGCTATCATGCATGAAAGAACTCCACGATGCTTGGAGTCTGATTAGATCTGAGTTTCAAGTGACAATTTTGTTACACCTACAGTAGCATACTTTTTATTAAGGTGAACCTGGTCAATGTCATCATACAAAATAGTTTGAACAATGTGGCTAATATTGATGCACTTTCTACTATTGGACATTGTTCAGAGAAACTAATATTATTTATACTGGGATGACAATTCAATTCAAATTTTCAAATTAATTCCAAACCTGCACAATGCAACACAGGCTCATTGTGAAAATGTAGCCCAATATACATTTCTGGAGATCGCGAATTATGTAGCCAGAAGTACGTATGGCTGCATTTCAGCTTTAAAACGAATGCCACGAGGCGGTATGATGCCATCCCTTTTCAAACTTACCAGCTGACCGCTTACCTCAGTATGGACGGCTTTCCCGCTGTTACCAGTTTGTCCAGTTAGCTTGTCATGTACATAGCGGACTTGAGACATAGAGAGGAGTTGGCCATAATGACGGTGTTCAAATCTGGTGAAGAATGGTTCCAGAAAGCAGGTAAGACATAAACCTAAGACATAAAAAAATTAAATAAACAAGTAAATAACAAGGTGAGAATGTGGTAAAACCTGAAAACATGGTAAAAATTAGTCAAGGTTTTTTTCTTTTTCTGGATTGCTTTTTAAAACTGTCAGTTGGGTTTAGGGAAGTGGATGTTTAGGTCAATCAGTGCTGTTGTAAACATTATTGGTTGGGTCTAGGGAAGGAGGGTGGGTCAGTCGATCAGTCGATCAGTCAGTCAGTCAGTCATTCAGTCAGCCAGCCAGCTAGTAAGTCAATTCAATTCAATTCAATTCACCTTTATTTCTATAGCACTTTTACAATGTAGAGTGTGCCAAAGCAGCTTTACATAGAATGTTATAGTAAATTGAAACCGTGTCAGTCCAGTTTTTAGCGTTGGAGTTCAGTTCAGTTCAGTGTTGTTTAGCGGCCACTGGTGGATTTAGGAAAAGCAGGCGTGAATGGTACTAGTGAGAGAAATTTAAGATCTCAAAAAGCGTAAACAGCAGTCTCTGGTGGATTCGCAAAAACAAAAACTTCAAAAAAAGTACCTCCTGGATGTATTTCACAAGCTCCAGAAATGTATATAGGGGTACGTAATCAGAATGAGCCTCGGTTGACAACTTCCTTCTTCTTATTCATTTTACTTTCATTCAGGAAAGAAAAATGCATGGAGTACATTACTCCTCCCGGGAATATGTTGCAGAGTATATGTTTAAAAATGTTAATTTTGGGTGAACTAAACACATAACTTTTGTGTTATTATGAAATAAGGCTAACCAGCCACTTGTTGATTACAGGAACTGTGATAACATTCAAGGACAGCAAAATGAGCCTGAACTCAACAAAAGCAGGTCACAGCACTCTGCACCCTAGTGAGCGGTAATCAGACCAAATCTTGCCTGAGGAACAACAGATGCAGAGGTGCTTTAATCACCAATACACAACACCTGCAGTAAAGAGGTCTAGTTAACATTTTATAAAAAAACTCTTGAGAAAGGAAGCACAAGAGATAGACAGAAAGAAAAAGAAGGGGGGGTGGGGGTGGGGTCGAGTTTAATTTTCATGAATGAGATATCCAGAGAAAGCATGACGATGGTCTATATTTTCAGGCTGTTGCTGCTTTGGTTTCAAGGTTCTGTGATCTGATTGGATGCAGCTGCGGGAGAGCACCATGGGAATGAAACAGCAGCTGGATTTCATGCACAGCCTTAGAACCTAGAAAAACAAACTCTCTCTCTCTCTCGCACTCACAAACTCTGTGTGTGTGTGTGTGTGTGTGTGTGTGTTATTAACATTTCAAGTAGTGCACCGTGTCCCAGGCTTTTCACAAAGTGCAGTGCTGAAGTATGTGTGTACACGTTACAAACAGATTCTAAACAAATGTAAACAAATCACTAGTTCTGCTTCAAAAGTACGCTACATGTGGCTCTACATTTGGCTTGTAAAACTGTGATCACGATTAATCTCGTAATTGAAAATGTGAAACTCAGAACTATATATCTGTGGAAAATTTTAGATATTAGTTTAGCCTAAGTACCAATTCACACTATTACTAGGGCCAGATTGAATCTGCGGACATTTTTTGCTATTTTTGTGCAAAACTTTGTTTAAAATTAATATATGAAATAAAAAGTAATACCTTTTTTAAACTTTTATTTATTTTTACACTGCGAATCCAATTAGATCCACTTTATTTGTTAAACAAAGCAAGCCTCTCGTATAAAATATCTACTAAAAGACAGAAAATATTACTTTACAAATAAATAATAAATAAATCATATGAATATTTTCATATTAGTCAGTAGTATTACTGAAATTAATTTTAAAGCTGAATAAATATAAATGTACACACATTTACACAAATAAATAAACAGAATCAATGATGGGTTTAAAATCTGCGGAATTCCGCGTGCGCAGTGTGGGCCTACTTATTACCTGCCTATTGAGATATTGGCTGTTTATTAGTGTGATCTTATTCAGTCATTCATTCATTATCCTTTGGCATAGTCCCTTTATTCATCAGGGGTCACCACAGCAGAATGAACCGCCAACTTATCCAGATTATGTCTTATGCAGTAGATGCTCTTCCAGCAGCAACCCAGTACTGGGAAACATCCATACACTCTCACATTCACACACATACACTATGGCCAATGTAGTTTATTCAATTCACCCATACCGCATGTCTTTGGACTGTTGGGAAAACCAGCAAACAAGGGGAGAACATGCAAACTCCACACAGAAATGCCAAATGACCTTCTTGCTGTGAGGGTACAGTGCTAACCACTGATGTCTTATTCTACATATTTAATACATAAACCCACCTACTTCTACCTTACTAACTATTAATAAGCAGCAAGTTGGGTTTTTTATAAACTAATTTCGAGATAATCACATGCTTATGATTGAACACAGCTGGTACCACATCACCTCTACGTATTGCACCAATCAGATGAATCCTGACGCACTATAAATTACCAGAGCTGGTCATCTTCATCTTGAAGAATCCCCCCTTCTACCCCAACTCCTCCCCCTCTCTGATAGGGCGGCACGGTGGCCCAGTGGATAGCACTGTTGCCTCACAGCAAGAACGCCGCTAGCTCGGCCTCCTCCAGAGCCAGTTAGCGTTTCTGTATGGAGTTTGCATGTTCTCCCCGTGTTTGCGTGGGTTTTCCCCGGGTTCTCTGGTTTCCTCCCACCGTCCAAAAACATACAACATAAGTAAATCGACTACTTTTAAATAGCATCTTAAGGCAACTCTAGTCAGATATATCTCAGCACGTTCACAAGCGGGGGAGTTCTCGAGACTTACCTGAGCTCAAACTCTCCTCTCGCCCTTTAAACTGGAGGGAGCCCTGGGCTCAAGGATATTCTGAGCTCAGGGCTCTCTCCCGGGACAGCATGCCAAATACGCTTTATTATCAATCATCAGCTAAGTGTGAACTCTTGAAATAAAAATTTTATTGAGCTAAAAGTCTTAGTTACTGGATTCTGAATAGCAAGAATTGTGCCTTAAGATAAAATATGACATAATTTTAGTTTTAATTTCGTTTTAACAATTTTGAATGTCATCAGTAGTTGATAAAAATCTAAAATCTAAAATGATAAAATCTCTTTATTTTATTTTACTCTTCACTCAGTGTTAACATATCCATGTGTTCTTCGATCACATTATTTCTGTAGCATTCCCACTGGCTAATGTCTAATGAAATAAATCCATTATTGGCCTACTGCCATAACAATCCAAAAAACTTCATTATACGCAGGGCCCTAAAACTATACATTTCCTTAAAGCGGCCCCACATAAACTGGTCCGTTATGTTCATAAAATCCCAAAGTCTTGTTTTATAACTAACAACAAGTCTCTGCACGCCTCTGGTTGTATGAGTGTAGTGTGTGGTGAAATCTAGGCGTGAAATAATCATTTCACAGCAGGGGCATGTGCAGGTATGCCGGCAGCCAGCGGGCTCATGGAGCCCTGCATCTATGTCAGCAAGCGATTGTGCAAGGTCTGGCTTCGTCACAAGGCGATGATGGACATAATTTCACGCTTCAAGCCATCCAATGCCATTCACGTTACAATCTGCAGGACGAGGCTTGCGAGAGGTTGCTGGAGCAACAGGTTTCCACACGAACTGATTATTGTTGGAGGAACAAAAGATATGACTGCTTGACCTGAATATACTTACAGAATCAACAATGTTTAATACGCCTTCATCAATCAAAGCACTTACCTATAAACACAAGACGATATTGTAATGAATGATGGGACATAAATCTACTCGTTCAATCACGTGATGCTTGTGTGATTCATTGATTTCACCTTGAGATTGGATATCGGTTGATCTCGTACGGGAAGAAACACCTCAGGGGTTTTTGCTGTGTACATGTGGGTGTGAGTATTCTTTCATGGGAGACTGGCAGGACTAAATCTCTCTAAGCCTTGAAAAAGAGCAAAACAAGAGCACAATCCCCCCCACTCCCCATTCCAGCTTATTAAACGTGCGGTTAACCTAAAATAGCTGTGGAGGAGAAAAAGAGTTGCTTGAAAAATGTCTTCCCCCCACTGGTTAAGGTTGTGGATATGCAGGATAATACAGATTTTTTGGCTGGATCTTACCTTCTGGTGAATAAACAACACTGAGAGACAGTGGGAAAAGTTGGAGAAAACAGACGGAGAAGGAATGAGGGTAAAAAACACACACACATTCTGGGATAATTGAACCCGAGACTGATTAAAAAACATAAGATATGAGTGTGAGAGAATGGAGCATATTTAGATAAGGAGAGAGAGAGAGACCTGGTGGAGCGGGCAGAGGAGATACACAGGAAAAGAGAGGAGCGAGGCAGGACAGCGGAGAGGGAGAGAGAAAGGGAGTGACGGAGCACTGCTTTTCAAGACCAGGCTGAACAAAGGACGCTTTGTGTGGAGGGCTGAGAGAGTGGAGCCGAGCCAAGTCTTGGGGAGGGTTGAGCGCTGTGCACCGACTGCATTCTTGCACTGCCATTACTGGATGGCTCTCATTTAGGCCAATCCAGGAAACATGATTATGCCTCAATAACAAAACAAGCCCATCCCATTTGCATGTCTCTCTCTCTTGATGACTTGACATGTCTTAAAATAGCAGCTCCTTTGATTGCCGACATCTGGGCTGCCAAATATAGCATTGTCTTAATTCACAGAATCGCACTTTGCATATGCATAATATATGTCATATCCTAGAGCGCACTCAAAATGACTCTTTCAATAGGACTGACTTTATTTGCATGAGGTTTCTTTTATGGCTAGTAAATATGATGGCATTTTATAGAATAGGGATGGGTGATATGACAAAAAACATATCACCATATAAGTGGTAAAACTCATGGCTTTAAACTTAAACTTAAACTTGAAACTTAAACTCTATGGCAACAGATCAAGTTTATCATGCGACACACTGATTTAGGCATCATTTATATCTGTATTCTGCACTGGCTGCTATTGCACTCCTGGTTAGATCTAAACTGCATTTCGTTGCCTTGTACTTGTACATGTGTAATGACAATAAAGTTAAATCTAATCTAATCTAATGTTGTTTTTTCCATATCCTCATATCCTGATAATGTTAAACATTGTAAAAAAAAATGTGTTATTTTACGGTTTATTTCCGGCAGCTGGGGTGCTGGAAATAAACCGTAAAATAACGGCCGTTAAATTACAGAAATTTACTGTGAAATAACAGAGGTTGAATTACAGAAATTTACCAGAAATATAAACGTAAGGAAATTTCACCCAAGCTGCTGGAAATAAACCATAAAATTACGGATTTATTTTTACATATACTGTGATATATAGTACCATTTCTGTAAATTCAGTCAATTACTAATGTATATACTGCATACTGACCACATAAATATTTCTTTGTTACGTTTTAAAGTAAATCCTCAGAAATGTAGTCATTCACATATGAACCTATTCTTCTTAATTCACTTTATTCACTTTATTTGGAACTTAAGGGCAAATATTTGATTAAAAATGAATATTATTAAAATATAAAACACTTTTGAAAAACTAATTATTACAGCTTCAACATAACTAACATAATTAAAGTAGCACCTTAATCTAAGGTGACATAGTTACACAAGTTCCATGCACTTACTATAGTAATTACAATGGATTATGCATGATTACTAACCCGAAACCTAGCCCCAACAATATAGTAAGTGCATGTAATTAATTAATATTAGTCAAATGATCAGTTGCACTGTACGCCACTTTAAAATGAAGTGTAACCAAAATGTATAAAAAAAAGTAAAATATTGCTAAATAAAATGCAGATTGTAAACTTTGTACTTTCAAGACTACAATTTTCTCACAATGCTGTTATTCACATTTTTGTCCGCATTCCAATAACGGCATGTAATATTGTTCTCATTTAAATCATGAAAAAGTATTACCATAAATAATGTATATTTTTGACATCATGAAGTAAACGATAGAGCATAATAGCAAATGAGAGACTTTTTAGTTTGTTCATAAGATATTGTCATATGGCAGCTTTAATGCTGTAAATTAATGCTCTCGCTTTGAGAATTAAAAGTGCAGCATGCCCCCATATCGTACTGAATACTTGCTAAAAAGACCAGTATGATCCAACTAGGAATGACGGCATGCTGGTATCTGCTCTCTTCAAAAAACATGTTGCTATTGACCAAAGATCAATCTTAGCTCTCCTGCGCAAAAGGAAACTGGCTGTAAAAACTGGAGAATGGGATTCATGTCAGATATCATGGCCATGAATTTTATTCCATGATTCAATTTTTTCATATTTCTGTGAAATTGCGGACATGTTTCATTCTCAACAAATGTGCTCCCTCGTTTTAGTTAAATCATGGGCAAAAATAAAGAACTATACATGCTAACTAGCTCTTGTTAACATATTAGTAGATTCATATGTTAGAGTTAGGCTTAGTAGAATAAAGGTACTTAAGCATAGTCTATAGAATGTCTGTTGGTGGACCATCAAAGTAAAATTCCAGCAGATTTCAAACAGTCTACTAATACTCTAATACAGTGTTAGGGGAAACGCTTGTTACATAATAACATTACTTTTGTAAGTAACGAGTAAAGTAACGCATGACTTTAACAAATTAAGTAATACTTGAGTTACTTGAAAATGTAATGTGAGTTACTTTTTAGTTGAATTAATTAGCTTTTAAAAAAATGCTGAATTAAAATTAAAGTAGTCCCAATGAATCACGCAGTCAATGAGAGAATGTGTTCATTAATTTGAACGCATCGAAGAAAAGGAATGGACATGATTTTACTTAAGACAATTAGTACAAACGTAGCAAACACATTGCTTTAAACTTTCAATAATCTGTATATATTGCATGTACATAAAGCTCTGGGTTAAGGATATTCTCTGATATCATATCCTAAAATATTATTTTGTTGATGTGTTTTGAAGGTAAATAGAGGTCTAGGTTATACAGTACAATGTTAATTGCAGAGCTCCTCTATAAAAGAAAGGAATAAAAAAAAGTGAACCTCAGCCAGGTAATAAAAAGTAGCGCAAAGTAACTGAAAAGTAATGTAATGCATTACGTACTATAAAAAGTAACTAAGTAATGCAACTAGTTACTTTTTTTGCCAAGTAACTCAATATTGTAATGCATTACTTTCCCCAACACTGCTCTAATACTAATGACTGGTAGTTGACATGTAGTTGCAATGCTACTTTCTATTAACAGAATCTCAAGTTTAAAGTGTCATCACAATAAATCATGGGAATTTTTTTCTTAATTTGTGACAGAAATTCCATTACACATGTTTTTAAATCCCTAACTTGAACTACAGCACATTAACAGTGATGCTGTTACAGTGCTTTGGCTTTTTGCCTGTTGTTCTAAAGAATGTATTTTGAGCTTTTAACTACACTAGCATAGATAAACGATGACAGATTTTTTTTTATTTTTGGGTATCCTAATCCCTTAACTAGCCCAACCAGCTAGATCCGTGCCAAAAATTGGGTCATCGCATAAATAAAAGCCAGTCTAAGCAAGCCTTTTCTGCAGAAGCAACATGTTCGATAATGCAACAGGAAGCTTTTTCTGTCTTATGTCATTTTGTCCACTATCATTAAAGCCAAGACTAAATATCCCGTAATAGCGGCTCTGTCTTTCTCATTGCTCGGCTAGCTTTCCTCCCTCCAAAACACAAACACAGCCACATTGTTCCACAAGCAGAGTGCTTCGAAATATAAATGACTGCATTCAATATCTAATTTGGCAAATAAAATTTGTACTGTGAGCCACCTGACTTGGCCTGCTTTTCTCAGAAAGACAAAGACAGACGTACTGTAGATTACAGAACAGAGAGCACACAAACACTAGAACCCTGAATGAAAACAAGCACATTGATGACTTGCGGTACACTAGTGCCTGGAAGTCAATATCCCACCCGAAGAAAACATCTGATCTGGCATCAGCTTCAACAGATGCTGCCCACGACTTCCATTCTCCCTAGTCTGATCCCAGAGCAGTGCTGCAGACTTACGTAAGAGTTTGTAACGGCTTGCACATTTCCCCCTCAGTTTTTCCACTGCCTGTAGTGATCCATGAAATGTGGTCTAATCATGCTTTTATGTCATATTACCAATGCTGTTACAAGACCTCACATTTCTCCAGCTATTATTCAACTGATTGCTGAAGTAAAACCATTCCAGCACACCCGGCCCACGGGCAACTTCTTAAATCCAGTTCTGAGCCCGTAATCAGGCTCTCAGACTGAACCAGACCCCCACTCCCTCTCCTCCTGACCGCCTGCTTTTGAGGTTCTCAGGAGAGTACAGAATAAAGGAGGAATAAATAATAATTGTGTGGAAAGAAGCAGATAGGAAAGAGGGAATTGAATGAAAGACACAAAAGAAAGAAAAGTGCTGAGATGCTGAGATTGAAGTGGCGGGACGAGACCCCCTATCTTCCAGCCTTTCCCCCCCATCCCCCTGCTGGACGAAGAAGAGGCGTTTCCTTCAAGAGAGGAAGAAAAGTAATTAGTCCCCCGATGCACACACGTACACACACACAATTTCCACTCTCACTTCTTTCTTTTCATCTCTTTTTAATTCCTCTACTCAGCAATTTCTAAACCTTTTTGTTCCTCCTTACAACCCAACTTCTCTTTAAGACTCTCCTCTTGGAGGACGCTGGCAGAGAGAGCGAGTGTGGAGTCTGAACCGTGTGTGTGCATTGTGAATTTAAAGCAGTGTCTCCTTCAGGGGTTTTGCATTTGTATGAGAGGCGAGGCGGTTGGATTTGGCTGTAATCGCGGCTTTTCTCTAAACGCACACAGAGACGAACATTCTCAGAGTCTAATTAATGGCAGTGCTGCAGGGGTGCTTAAATCAAGATATTATAAACTTTTGAAGTTTTCTTGCTTTGTACCTTTGTGGTGAACTAAACTTTCCAACTATCCAGAGTTAAACTACCATGCTAAACAACTTTAAAGCACCTATATGGACATGCAAGTATTGGCAAAGACTATAGAATACACAAGACATATCACTCGTAGAGATTTAAATGGGGAAAAGTGTAACGGTACTATGGCGAATGAAGTTCCACCTACTAGAATAGGAGCCAATCATCGATTGCTATAAATTCATAAAGCTCAGACCAGACATGTGCTTTTACGACAGTTTGGTGGTCAACAAACCACTGGAATCTCAGTGGATACTTGTTTCACAGACATGAGAAATATATATTTTTAAATGAATCAAGTGCACTTGAAAACAAAAGTTTTTTGGTTTTGTAACGAATGTGAGGTACAGTCCGTCCTGTCAAATACATATCACATGACCCAAACACCCGCAAATTTGTAAATAAAGTGTCAATGTCATTTCTGGAGTAGATTCAGCATCAAGACCATTATCATTATGCAGAGGATGATAATGTGCGGCCATGAATGAGGTTGGTGTAGTGATTTCATTCCTTTCCAGTGCGCATGCGCATTAGCTCGTGCAACCTGAAAATAAGCAGATTTTTTTAGATTCAAAACGTATGAGACAGTAGTTGTTTAATTTTATGAGTGCTTTCAAATATGTAATGTTATTGTAAGCTTGGCAAACAGTTTTGGAGAATTTGATGTTTTCCCATTCAGTCAGAATGCCCAAGCATACTGCCTGAGAGGCGTTTCAAAGATGGCCAGCGAGTGAAATGACTTGCCTTAAAGGGACTTTGGTAATTGTAAACCTTGCTAGGAAGGCTTAGCTGAGGATGTCTTGTGTAAGTGGTTGGTGCTGAAGTTAGAATGCTGGTGTTAGATTGGCACAGATGGATCATTATAGAAATGTAGTTAACCGTGGTGTTCAACCTGTTGAAATCTTGAAAGTTAGTTAGGATTACAGTTGGACACTAAAACTGAGGCAACCAATAGCCCAACCAGTAACAGCCAATAGCCATGTTTCTATTCAACTATTTAAATGTGCAATTCTGAATACTGAAATTGCAGTTGAGTGAAATATGCAACCCAGGTTCATTCTGATTACGTACCCCTATATATATTTCTAAAGAGAGCAAAATACGTCCCTTGAGCTATGTTTTTAATTTTTGCAGTTTTTGTTTTCACAAATCCACCAGAGCCCATTGTGTACACTTTTTCAGATCTCAAATTTCTCTCACGAGGGCCATTCGAGTCTGTTGTTCTCACATAAACCCACCAAAGGCCGCTGTCGACTGACTTGCTGACTGACCAACGTAAACCCAACCAGCAGTGTTTTAAAGAGCACAGACTGACCTGCCCACCCCTTCCCTAAACTCCTCCTTTTAAAAAGTAATCCAGAAAAAGAAAGGTTGCTTGTTTTTTACCACGTTTTCAGATTTTACCCACACATTCTCACCCTGTTGTTTACTTGTTTATTTAAATTTTTAGCTTTAGTTTTTGTTTTACCTTATTTGTCACGGTCAACTCCACTCAGCATCTCAAGTCCGCCGACAAACGTGTCGAGCTACCAGACAAAATGGTAACAGCAGAAGAGCCGTCTATATGGAGGTAAAGGGTCAGCTGGTAAGTGCTGGAAAGGTATTATACCTCACTCATTTTAAAGATAAAATACAGCCATAACTACAAAATAAAGTTACAAGACAAGATAAAGTCACACTGAAGTTACAATTTTGAGATCGAATTTGCCAGTTACAGCTGGTTGAATCAAACTGAATAATGTGATTCTATCTTAATATCACAGTTATGTGAAAGCCCCAACTGGGCTATATTACGTTACATTAAGTCAAAATTGCTGTTTTGGGCATTGGGTTTCGAGCAAAGATAAAAATACATTAAATACATATACATTAAAAATGTATATACCACATGGTGCCCATGTTTATGTCCATTTAAATGCAAACAAACAACATGGAATGCAAATGCAGATAGAAAAAGGCACAAGAGATGGAAGCAAAGAGAGATTGGGAGTGGTTTTAACATTGATGAAAGTTGGGCCCTATGAAAATCCCCCTCTGCTCACATCAAAGCCCAGTCTGCCAGTTCAATTCAGAGAGCCAATCTGCATTCCCATAGGCTCCCCCTGTTTCCTGCCCCTACAAACACCCCCAGCCCATCTCCCAGCTCCCCCTGACCACGCTCCCTCAAAACAGGACCACCATTGTCCCTGCGCACTCCCTCCCTCTGCCCAGCGGGTGACCATTCAGACGTCCCCCACCTCGCTGAACTCCACGTCCAGGCCAGCAGACATCCTCCCTGCCCCCATGAGAGGACAGGGGACAGAGGCTCGCTTTGGGAAATGACCGTTACACACTGAGCGGATCAAAATGAGAGAGTCATGTGATTGTGTGTGTGCGCACAAGCTCTCATGTGGGGTGTGAGGTAGCTCTTGATGAGAGTTTGTGGCAGTCTAGGGGGAGACAGATAAGTATGAGGAACCATGGGGTGCAAGATGTGCACAGTAAAAAGAAGCGTCAGGTGATGGATGGCGGAAAAAACAAGATCTGACTGCCTTTACCGAAACAAAGAAAGAGAAGAGAGACGAGGCGAAACTGAGAGTGTTAGAAACAGAATTGGAATATTTTATGAAGTTATATTAGACTAATTTTAGAGACTGATTCACTTTCAGACTATCAAAAGGTTCTGCTTTAAAAAGGGAGTTCAAGACAAACAAACAAACACAAGAGGAACGCTGAATTCCAAGTGAGATTGATCTCCACTAGCTTGTATAGACCTTTTCTTTGTTTCTGCATGGAGGGCGACATAGTTACCATTGTCTTTCTGTATGGCTGCATAGAACTTCTGTTAAGTATTCTCATCAGCCAGACCAGCGTTTCTCATCTGGGTGTCAATACTGTCTTCAGTGACTTACGGAGTGTTTTTGTGATGCAAAAGTTTAATTTTGAAAGAAAGATGTGTGTTAAAGTCGTTATACTTCTGTCAGATGCGGTTCAAGTGTGAGAGAAAAATGCTCTCCTAATTCAGTATCTGCCGTCATACCCACATAGCAAATGTTTTCTGGTCCATCTCTGGGCCACACAATTGGGACACAACTTTTCCCTTGGCCCAAGTACAGCAAAGAATGACGGTGCTGAAGTGGCCCATAACTGGACTAAAGACAAGAGCACACATGTGCCATAACCGGCCTGAATCTCAGTCAATTTATCACCCTTAACTGGCCCTGAACTAGGCCAAAAAGGTTTATTATTGGTACTGATTCTCAGGTATGAGTTTATACTTTAACCAGAAACCCCGAAAACTGAGCCATAACCCAGCCTAATGTTACCTCAACAATGTGAACAATCGCTACACTGATCTGGGCCACACACCTCCCATCCACATGCATGCAGTGCTATCATTGCCATGGCCCACACTCGGCTGATATTATGCATGCCATAATGAGGCCACATTTGGACCAAGTCCGTTTGATATGTGGGTATAAGATGTTGAAATATAGCGTGTTCCCGACCTGTCAGCTGTTCAAATGTACTCCATGGCTCTTCAATGCAAACACACACACACACACTACCTCAGTGCATTATAAAGGGCAAACCATATGACTGACATGAAACTAGCAGGTATGTAAGGTATGTATGCCATGCAATTTCCAAAAATTACCCATACTGATATTACGCTGGCTGATTTGCATGTTGAATCTAATCGGGAGCATTTATGGTTCATTTAGTTAGTTTGCCTTGTTAAGTATTTACCACAGTATGTGTTTTTCTGTCATTTTAAAATGCCACTCTATTTTCACTTTGTGCCAGTCTGTCAATCAGTAAGTTAGTGGGACAGTACAGTAGGCTACATTTGTGTAGCAAACATTTTGTTGAATTACATTAGTTTGGGTTGTTATATATTTGAAAGAAAGAGAAAATGTTCACTTCGATGACAAGGTTTAATTTTAACGCCACATGATGCCATCTGACAATAAGGGAAAAATGCCTCACAGCAATTGTTTTCCATCCCATTAGATTGCATTTTTTTAAATGGTCAATCCAGGAGGTGGTGCTGATCAACAGCAGCATTAGTTCAAAGACGTTAAAAGCAAGTAAAATAGATTAAAACTATCACTTCAAAGCTGTCCGAATGTGACTGTTGATACGCATCAAGTTCTTAGCATCTTCTTTACGCTAACTCGCAAAGCATAATGGGTAATTTTGCGTTCTAAGAAAAAGGTCTATTGTAAGGAAAAAAAAGTCCCATAAGACAGTTTTGAAATATCACTATCTGCTTCCTTCCAGCTATTTTTATGCACATTTTGCACTAATCGCTAATGGAAAGTCAAGCATCAATTTTGAAAAAGGGCATGAAAAAAATGTTTAAAAAAAATAAGAAGAATTAACTTATTACTCGATAAGAAAGAAGATGCATTACTATGATGGAAACACATTTACTGAATAAATTCCAGCATGCATATTAATCATTTGATTTTTCTTCAATAAATCATGTAATGATTAAAATGAGTGTGATGGGATGACATTAATGGACAAATTAGTGGACTAACCACAGTGTAAAACATCTGAAATGTTTTTTTTTTTTTTTTTTTTTAATCCCTCAGCCAAAGTCCATCTTCAAAGTAGTTCAGTATTATCACCTCCCAGAATTGACTTGAGAGGCTCTCGGTCCTCTTTTTCACTTCAAATTTCAGCAACTTCCATTTTTCTTCATGAAATTTGGCGGCAGTTTATCAGAAGGTGACAGTTTTGTTCTCTTTGACTCATTGGATTGATGAAAAACTGCTTAATTTGCGAATGTTTTTATGTTATATTCCAGTTTTGCGCGAAAGTCTAATTCACCTCTTTTGATGTAAATATTGGGTAACACTTTATTTCGATGGTCCTTTTGAGTATTAGTAGACTGTCTACTTAATATCTGTTGATACTGACATTCAACAGACATTTAACTAACTTAAAGAAACTTTGCAAGTACATGTCAACTTACACTAACCCCAACCCTAACCCCAACCTAACAGTCTACTTATAATCTAGTGAGAATTAGTTGCACTGTAACTTAAACTCAACAAACGGACCATCAAAATAAAGTGTGACCAAATATAGCTATTCATGTTTCCCACCTGTTTGCACTCAAAGCATAACTGTTGAACAATCTAGCAAGTGTCTCATCCTCTACAGTATGTCTCTTTCTGAAACTCAGTCAATCTGCACTAAAACTCTGCAGGTTCACTCAAGGATAGAGTCAGACAGGGTGTTTTAAATGTCAAACCAAAAGAACAGAATACCGTGGATTCCTAAATGACATTTTAAGGTTGTACAGCAGGTTGCCTGGTTGCTCAGGAAAGTTAATGAATGTATGGCCCTGTGGGGCTGAGGAAAGGCCTGTAATACCGGGCCATATAAACAAGAAAATAAAGTAGTAAAAAAAGACACTGCAAGTCATAAAATGAATAATGCTCTGGTTTATTGTAGAATGACCAACTTTTGTCCTCAAAATATTGAACCTAACAAGTTCAAACGGCTTCAGCACAAAAGCCCCCAAAATTGAATGCAATCCCTTTTAAGTCTGGCTTAGGGTTGTGCTTGCAGACACGCCGGGGTGCTCACACTCATATACACATTTCCTCTGCTTTTCTGTTTATTGTGACAATAGGGGGATTTTGGGGATCAGCGCACACTAGCCTGGATTTTACGCTCCCTTACTCAAAGAGAACTTTGCTTTTTTGAACCATCCGTTTTCACTGCTGTCAACCAGCACAACTTCTCATCATGTGTGATGAAACCCATGGCTTTCATTCAGTGATTGTGGGACATGATCTGAGCTTCCCTAGCATCCTATTAGCAATTATTAGCAGTTCCTTTCCGTACAAGAGCCAATCATTAATCTATATCCGCTTGTTAAGTGGTGACGTTTGGTGACATATGGAATACAGGCTGCTACTCATTTGAATGGAAATTTCTTTTGTTTATGACAACTTTTTTGTCGTTTATAAAAAAAATTAAGCACTTTCTGCCCATCAGACATTAATTCAATTCAATTCATCATTATTTGTATAGCGCTTTTACAATGTAGATTGTGTCAAAGCAGCTTCACATGCATTATAAAAAATTAAAACAGTGTCAGTCCAGTTTTCAGTGTTGAAGTTCAGTTTAGTTCAATTCAGCATGGTTTAATAATCACTGCTGAGAGTCCAAACACTGAAGAGTAATCCATCGATGCGCAGCCCTACAAGTCCAAAACCATGCAAGCCAGTGGCGACAGCGGCGAGGAAAAAACTTCACCAATTGGCGAAAGTGAAGAATTAAAAAACCTTTGGCACGACCATTTCTCCTATGGCCAAACGTCTTGTGCAGAGCTGCAGTCTAGGCGCCGGGGCTAGAGAACGCTGGATGTCCATCATGAAGAGACCACAGGAGGGTCACCGGCTGGTGAACAGACTGGCCCTTCGGGAACAATGCGAGGACTCGTCTGTCAATGAGGTCTTACAGGGATCGGTCTCATGCTCTCCACTCCTCCATGACCACCACAGCAGCTGCTCAGGATATGGCCTGGTCCAGGATTATGGAAACCTCGGGAATAATAAAAAAACAGACTAACATAAGCGCAGATGCCATTCAAATTATAATGTCTTTTGGTAAGTGTTCCTGGCTCAGGTTGCCCTAAATAATGCAGACTAACAATCCTTTAGAGGATTTGGATGCCAACAGCATTTGTGTTTTATGTGTATGCTAATGTAAAGAGATGTGTCTTTAATCTAGTTTTAAACTGACAGAGTGTGTCTGCTGCCCGAACTGTGCTAGGAAGGCTGTTCCAGAGTTTAGGTGCCAGATAAGAGAAAGACATACCGCCCACAGTTGATTTTGATATTCCTGGAATAATCAATTGTCCAGAATTAATTGAGTGTAGAGGACGTGATGGGCTATAATAAACCAGGAGCTCCCTCAAATACTGGGGAGCTAAGCCGTTCAGGGCTTTGTAGGTTGTCAGTAATTTTTTTTAATTTATACGATATTTAATAGGGAGCCAAAGCAATGACGAAAGAACTGGAGTGATATGATCATATTTCTTTGTTCTAGAAAGCACTCTAGCAGCTGCATTTTGAACTAGCTGAAGTTTGTTAATTAGGCCAATATGGCAGCCGCCTAGCAATGCATTAAAATAATCGAAGTTTGGCAACATTTTTAAGATAAAAAAAATGCAGTTTTACAGGCCTTTAAATGACAGGCTGCTATCAAAAATCAACCCCAAATTTTTGACTGAAGATGAGGACCGAACTGAGAATCCATCAAGTGTTAGACAATGTTCTAGGTTTTTGCGTATGAGGTTTTTGGGACCAATAAGCAAGGCAAGGCAAGGCAAGGCAAGTTTATTTATATAGCACATTTCATACACAGTGGCAATTCAAAGTGCTTTACATAAACAGAAATAAAATTGAAGTATAGGAAAATAAAAACAAATAATGAAAAACATAAAAACAGATTAAATGAGTTAAAACAAGTTATAAAAGGATGAAAAAGAAAGACATAATAGTGCGATCTGTCGGACGTAGCACAGTGCTCATTCAGTAAAGGCACAGCTAAACAGATGTGTTTTCAGTCTTGATTTGAATGTGCCTAATGTTGGAGCACATCTGATCATTTCTGGAAGCTGATTCCAGCAGCGGGGGGCGTAATAGCTGAAAGCAGATTCACTCTGCTTTGACTGAACTCTTGGAATTTCTAGTTTATATGATTCTAATGATCTGAGTGATCTGTTAGGTTTGTATTCAGTCAGCATATCTGTAATGTACTGAGGTCTCAGGCCATTTAGTGATTTGTAGACAAGTAGTAATACTTTAAAATCTATTCTGAAAGTAACTGGGAGCCAGTGTAAAGACCTGAGGACAGGTGTGATGTGCTCTGATTTCCTGGTTCTGGTCAGAATCCTGGTCGCAGCGTTCTGGATGAGCTGCAACTGTCTGACTGTCTTTTTGGGGAAAAAAAACATGCAAGACCTCAGTTTTATCTGAATTTAGTAATAAGAAGTTATTAGTCATCCAATTTTTAATATCAGCTATACAATCTGTTAATTTAGTAAATTCAAACAAATTATCAGGTTGAGAGGAGATATAAAGTTGTGTATCATCAGCATAACAGTGGAAGCTAACTCCATTTTTTTAAATCACCTATAGGTAGCATATATAGTGTGAAAAATAAGGGACCAAGAGTGTCCCCCAAGAGGGACCCACAGTGTACTTTTGATCTGTATGATGTCTCTTCATTAACTGATACAAATTGATAACGTTCAGATAGATAAGACCTGAACCAGGCCAATGCAGTTCCTGTAATACTAACATAATTTTCAAGCCTATCAAGGAGAATATTATGATCAATTGTATCAAATGCAACACTGAGATCCAATAGCACTGAGAGAAATGCAACCTTTATTAGGCATGTTTCAAGTGATGTCACACTTAACAAGCTGGTAGACTGACAATTCTTCGGGGGAGTGGCTGGGACCAGATGTGATTTCCTGAAGATTTCGTGCAGACTCAAACGTTTGGAAATGAAACTAAAGCGTCAGTTGTTGTTTATTTTTATAGATGATTCCTAATATGATTTTTCATCATAAGCTTGGCAAGCAATTTGAGAGAATTTGATGTTTCCCCATTAAAACGGAATGCCAGTGCATACTGCACGAGAGGTGTTTCAAAGATGGCCAGCGAGTGAAATGACTTACCTTAAAAGGACTTTGGTACAACCCAGAAATGTATTTTGTAAACAGTTGGTTCGTTTATCATTTATTTACAGGTGTATAGAATGAAATTCTGGACATACTTAAGAGTTCAGTACAATGACAAATTGTGAGTCTCATACATTGTTTCCTCATTTTCATGTAAATCCTGTGAGTAAAATCAAGGTAAACACAGAGGGATCAAAACACTAATCCTGATATTCCATATGCCATTATTAATATGCATGCACCCAGCAAAATTACAACAATTTTGCTCTTCTAAGTATCATTCATTCATTCATTTACTTTTCGGCTCAGTCCCTTTATTCATCAGGGGTCGCCACAGCGGAATGAACCTCCAACGTATCCAGCATATGTTCTACGCAGCGGATGCCCTTCCAGCTGCAACCCGGACAATTTAGCGTACCCAATTCAGACTTGTGGGGGAAACCAGAGCACCCGGGGGAAACCCACACAAACACAGGGAGAACATGCAAACTCCACACAGAAATGTCAACTGACCCAGCCAAGGCTCGAACCGGCGACCCTCTTGCTGTCTATAGCACAGTTTATTATATTTTCTATGTATTTGGGTCTTTACACAACAGCAGGAAGCAGGTAGCATGCATGTAAACAGAGTAACATTATTTTGTCTGTTTACAGCACGTCAGTACTCAAGGAAACATGGATTAGACGTTTATTCAGCTCCACACCCAAAGAGGCATGCAACTTTATTGTTTGTTAGTTTAATTGTGAAAGTTTCTGTGTTCACTTTTAATGATGCAACAGAAGATGTGTACGTTTATAATGAGGTGACAAACATGTGTAATACTGCTGAGTTCATTTTTAATCCATGTGTATGCATTGTGTCATATCACTTAGCTCTTATTGTGATTATTCTGGAGTGAAAGAACAAATAATTCTCACAGAGGTTGACAATAATTCCAGTCTGTGCTTTCACACATGTTAAACCAGATATTAAAATACATCTTTTTGGTCCCACTTATTGGGTATAATTATAATTTAGACTATATTTCCACAACACACAAGGACCAGTAATGAAAGAGCAGACTTAGTTGCCTATAACTCACCTAATATGAACATCTTCTCCACTTCTGTTGAAACAATTGTGAATTATCTAATCAGTTTGTTGAGCATCAGAGACATCAGAGACAGAGTCCAGAGCAGCTTGAGAACAGAGCTCATTAATATTCACGACCCTTCCAAATAAGGTATAAACTGAGCTTTCATCCTAAGGCAAAATCCTAAATTGGCTGGTTAAATCCTTTCTGCAGATTTTGTGCACTTATCTAAGGCATATATCTTCTATGTAGATATCAGAGAAACATTTCAGCATAATGTATGATGCATTCAATTTCTTTAAGTACACTCCTTTTGTGTAATACACCCATTCTTTTCAAATATTGGAAGTCTATGTCTTGGCCGCCAGAATCTTGTGAATGCTTTAGGATGAGATCACCCTACAGAGAATGCCTATTTAACTTGCTACAAGTTGGACTTGTGTCAAAGAATTTGTCAAATAAACATTCTCATTGGTTGTGGCCTTCCAGTTGTCATCGTACGATAGCCTGTGGAATGACATTGGTCTGGTTATTCCACAATCACAAATCATTCATCTGTGTCTTTCTTTTCTGACAGTCAAAATGTCAGAATATCACTACCTCACTGACCTAAATGTACAGACTTGGTTATGGTAAGGTTATAAATCAAAGTCCTGTGTAATTAAATATTAGTTTACTTAAAAGAATGCTGTTCAGTGTCACACTTAATTCCAAATCACATTACAATAACTATTCAATTTTACTCATTATCACAACTTTCATGGTGATTACCCAATTATTCCTATAGCTCATGCTATAAAGCTTATCTTCACAGAGTTTAGTGAAGGGTCACTAGCTATTTTTCCACTGTAAGGGCAGTGTGAGCCAGGGCAAAAACATGGATATCAAAAAGTGAGGTCAAAAATTATGTCATGTTTCCATTATGGACCAGTAGTTTCGCAGCGCTGCTCTTAAACCCACCCTTAACAGGCCTCCGTAAAGGGGCATCACACAATTGCATCATCAGTAAAAGGAAAATGAATGAAAACAGCAAAACAAACATCAAACTTAGACTCCAGCATTGACAAACAGTGGGTATGGAAAGTATTCAGACCGCTTTAAATTTGACATTCTTTGTTATTTTGTAGCCATTTGCTAAAATCATTTAACATGCAGCACCTCATGTTGACAGAAAAACACAAAATTGTTTACATTTTTTGCAGATTTATTATAAAAGAAAAACTGTAATATCACATGCTCCTAACTATTCAGACCCTTTGCTCAGTATTTAGTAGTAGCTCCTTTTTGATATAATACAGCCATGTGTCTTTTGGGGAAAGATGCAACAAGTTTTTCACACCTGGATTTGGAAATCCTCTGTCATTCCTTCTTGTAGACCCTCTCCAGTTCTGTCAGATTGGATGGTAAACAATAGTGGACAGCAATTTGTAGGTCTCTCCAGAGATGCTCAATTGGGTTTAAGTCAGAGCTCTGGCTGTGCCATTTAAGAACAGTCACTGAGTTGTTGTGAAAAATAAACTTACATGATTTTAGCAAATTGCTGCAATATAACAAAGAGTGAATAATTAGGGGGATCTGAATACTTTCTGTACCCACTGTAAGATAAATAACTGATGCTAATAAAATAATTTGTAATTTATTTCAGTAGAGCACCTTAAGCCTAAAGACACACCAAGCCAATGTCAAAGAACTAGTGGCAAAATAGACTAACTTGAAACCTGCAGTTCAGGGAAACCAGAATTAGTGCTGCACATGAACAAACAGTTAACAAAGCAGCATTTACAGTACATACCATTTTTACAGTGCTACTTGTCACCACAGAGGGACCTTCAATGAAACGACAGCCTATTTCTTTGTGTTACCTTTTGGCTTGCATCATTTGCTTAGTTTTGTCACTTTGTTTGTAGTTTTTGTTGTTGTACTCTGATTCATAGCTGATTCAACAGCCAAGCAGTGCACTCCCTTTCAACAAAGCAGGTTTTTTTCCCCCAAAATCCGATTGTCAACTTAATGTGTGCCAGCCTTTAATCTTGTTTTGTCACTTTGAGTTCTGGCATAATAATCAATTTACTATGCTGCTGTACTATGACTACAGCAGGTGCAATGCTATGCAGCACTGTTGTCTAGTTGGGGCGGCGTGGTGGCTTAGTGGTTAAAACTGTTGCCTCACAGCAAGAAGGTCGCTGGTTCAGGTCCCAGCTGGGCCAGTTGGCATTTCTGTGGTGAGTTTGCATGTTCTCCCTGTGATCACATGGGTTTCCTCTGGGTCCTGGCTACTGTAAAAGTTAATTGGGTAAAGCAATTAGCTGTAGTGTATGGGTATGTGAAAAGCGAGAGTATGGATGTTTTCCAGTAGTGGGTTGTGGCTGGAAGGGCATGCAAAACATAAAATATAGAATAGTTGGCGGTTCATTGCACTGTGGTGACCCCTGATAAATAAGGGACTAATCCGGAGGAAAAGGAATAAATGTTATCTAGTTATCTAGCTGGGGAATATTTTTAAGCACTGTGTAGTGTTATTGTCCCTGCTGAAGCTGTGTTACAGCAGCAAAGTTAATTGATTATTATGCCGGAATGAGAGTATCGTTCCAAGCCATATCGACCTAAAAAATAGCAGCTTTTTATTTTCTGTCAGTCTTAGTGGCCAATCTAATTACAGAAGTGTCAAGCTTTAAATAAAAAAGTTATCAAAACTTTTTTTGAGCGAGATGCTAATGGTCTAATCTGATTCAATTATTTATGCTAAGCTTGGCTACAAATTATCCCACCACTTTGTAAAACCCAACTGTTTAGTACTCTCTAGGGGACTTGTAAAATGTCCCTATTTAAAAAAATCAAAAAGTGAAGTGTTCCTGTAACAAGGCCTGATCAAACCCCGGTAGTGAAAGTGTAAATGTATCTGTCCCTGACACACTCTAGCAACACTCTTTAAGCCCAACAGTGGAAACCTGGCTAACTGTGAGAACTTCCTCAATGTCACTTGGGTATGAGATCCAACAAGAACCTTCTAATAATCGAGAAGAACTTTGCTGAATGGCAAGGGGGTGTTAGTTTACCTCTAATTTACGAGTCAGCAACAAGGAGAGAGTAAACAAACGATAGCAAATACAAGGTAGCACACAAGCTAGAATCATCTGGAGTCCTCTGATCTGCTAAATAGCTTCGTGTTTGCTAAGCTTCCTTCAAGCAAGACGTTAAAATACGCAGTTCTTCAAACAACAGCACACATCTATGTCAAATATGAGAAAAGGTGGCACTTTGAAATAATTTTTTTTTTTAGAAAAGCAAAGCATGCTGGAATAATCAACCAACATTTGCAGGTTGATTCCAATGTATAATTCA
Source organism: Danio albolineatus (assembly GCA_903798035.1). Lineage (NCBI taxonomy): Eukaryota > Metazoa > Chordata > Actinopteri > Cypriniformes > Danionidae > Danio > Danio albolineatus. Next base: position 6,163,530 of record CAIGQQ010038941.1, on the reverse strand, counting down.
TGTGCCGGGGTGTATAATATGTCCGGATCTGAGGCAGGATGTTGGATAAATAAACATTCTTCTGTGGCATTGTGAGGTGGAGGACTCGAACATTGGTGACTTTGAACGCTTCCATGGAGAGTAACAGGAGAAAGAGGGAAATAATCTTGAAGATCCTGGAGATTTTAAATGTCTTCCCTTAGCTCAGTGTCTGTTTCTCAGTGAATGAACATCGGTTCAATGATTTTGAATTTGTGGTACTTGCTAAGGTAGCATCACAGTGGTTTACTGCTAACATTTTAACAAATCTTTTAACTTAAATATATTAATAGTCTTATAAAGCATCAATAACAGTGGGACACTTTCAGGAAGGAGTTGTCAAGCCTGCTGCATTTTTCAGTTGTTTATATCATGTGTGAATACTAAATGCAAATTCTAATATTCCCACTAACAATCCTAAATACTGTTATAAATGTGGTCCACTCAATGGAGTTTAGTCAATGGACCACAATGACATTCTAAGTCCCCAGATTTGACATATCAATACTTCTATTTTCATCCAGCAGATGTGCTATTACATTTCTAATGAACAAAATGCTCTCAATTCTAAGCCTTTCATTTTTCTCTTTATGGCTGATAAAATCCTTTCTTGACAAAGAGGTTAAGAAATCCTCACAATAAAAACTAAAAAACATGCTTTAACCCAAAAAAATTTGGTGTGTTTTATACTGAATAAAAATGGTTTAAAATTGGGTTGAATATATGTGTGTGTTCTCACTTGGCAGGTTTGGTCGTGAACACTGCTATCCAAACTTTGGTTCCCACCACACAAGTGGACCAAAGCTGCTGAAAGGAATGGTCATGGTCTACTTCTAAGCAAACTCTGGTGTGGGTAGAACTGAAATAATAAAAACAATTATATATATATATATATATATAT
>CAIGQQ010038941.1:6138593-6157611 GCA_903798035.1 Danio albolineatus | reverse complement strand
GATACTGACATTCAACAGACATTTAACTGACTATAAGAAACTTTGCAAGTACATGTCAACTTACACTAACACTACCCCTAACCCCAACCTAACAGTCTACTTATAATCTAATGAGAATTAGTTGCAATGTAACTTAAATTCAACAAACAGACCATCAAAATAAAGAGTGACCTTGAAATGTTGTTGTGTTGTGAGGTAATGTTTGCTTTTTGAAATGTCATTGTGTTGTGCACTACTGGGTCACAGTACTAACTTTAACGTGGTCGTTATAGTTATCATGATTGGTGTGAACGGCCCTTATGAGCGTGAAAGGCTGTATAGGATTGTACTTGCCTGATCAATAACACTATTAAAGCCTAATTCATTGAATGGGAGGCAAACTCAATTTAATACAGCGGCCCTGTTAGGAAGCAGGAAGCAGCACATCAAAGACAGGCTTTGTGAAGAGAATCAGCAAATAGGTCCACTGACGCAGAGAGGGAGGGTCACATACACACACACTCAATGGCCTTTCCCCCACACAATGTTGTCGCTTCGCAGGGCTTTTCACTCTAATATCTCCTCTCTCGCTCCCTCTGACCGTGCAAGAACTATAGAAGACCACCGTGACAAGCTCAAGATTAACACCATAGGAGGGGAAACTACAGGCTCTCTGAGGGCGTCATTCATCATGATTACAGTACATTACAGAAGAACTGTGCTCTTCATTCCTAAACGTCATTAAGATGATTTACGCATTTCTTTATGGAAATAGGGCTAAACAGCACAAGGGGGATGGCACCAATGTTCCCTCTTTATGAAGGAACATTCCTCTGATCTAATTTTGCTCTGTTCAATCTTATTATGTACATTGCATTATTTAGGTCACTCGCATACAGTGTGGATTTGAAAACTGCATTTGGTGAAAAGCATTACTGTAGACTTCTGGACAGTGGTGACTATGAAAAGCAGCAAGTTAGTCTTGGGTTGGGAGATTTGACAAAACTTACATATCACAATTTAAGTCGTTTCATATCCTGATAATGTTACTTATCACGATATTGTTCCATTTCTGTAAAGTCAGTCAATTAATAATTAATTTAATGCATATTGACCACGTGTAAAGGACAATGTCTGTTTTACGTTTTAAAGTATAAACTCAGAAATGTAATCATTCATATTTTATCATATTTCTACAAAACAAAATACTTTTCAAAAACTAATGGTTACTGGTTCAACATAAAAATATTCTTTAAAATGCACATATTTTACCCCTTTTTCAAGATTTAAGATAAATCTTTTATCTCCAGAATGTTTCTGTAAAGTTTCAGCTCAAACACCCATCAGATTATTCATTATACCTTTCAGAATATTGGAATTTTCTGCTCTGAACACAATGAAGCTGATTTTGTTTCCTGCTTTAATGCAAATGAGCTAGTTCTCCCCACCCACCATTCCCACGTGCCAGTCAGAGTGTGTCCTCATCTCCTGCTGCGTCAGATAAACAGCGCAGTGACAGACATGAAAGAAGCAGATCTCATGTAATGTTTTGTGCACAGCAAATGTGACAGGATATACGTTAACGTGATGAGTTGCATAGTGATTTTACCTTCTTTACTTTATTACAAACATGCATGTCACTGTGGACACATTATACCCACACACAGTGCTGTCCAAACAGCTTTCAAAAGATGGTTTTAATCATAGATGCCGTTTAATACAAATGTAAAAATTGTACTTTTATAATTTTACTGTATGTACTTTACTTTCTATTTGTAATATATGCACTTTTTAATGAATGGTTACACCGTAACTATGTAACCTTAAAATAAAGTATATATATATATATATATACAGCTGAAGTCAGAATTATTAGCCCCCCTGTTTTTTTTTCCCAATTTCGGAGGGAGATTTTTTTTCAACACTTTTCTAAACAGAATAGTTTTAATAACTCATCTCTAATCACTGAATTCTTTTATCTTTGCCATGATGACAGTAAATAATATTTTACTAGATATTTTTCAAGACACTTCTATACAGCTTAAGGTGACATTTAAATTCTTAACTAGGTTAATTAGGGTAACTAGGCAGGTTAGGGTAATCAGGCAAGTTATTGTATAATGATGGTTTGTTCTGTAGAGAATCGGGAAAAAATGGCTTAAAGTGGTCTTTAAAAAAAATAAAACTTCTTTTATTCTAACCGAAATAAAACAAATAAGACTTTCTTCAGAAGAAAAAATATTATCAGACATATTGTGAAAAATTCCTTGCTCTGTTAAACATCATTTAGGAAATATTTAAAAAAGAAAAAAAAATCAAAGGGAGACTAATAATTCTGACTTCAACTGTATATAAAAATATATAAAATACAAAATCTAAAAACTGTACTTTCAAGATTGCAACTTACTCACCATAATGTTAATCGTGTTTCTGTCTACATCCGTGTAAAGACATGTAATATTTTGCTTATATCCACTAAATAGACTTTTTATTTTGTATATATGATATACAGTATATCATCATATTGCACAGCCTTAAGGCTGGCTCACACTGTGCGATTTTTTAAAATCCTGAACGATTGTGGCATGTCAGACTGCACGAACATGGCTCACGTCACACCGTAAGATCTCTACTATCATAAAATCAGACTGAACGACAATGAAGACGCGCCAAACACAGAAGAAAACACCCCCAGAGCTTGACGTCATCCACTCGTGACACTTCTACTATCCCACGTTCTGATTTACTCCTGCAGGAAATGTAAACAAAATGTAGCTATGATTTTGCACACAGCGCGTCTCAATAATAAAACCAGGAAGAAAAAAACTGTTTTGACATTTCAACAGTTTGAATTGTTGCATTGATTGTGTAATTAAATTTGATGCACCTATTGGTTCTTGGATTGACGCTCATCACAGCTGTTGACACACTGCAGGAAAGTGTCTGAAATCTTCTGACACTGGCAGAACTTCATCGGAGGGAAAATCGGATCGCAACGGGCATTAAGCGGCTGTCTGTGAACATGTCAAACCAATGATCAAAGACCACAGATTTTAGCCTAGGATTTCAAGAATCTTTTAGGATTTCCCAAATTGGGCTTAGATGACAAAATCGATACTGAAATCTCATAGTGTGAGCAGGACTTAACTCAGGCCATGTGAGTACTTAATTGTACAGTATTTTTTTCAAATGTTGTCATGAATAATACTTATTTATTCAAATTGCACAATATATCAATGCATAAAAACTGTGGTTTTATGGCTATTTCATTAAAATCAACTGTTTCCTTTTTTCCCCCAATGAGACGCCACCATCTCCTCCTGTCCTCCCAGTTTCTCTCACACACATTATACATATACTCCCCTCGAACTTTTACGATGCTCTGTTTCCTAATAAACTTTTGTGGTGTTTGGAATCCATTAGAAGCAATATCCCGCTTTACAAAACATCCTGGAATGGGGGAAGGACGACTCGGATCACAACAACTGAGGTGATTCTCACAGACTCCTCGACATCAAAATGGATCTTTTATAGCATGTTGTTCATTTCTTCAGACTGGTGCTAAAAGCCAACTGTGATACAATCTCATGTTGCCTGTTTCTGAGCCAAAAATGTGCCTTTAAACACAAACACTGCAAAGAGGCATCTATCATGTGCGTTCTAAGCCTGTGCGATAGAAAATAACTCTCCAAACCAGCAGATGGCAGTGGTCTGAATTCTTCATGTTGATCACATTCTTCCTTCTAGATGGCCATGTCAATATGAAAGATTGTAAATAAATAAATAGCAAAAATTGGAAGACTAAACTGTACAGGTGCAACAAACTTTACATTTTGACGACTCATTATGCACTCATGGGCATGTAAAACCCTGTTGTCCAATCAAATGCTCTCTTTATGAACAATGTTACTCTTATGTAAACTAAAGAAAATTGCTTTTATTTTAATCATGCAAAAATCTATCTGGGTAAAATTTTGCATGTGAACCAGTTCCAACACTATCTCACGGCAATTTGTAACTTCTGATTTAGTGGCTAATTTGTATGAGTTTGTACAATCTAATTCGTACAATTTAGTACGATTTGCTCATCAACCAATGACTGTTGGGTTTTTTTTTTATATAAGAGTTGGGTGCCACGCCTCCTTTTTTAAATCGTACACTTTCGTACGACTGAACTAATTAGCCACTAAACTGGCAAAACGTAAAATGCTTACATTTTCTAGTGAGATCAGGCTGCCAGTTCTCACTTTTATCTGTAGAGGTTTATTAAACTCATACTAATGATTATTAAACTATTGTCATTCCTTAATCATATTCCATATCTAAACATAACTATTACATTGACTACACTATTACCAAACATTGTTTTATTATTTAGTTTAATGGGGCAAAATTTTCCTGCGTGAATGAGGCAAAAAATCTCATGAGACAATAAGGCAAATGAGGCAAAAGTCCCTGCATCTAAATACTAAATAAATACATTATTACTGTGCTCGTCATAGGTGCTCCTGTTTCATATATATATATATATATATATATATATATATATATATATATATATGTGGTTCTGTGTAGTTCTCGAATCTGATAGCCATGCGATATTCTGCAATTACAGCCTCTTCACCCTTGTGTATTACTCTACTTACATAGATTGACAGCAGTTCAATAAACTTTCTACAGTTTGACAAATATTGCCGCTGTTGGACAACATCATGTACTTTTAAGGCTTTTTAGGCGAGAATGTGGTGTTTAGATTGAATCTATGCAGTTTATTTATAAGGATAGTGCCTATTTGAAATGTTTATTATTTCGGAGATACAGCGTGTTGGCATCCATCAGCCTGTCATAGTGAGCAGAGCAAAGACGGTTGACCTTCAGGATGGTGACAGAGACCGTATAAGCCCTTAGAGGATAAAAACTCAGCAAAATTTCAAACTACATTTTTAAAAAAAAGGTTCTTCAGTGGCTCTTCAGTAGTTCTTTACGGTGGTTAAGGTGCTATTTAGCACTTTTACTGTATAAAGAACCTTTAAAGCACCATAAAGGTTCTTCAGTGGTTCTTCAGTGGTTCTTTAAGGTGGTTAAGGTGCTATATAGCGCTTTTACTGTGTAAAGAACCTTTAAAGCACCATAAAGGTTTTTCAGTGGTTCTTAGGGGGGGTTAAAGTGCTATACAGCACCACTACTACTGGTAAGCACTTGTTCTTATAGCTAATTCTCATTACTCTTATGCCGGCTTTATTTGCGGAAAGGGTAAAGTAACATTAATAGCACCTTAAAATATAGGTGCTATATAATAATACATTTTTACATATAGCACCATTTGACAAAAGTACTATATAGCACCTATTTTTTAAGGTGCTGTATAGCACCAAAAAAGGTTCCCCCCTCATTACGAGCCAAAGAACCAGTTTTAGTGCTATTTAGCACCTTTTTTTAGAGTGTACAGCTGATCGAATTATTATAAAACAGGTTAGTGACATTCTAAATCGATCTCTCTCATTTATATGTTATAGTGATGTATTTATACCATAGTAATCTGTTAGTGTTTTGGTTTTTGCTTTGGCTTTTTCAGGGTTAATTATTGTGATATTCCGATTGCAACAGAGAAAAACTGGTACATGTCTCAAGACTGATGACATTTCATGTCGCTCAGCCTTATAATCTTAAAATGTCAGCAAAATCACCTGTTTTGTCATCAATTTAGATATTATGCTAGAGAATCATTCAAACAGCTCAGTGACGTTGATGAAATTAGCAACAGATTCTGCTGTTCTAATGTCAGCTGCAGATGTGAATGAATGGCGGAAGAAAGTCGATCCTCATACAAAAGGATTTTTAGGCTTCGTTTTAAAAAAATATATATGCATGATTATGCTGTCGAACTGTTGTATAAACACAATTTCACACTTGTAGCACTGCGATATGGAGGTTTATCATCACTGGTGGGACACTAAGCCCCCGTTTACACTAGTGCGTTTTCGTTTTAAAATGCATAAGTTTTGCTACGGTTAGGCCATCCGTCCACACTACGCCGGAGTTTTCGAGGTGCGAAAACGTAGCGCTTTGAAAACGCTGGAGAGGCCGTTTTCATTCTAAAACGCTGCTGCTGCGTCTCAGTGTGAATGGAGGAAAACGGATACCTTTGAAAACGGAGGCGTGGCTGCTGAGATTCGCTACGTGATTGGGGATTTGGGTCATTGCGTATCCTTCCTTATTCGTCAAGCGCACATGGCTCTAACGTCACCGGCAGACGGCAGACCAGTCTTCTCTGTAAACACTGTATTTTCGATAGCCATGGATGTTTTATATTCATTTGTTACTTTAAGTAACAACTCGACCTCGTCGTCTGTCCTCAAAAAGATCTCTCTTGCTTTTTTTGCCATCGCGTTCATCGTTCAACAAGCGTTTGTTGACTAACAATAACCAAATGCCGAGCAAGACACGTGCTTCCTGTTTATACTTGAACGCGCATGTTCAGAGTGCGAGAATGGTCATGTGATGTACGTTTCTGGTGGAGGGAGGTCTGTTGAGATACGCTAGTGTGGACGCGGATCGTTTTCATGCTAAAACGCCGTTTTTAAACTAAAACGCACTAGTGTAAACGGGGCCTAAGGCACACTGCCTATGGCCTCGTGCCAACGCACACCTCCCACCAGTGCCAAAATATAACCATATTGCACTGTGTGATATTGCTCAAATATATATTTACTTCTAATGTCATTCTAAACCTATGTTACCTTTTCTATATATAAATAAAAAAATTTACAATTTTACAATATTGTTCCATTAGTTTATGTATTTACTAACATGAACAAGCAGTGAACATTACATTTATTACAGTGGTTATTCAAACTTTTTAACATTAGTTAATAAAAATACAGTTGTTTATTGTTAGTTCACTACTAGTACATTATCTAATGTCAAGCACTTTTCAATAATGCATTAATAAATGATTTATATGAAATATTGAAGTATGATTAATAAATGGTGTACAAGTACAGTTCTTTATTAGTTCATGTTAGTAAATATATTAACTAACACTATCTAATGAAACCTTACTGTAAATTGTGACTAAATATATTCTTTTTCTAAATCTCCTGGTTAATTCTTTCCCAAATAACATGGTTATTCACTGACATAACACAATAATAATAAAAACACTTGGTTGTGTAAAATAACATTTGCCTACCACTACACAACATGACATTAAGTAAACAGAGTTTTCATCTCTGAGCAAGCTATTCCTTTAAACCTGAGTTTGAACGATCCCATCTGGAGACAGACGAAATGAGAGAGACACAACTTTTAAACACCTCTCGTTCTGTTTTCGCATGTACCAATGACATCATAAGATTTATAACCAGCACTAAACAAAACCCTGGGCCACAGGAAACGCGCGAGTAACAGACTTACTAACAGTAAACAGACTTAGTCATGGGGTGTTTTGTAGGACATGTGCAGACCGTGTCTCTGTGTCTGTCTGTATAGAACGCTGAGACGTCACTGAAGTACCTGATTGTTCTGGTCATGTGAGATATGGGAAGCACAGGAGCTTAAAGACAAAAAGCTGGAAGACTGCCAACACAGCATGATTGCGCCCGTAATCTGGAGTACAGCTGCTTAAGGAAGAAAACAACAGAGCACTTTCAACAATGTCACTTCCCGCCAAAGAATACCAACAAAGCCTCTTCCTTTCTGCATGCCCCCTTGCATGCGCCCTCACTTCCTGTTTGAGAGCAGAGCCGGCGCTCAGACATGTGCCTGACGCACTCGACAACTCCCAGCAGCTCCTCAGAGCACATGCATTGCAGAAGTGTGTGTGTGAAGTGTTGGTATTGTTCGCTTATCCTATTCAACATCTTTTTAGGTAACTTACACAAAGTTGACCTAGAACTGAATATAATTACAACACCATAGAAAAGTTACAACAAAGCTACAATCAAAAAAGGGAAAAATATTTTAGAATGAAAAGAGGCACATTAAAAAGTATGTCACCATATAAATTAAAAGCTAATTTTAAATATTAATAAATATTGTAATACTGTAGGCTATACATAATGCTAAATTCAAATCACTGAGTACATTTACATGGACACGAATAATCCGATTTAATATGATTAAGAGGTGCTTTCACACCTGTGGATCAATTCTTTTGTTCCGAAACAGGGATTCAAATTGTAACACTGTTGCACTTTGTTCTTGGTGCAGTTCGCTTTCACACAGCAAAGTTTCTAAACGAACCAAACAGCTAAAACAAGTCACGTGCGAGTAAACTCTCCTCACTTTGGTCAGAGTTTCACAGTTTATTTTGCACAGTCCCGCTCAGCTGTTATGCATCCTTATTTTAATTTATGGCTATGAGCAATAAGACATCATAAGCTAAAAGCTGTGCCTTCAGTTTGAATGGTGATATCGACAGACATCGTCACCATATATAAATCAGAGGTAAGACTTTCTCCTACATAGCAGTTGGCTTATGCATTATGGGCTTTACATTTTAGAGATTCAAGAGTTCACACTTAGCAGATGATTGATTATAACGCTTGTTTGGCATGTTGTCCCGGGAGAGAGCCCTGAGCTCATAAGATCTTCGAGCCTGGGGCTCCCTCCCATTTGCAAGGCGAGAGGGGAGTTTGAGCTCAGGTAGATCTTGAGAACTCCCCTGCTGTAGTAGCTAATGAACAGATAGTGATTGCTCTTAAGAGATAACTACTTACTAAGAGCATGTCTATGGTGCCGATTTGGATTAGTCAATTAACTTAAGTAAACGGGGAGAACGTGTAAACTCCGCACAGATCATAAATTGAATAATGCAGGACCAGCGGCAAGCAATCATAAGCATGTGATCCTCTCGAAATTGATTTATAAATAAACTCCACTAAATAACAGATAAACCAAGACTGCTGTTTGGTCAATTTTCCTAACGGATAAACAGCTTTCATTAATAGTTAACATTCTTTCACTTTTGTATTTAACATGAAACGCACATTTACTGGTAGGAATGACGACATCCCGCCCTACTCATAATTCTCTCTTCATATAGCCATATATGCCTATTACATACCATAATACACTTTCAATGCTTTCTCACTACAATCGATTCACTCCAATCGAGCCGAGACCACCTCATTCACGATCTCACACCAATTGTTTTAGTGTGGATCCAAGCACGATTGCCGGATTCACAAATGCCAAATGAACCGCGTTAACTAGGGAAATGCGCCAGGTTCCGAAACAAAAGTCTAGGTGTGAAAGCACCCTAAGACAATACTCTGATTAAGAGTCTACCATATAAACAGAGATTTTTGATTAATTTAATGTGATTAAGGTCATAATCTAAACATAAATCTGATTAAGACATGTGGAGTTAGCAGATTTTAATTGCATTACTGAAGTGCAGCACAGACATGTAAATACCTTAATCAAACTATTACTGTCATGTAGGACTTTCGCCGCATTTTTTCAGGATAAATGCTTACACGACTTGTTGACACTATTCTCTGCACCTATTGAATCATTAAGAGACCACAGACACACTGCAAAATGCAGAGGTTTTTTTTCCCCTATCCGGTGTTCGGTATGAAATTCCATGAAAACAACACTCTTCCAGCAGTTCATACTCACATCAAATATCTAGTTTGGCACGGGGGCATGAATAAAATGTTCCTGAATGAAAGTGAAAGTGACAAACAGCAGTTAAAGTCAACAAATTAAAAATGAAACGCCCAAAATTACATGAAACTCTGGAGGAAATGTGGATAGTGTGATGAGGCAATGATGTTAATCGTATCATGTGCTGTAACATGTAAACGAGATCATGAAAGGAACATTCAAAAAGCAACTCATGTAAACACCTTAATCATATTATCATCATATTCACATTAGGGCTGATAATTTGATTACTGATGTCCATGTAAACGTAGTCATTGTTAAACACTAATGTTTAAAGGTTTGCTAAAACATGCACTGCCAAGGGCCGTTAACACCAAGCATGATAAATGTAAATATTTTGAAAAAGTTAGAGCTCTAAATTTTGTTCTGATCACAGTTATAACGTGATAATAAAGATGTAGGGAAAGGATGTTGGTATCACTTTCTTGATTTTTTTACCTGCTCAACTATGATAATGATAAAACACTCAGTCAGAATCCATTGAAATATAAACGGTTCAAGCTATTTAAAGCTACAGACATTGTGGTGAAGCACTGCTTGATGATAAGCCCTGCTTTCACTGATTTCAACTAAAATCTGAAAACATTTTGGGTGCATTTGGGAATGAGCTTCAGAGATTTCATATCAGTATTGTAAATTTTGTGAAAAATTGGTCATGTCATGGATAACAGCAAACTACACAATAGTGTTTCTTTATAAATTAACAGTAACCCTTGTGTGCTGTCGGGGATGTTTTCATCCACTCCGGGGGTGATTTAGAGTCTTAATTTGGCCACAACTTTCTCTGTGTGTCAGCAAATGGAATGATTTTGGTGACAAAACTTATTTTCACACAAATTTGGGGAAAATGCTTTAAAAAAAACTCAACACATTTGACATTTTTTAATTGTCAAAGACATGACGCCATATTATCATGCATTCTTGATTGTTGCTTTTCTGTTGGCAAGAGGTAAAATTTGTAATTTTTACTGTTAATCATCAGTTGCAGTGCCAAAACAGCTTAAATGGAGTATAGCACATGTGTGAAAGGTCTTTGCGCACTTTATTCTGATATGTCTGAGAAAATCTAAATAAGCTGCTCAGCTCTCAGAACATAGTAAGTGTATTTATGCACACACACACACACACACCATAATCTGCTGTTTTACTCTATATAACTCAAAGCCAGAATGCTGGAAACTGATGATCAACAGTAAAACACAATCAAGAGAGCATGATTATATGCAGTCATGGTTATGCAATCAGAAAATGTCATTGTAATGGAAGTCAATGGAACAAAAACAGCCATGACCAAAACGCAAGTGTAGTAAATTTGTACACAAGACATAAAACAGTACACAAGAGGCCCTAGAATGTGCATAATACAACGTTGTTTAGTCATTTGCATTGATTCGTGTGAACAAAGAACATTTTGACAATGTTATTGTCTGTAAATTATTAGTACAAGCAGACAGTACTGCTGATTCTGGCTATTTAGTCCATATGTTTGTTTGCACTGACATGCAACATGCAAAATGCCAAAACTGTTCAGCGAACTGGCTCCCTCATTCTTTTCAGAAAAACATGACAGCGCAATCATCGCGAATCCATCATCTGCACGAAAACAGATGCAAAGCATACACTCTTGTTTTATTTTTAGTGGTGCACAATGGCGAGCAATAATCTGAGCTCAGGGTGAGGCATCAAAACAATAAGTAAGTTCCAGCAGGGCTAAGTCATCCATAAGTGCTCTATTGTTCTACAGAGTCTTCCTCTAAGGATCCCTCCCATCTCTGGGATTTGAGAGCAGTACGCTTTGATGAGGGAAGGGTTTCTGCAGCTAATAAAAAGAAAAGAGAAAAGGAGAACACCAGGGCTTGTGGGTAATTATGGCACAGGCGAGAGCGTTGGAGGGCCAGATGTGTGAGGAATGTTCTGGCTGGATCCGCCGACGGGGGAGGGGGTTAAGAATAGTCGACTCACCGTCTGCAGATCGTTACAGAGCTGTCGAGCCTCCAGCGGTCTACTGTGCATTTTATAACGTTTCACTGAATGTCACCGCCACAGCGATAATAAAGACGCAGTTCTGTGACTTATTTGCGACAATGGGCACGTAAAAAAAAAAAAATCAGCTTAATGCAAAACACATCTGAATGACTGAATGCACTTGATTGTGTTTTGAGTTCTCAAAGATGCGTTTTACATCAGGTGAGCTTATTGGAAAAACATTCCTCTTCATCATTTTTTGCAGAACTTAAAAATACATATACTTATATTAATTTGATAAATACATATAATTTAGCTGCAATGAACACAAGGGACTGTAAAATCAATGTCGTCTTGTGATTTTTGAGCACATTATTAATGAGGGGCTGAGAATAGATGCAAACTGTGACTTCAAATAACTTTTACTATAGTTCATTTGCATCACATGTCAGTCTCCATATGTCTATGTGGCTTTTCCAATGTAGTAAACATGTTCAGTAACTCACATGCTGCTACATATGTAAATTTTGCATATGCTTAGTTACTTTAAAAAAAAAAAGAGAAAAATTCAGCAGTTCATGTACATGGCAACAGCATTTTGGGGGTCTTCTCAAAACACAAACTTTTCAAAATAGAATTTACAGTGCAAATTCTTGAGATTGTGGAGGACTGTATTTGTCTGTAGAAAAATGTGAGTACATGCTCACACTATCGAAAATGATACTGTCAACTAGAACTCCATCAGAGTTAGAATTCAGAGCGGAAACCAAAACCGAGGATTCTGGATACACTTGATCATAAACCAAAATCAAAAATGGTGCTTTAATTATTTTTGTATTATTTAATTAATTAATATTTGGTAATTTTGACTTAAAAACTTAAATTAAAGTGATTTTGAAAACATGTCAATAAAATAAAGATTTATTGACAGTACTATTTTATTGACAGTGAACTAATAGAGAGGGGTTATTTTTCTAGCATTGTCATGACATCACAGTAGCACTATTGCGAGCAACAAGAACAACTATACTACATAAAAACATCCTTTCGGCATGTTATTTGTCCAGACTTGTGTAGGGCTCTATTTTAATGATCTAGATGCAAAGTCTAAAGCTTATGGCGCAAATGCATTAAGGGCGTGTCCGAATCCACTTTTACTATTTTAAAGGGGGGAAAATACAGTTTGCACCCCAGTGCATGGTCTAATAGAGTTGTGCTTATTTTCTTAATGATTTATGGGTGTGTTTTAAGCATACTGTGCTTTTAACCAATCAGAGTCTCATCTCCCATTACCTTTAACAGTCAGTTGCGTCACGCCCTGGTGCATTTGCTATTTGTAAGTGGAAAAACGTAATGCTTCACTAGCGAAAAAACAGTTAAACAGACCCTCTGTGCGAGGATAAAGAATGAGCCTCCTCCAATTGGCCTCTTTTTCTTTCTCTTTACTTTCACTCTTTACTTTACTCCTTTAGGAATCAGTGTTGATCTCACTCCACTGAAGACATCCATTAGCCTACATATTTAATTTTGTTTGTCAAGCACAGAGATTGTTTGTCTAATTTCCAGAAAAAAATAAATGAACAATAATAATGAAGTGTGGGTTGTATCCAAACACACGTCCTACGGTCTTATTCTAATGCCCCATATGATGATGCATGCAACTCCAAAACCTGACAGATGGACAAATCTTTACACGGACATCAATAATCCAATTTTAATTCGATTAAGACAACAGTGTTTTTATTAAATTGTACATTATACAATTGCAAATTGTTGAATAAACTGAAAAAAAAAACCTTGAGATGAAGGCATTGAGGCAGTGGTTTTTAAATTTATGTAGAAAATACACACTTTTATAATATTTTAATCCTTTAATTGTTTTCAAATGTAAAGATATTTGTGTTTTGCTGTACATTCTGTGTGTGTTCAGCAATAGCATTTGGACATGCATTGTCATGATCACCAGCGATCTCCCCTCTGCCAGAGATCGCTGGTTCACACTTCCGGGAACTACAGATCAGCCAGTTAACGAACTACAACTCCGGTCATGCAACACACACACACACACTCCTGCTCCATATCGCTACTGATTGCACACACACCAGCGGAGGACCATCAAGACTGATCAAACACACTACATAAGCAGCACACACACGCTCATTCCCTGTAGCGAGATTACCTTCTGTTTAGTGACTTGCAACGGCATTTCTTTGTCCCAATCTTTTCTGTGTTTTTGACCACAGCATTTGTAAGTTTGATTATCCAGCCTGCAGCCTGACCTCATGCCTGTTTTGACTACGATTTTTGAACTGTCCTTGTAATTTGCCATACTGTTTTTATTATTAAATAATCTGCAATTGGATCCTCGCCCCGTTGTCTTTGTCACACCTGCTCTGAACGTAACATGCATAGGCGCAAAACTAACGCACTCTGTGCAAGACTTTAGACCAGCTTTTAGTTGGTCAATGGCAAGGTCTAGCTCAGTACCTACTTCAGAGTGCATTAACACACCTCCTTTATATACCTGCACACCCATGAGTCCACGAAGTGGCACAAATGGATGTGCGAATAAAAAAACCTGGTGCAAAACGTGAAAATTATGGTTGCGCTGGTCTGAAAATAGCAACAAATCACAACAACACATCTTGCACCTCATTGTGCCGGGTGTATGATAGGGCTGATTGTGTTTCTGGTGAGCATGTGCAGTACATGCACACATAAGCATACGTGTGCAGGAGTGGAATATTGAACAGTTTTGAACCTTGACTGTGGCATATGACTAAGCTAGTCAATAGTGTGCTACGCTGTTCTTGATTGAGCTTTGTCAGCGCGGCAACAAACCACACATACATAGCACAAGCTATTGAATTAAATGGGTTTCTTAGCATAGCACAGTGCTTTCTACATCCGCATGAAAGTTGCTTCACATTTCAAGGAGACTACAGCAGCAGAAAATTCAACTAAAGGCTTGCATACATAATACACTACGGTGAATTTAGCGTAAAGGTAAATATTATAATTAATTATGCCTATTTCCCTATGAGCTTATCTGCTACTTTTTTAGTTTTTAGTTTTAGCTAAATGTTTGGAACCATAAAAGGGGCCATAAAAAGTTTAGTGCAAGTGTTAATGCTCATTTTATGTTTTTTTTTTTTTTTTTAAGATAAAGCATTAAACTTTTTGCATCACACACTATCCGCCTGATTTATGAACTGCTGCAGTACATGATAAAAAAAACACTCATGTTTATTTGTTTCTGAGAAAATTAAACACTCTCTTTAGTACCACTTTGAAATAGCCTCAAACATGAAAGCATCAACATAATATTATTTTTACAAAAAGTCACCACAGGCATGTATTTTTCTTGCTTTTAGCATAATGACTAATACTAAATCTAACGACCAACTAAAATAAGCAACCGGCTAATTGTTTTATCTCATCAGAAAAACAACATTAAACCTAGACTAAAGCAAATTAATTTCGAGTTTTATCTTATCTGTAAACAGTACCTTGGACACGAACCCCCCACTCCTCATTCACTCAGTGAGCCCATTAGTTATGTGCTGCTATGGTTGAGCAGTGCTCCAGAACAGCCTCTGTTTGTTCAGCTGTTTCAGGCTGGCCGCAGAAACCCTGGGAGGCCGAGGAGAATTCACAACCCCAACTCATCAAATGAAAGAGGAGATGGTGGAGGGAAAGAGGACGAATGAGAGAGATGAAGAGGAAGGATGAGTGCAGTGGAGCCCAAAGATAAGATGACGACGAAGATGACGATGTCTTCTTTTAATCGCAACTGAAGAACTTCTCCTTGCCTATGATCTGAGAAACAAAAAATGTATTTGGGAAACATTAGCCATCCCCTATGGAGCAGATTCTGACATGTGTGTTGGATATATAGCAGGAGAACAGCAAATTTATAATTTATACTTCAACCCCAAGGCCCTTTTAACATATTAGTCCTGGCTTCCACAAAATATGATTAAGCCACTTCCCGTAATTTGTTTGCAGCACTGCATGAAAATTTAAATGCAATGAAAATTGAATTAATGTGTCCACTGGGTTTCAGCAAGTCCTCTTTGTAGATGCAAAAAAGCTTAATGGTTTATACATGTTACAGAATGTATTACTGTTCAGATCAAAAAGTCTGTTCAGTGTTTCTTTTGATGCACATTTAAGGGTAAATTACTTTTTTTTTAAATCACAAAGCTGCATTATTTTCATTTAAACAAAACCAATGTGGTTATGTGGGTGATTTTCAGTGTTTACACAACAAACACCACTCTCTTGTCACAAAGCAATTGTTACAAAGATCGCTTGTTCCATTTTTTTCCTTGGGATATTATACTTGTAATAATAACAACCTTAGTTTAACCAAGTAAGTCATCCGGGAATCAGTTCTCATTTACAATATCAACCTGAATGCCGCAAGATGCAGCATAAAAGCGGGTAGTGAGGACATAATACATAATAATACATAAATAATACATAAAATAATCATTATGTGGAGAAAAAATTTTTTTTATACATCTGTAATTTTTTTATGAGCTGATAATGCAAGATCAGATAAGTCTAATTTTAGTTAAGAAGAAGTAATTTTGACTTTTAGCTTAGGTTACTTTCGGTCCTTAAAAATTTCTTAAGGAAAAAAATTGGTCATACTTTATTTTGATGGTCCGTTTGTTAAATTTAAGTTACATTGCAACTAATTCTCATTAGATTATAAGTAGACTGTTAGGTTGGGGTTAGGGGTAGGGTTAGTTTAAGTTGACATGTAATTGCAAAGTTTCTTGTAGTCAGTTAAATGTCTGTTGAATGTCAGTATCTACAGATATTAAGTAGACAGTCTACTGATACTCAAATGCACCATTGAAATAAAGTGTTACCAAGAAAAACACTACTTCCATCTTAATCTGCCCTCTTTCAAAGTAAAGGCCCTGGTTTACTTCAAATTAAATAAAAAAAAAAAGGATCTAAAATGACAGAATTTCAAACAAAGTCTGGCCAAAAATTAAGTTGATTTTGAGTTTGTTTTGACAGTTCAAAACAGCTCACCAAAGCTAACTTTTTGGGGGAGTTTGTTTTTGTCCTAAAGTCCTTTAAGCTACCACTGGTCTGTGACAATTATGCAATTTATAAATGTGTCCTGAAATTGTGCCTTCTTTGACGTGTTTCATATTCACACAGTTCAGAGTCAAGCTGCAGTCACACTGCACTTTTCGCCCCATGGACTTCCACTCATGCTGTACGCAAGCAAATGCGACACAACCGGAAATGACAAGTTTCTTAGTTTGCTGCATTGCAAAGTTCAAGCTTGGTGAACTCTGACCTGCAAAACTGCATCTAGACTATGTGAGACCAATCGAGGATCAAAACATGGCCTCTCTATACAGAAACGTAAAAATATGGAGCAATCGTTCGCTTTTAAAAAAAAATATCTAATCACCTTTCTTTAATCCCGCCCTTTTTTCCAGCACTGCACGACAGAATTTTGCATGCTCAAACTCTAGTGTGACCATGGCATCAGACAGGAGAAAAATTTCCAGAAGCACAATAACACCAAGTTGCTGTAGCAACATAAACTGGAGGGTGAGAACGTGACACGTTTAAAACTCGTGACACATTTACAACTGCACTTGCTGCAAAGAGAGGTTTCAGAAGGTTTGAAAACAATATACCATCACTTAGCCGTTTTGAACTTCTTTTTGGCCTCAAATGAAGAACAAAGCACAAAGCATCAGTTTAAAGGCCTCGGCACTGACCTTCGTATGGACGCAGTCATTGGAATCTTTTTAGCTCGGGGCTTATTATTCCTTGTCATTTTTCCCATAGGCAACTGAATCAGAAATTCTAAAACAATCATAAAAACGAGCGCACTTCCCCTTTGCAGAATAAGGTCAATACTTCAAAGAAAGTTCTTTTACTTCAAACTTCTTTTTGGTCTCAAACGAAGAATGAAAAAATACATCATTTGAAGTATACCTGGGCTTTGAAACTGCTTTGTGCTGGAATTTGTGGTCTGTTTCTGTGAACCACAAACCCTGCCCACTTTAATTTGATTGGCCATCTCAATCATTTTGACGTTAACAAGCTCTGTTAGATGTTAGACTGTTAGAGCCAGAATTACTGGGAAATGTCAAATACTGAGGGGGACAATTTGCCCATTTGTAATTAACAGGATGAACTCGTATCCCTCAATGTATATGTTGGTTACAGTCCTGATACAGTACATGCACTTTATTCACTTTGATCACTTGCCTTATACAGTCAAAGCCAGTTTTAAGAAAGACCTCTCTGTTTGACTTATGTTTTTAAGTTTTGCACACTATTTCTGGTAGTGCTGACAGATACATATGTTTTTATAAGTGCTAAATAGGCAATCGAGGTCCATAGCTTGCAGCAAAGAATGAGTCAGTGTGTCCAGTTAGTGTTGGCATTTATATGTGCTTCCCAAAGCGCTGAACATTTCCCCAGTCATCACCAAGGCCAGTGCACAGCCTTTACTCCATCCTGTTGTGCTCCGTCCTAAAGCGAGTGTGGCCTTACTTAAATGTCATGTCAGCAGCCCATACTTCCCCAAAACATTTCCTTGTGCAAACACACTAAAACGACTGACCCCGGATCAGGTTGAAACACCTGAAGTTTGACGATATGCCAATCCAGGTTATTGGCATGTGTCTGTAAGTCAAGTCTTGTTTACATACCAGCCCATTTAAAATGAATTAATAATGGCAGATTGAGCCAAATATTTTTTAGGAATTCATTCCATGTTGTAATAAGGCAGATTGGTGCTTTCTCTTGCATAATGGGTTGATTGTAAGGAAGAGAAAAAAAGGGAACAAGAAAAAGGCGGGAAACCCACACTACACAGTTGTTTTGAGAGCCAAATCATTTATTGCCCTCGATTTGCAACGGGTTGAAATTTCAGCCTCACTAAGCTGGGAAACTCGAACCGATGGTCCAGCTGTCCGCAGCCTGCCGTCCCACAGCGCCCACCACCACACACTTTTCCCTCCCCTCTCTTATTCCATTCATCCCCCCTGTCCCACAGAAGCAGGTGATCGATTGGAAGAACAGACCCAAACAAAACATGGTCTTGAGTGTTGAGCAATTGCCCAGAACTCTGTTTCCCAAAACCCTGTACAAAGGCCTGGCTGAGACATGCTATCTCCACCAAACAAATCTGTCATCGTGCAAAACAGCCATGTTTGAACCAATGACTGTATTACTGGCATCTTAGTCATGTTTTTAGCGGTAACAACTATATATGTAAAAGTTGTGTCGCTCCTACACCATTAAACCACAGTGATTTGCTGTTTTTATTTTATATTTACTAAATATTTACTTTTCATGAATACATTAACTGTGATTGATTCATTTGGATTTGTTTGAATATATATAT
>CAIGQQ010038941.1:6116932-6131517 GCA_903798035.1 Danio albolineatus | reverse complement strand
TTGTGTTTTGACCAATTTGCTGCGCGTTTCTTCCGTTGTGTTTTGACCAATTTGCTGCGTGTTTCTTTTGTTGTTTGTGTTTTGACCAATTTGCTGCGCGTTTCTTCCGTTGTCTGTGTTGTGAGAATTTGCAACAGGTGTGCTGTCAGATCGTTTCTTAATTTGCTGGTGTTTTTTGTTATTGCAGGTGCTTTCTTAAATTGCAGCGCGTTAACCGTACCATATATATTGACAAATTTCATTGTTTCTTAGATAATAAGTATAACAAAAAATACACACAATTATATATATGCAATTACTCTGCTTCACTGAATATTGAATTTTCCATGAACTGGCATAATTACTCATTCAATTAATTTTTTTCTGAAGCACATACAAGCATCATGAGAAATGTAATCTGCTGTAGTTCTGTAACAAGCAATATAATATTATAAATAACTCTAATTAAATGACCTGAAAATGAAAAGTAATTGCTTACTCTATTTTTTTGAACAGAAAAGTAATTTAATCACACTTAAACACTGCACATGACTACATTTGACTACATTTAACCGCCAAAGCTTTACACTACAATAGCAACCCATTCAAATATTAATGTCTAGAAATGGTCAAAAGAATTAACATTGAATGTATGGGTGTTTTCCAGTAATAGGTTATGGCTGGAAGGGCATCCTCTGTGTAAATCATATGCCGGAATAGTTGGTGGTTCAAGCCGCTGTGGCGAACACTGATAAATAAGGGACTAAGTCGGATGAAAATGAATGAATAAAAAAAAAAAGTAATCGCTTACACTACTTTTTTTAGCAGAAAAAGTCATTTAATTACACTCAAAATCACAACAAAATTTTTACGCTACAAAAAAAGTTCAAATATTTGTTTTTAGCCTCTAGAAATGGTCAAAAGAGAAATTAGAATCCATAACCCAAGTTAGAGCACCACCGTGTAACCTAAAGCAAGCAGCGTGAGCCCATTTGTCACCAGATTTCAGTTTGTTTGACTGATGTGACAGCTGTTTTGGGAAAAGTGGCGGCCTATAGGGTTCAGTCACGTATCCTACACTTCGGAAGTGAGCCATTATGGATGACATATACAGTAATTTGCATCTTCGGTTGCTCCTGGTCAATTCATTACAGCAAAAAAAAAAAGCATTTCCAACAAACAGATTGGCTTCAAACTCAGCTTTGGCCCAAGAAATCCAACAGAGTGTGAAAACAGCTTTAGAATGAGAGTAGTACAAATTTAACCAGACACCAGTGACTGTTTGTCATGTGCTGAAGCTGTCATGACAAGTTTTGTATGCACATCTGTGCTTCAGCATCCGCTTCCTCTCTTGTGCATCTACGTCCTGTGGTAAACGTGCTATCAGACGATCGCTCCAATATGGTTACAATTCAACTGCTATCAATCTCAATTAGCAATGTTCCCCTAATTGTGGTGCTCTTTTTGCATTGTCTCTTTCTTTCTTTTTCTGCTAGTGCTGAGGAATGAATGAGCTTGTGCAGAAGTATCCACCCCTTTCTTTGTGAGAAACAGAAGTCTTGCTCTTGCTCTCCTTCTTTAGTACTCGGCTTTTTTCCTTACAAAGGACTCAGGGCAGAGTGAAGCAGACAGTAGCTGCATTATCAGGCGGATAACTGGACGGCAACAGTGCCCTTCCCTCTGTCACACACAGTGAATTAGGGACCTCGAGTGGGACAATGAAGGATTGTCCTCTTTAAGTTCATAATCGTCCACTAGAAGACAGAAAGGCCAGCAGGAGTGGTCAGGGAGTCCCAGAAATCCTAATTTGGTTTAAAGTTCTTTAAAAAAATTAAGTGTTCTGTCATTATATTATTCAAATGTATATATAGAGATTTTTATTTTTTATTTAATTTTTTTTCACATAAAATGAAAGTTATTGGCAACTTTACTGGCACTTATAGCATGGATTTGTTCTAGCGTTTGTTCAGCATTTTTTGTTCTACGTACAAATGAAAGTCTTACATGCAAACTCTTATGGTAAAAACAATGACTGTGATATGATAATGATCAAAATTGTTTAAACCAGGGGTGGCCAAACTTTTTCATATGAAGGGACAAAAAACAATTATCTTTAATGGCCATGGGCCAAAGATAAATATAAATTATTATATACAAATTATTTTGCATTAAAGTTGCCATGTGTGATTTGTTAATTCATATAAATAGAAAACATTCATTTGTATTAACTGATGCTGTATAACTTTTTAAATTATAACTTACTGCAATAAAATCATAAACAATCACATTTATAACACAGTGGAGTTCAGTGCATGAATACACTAGTCAAGCAGAAGCTGGCTTTGCCTTTGCTCACCAAAGTCACTGCATTGTCCTCTATCTGTCGTATGTACATTTTAAACTAAATCTGATTCATTTACATCTTTTCATTTGAAACATTTCATTTCAGATAGCCCTTTTGTAGCTTAACAATAAAACAAACAAATCAAATGTTAAATTAAATTTGAAATGACAATCTCTAAAACATTCTCAGATGGGATGGCGGGCCAAATCATACGCTGTAAAAAAAAAAAAATCCTGGTTGCCCTAAATTTTTAAGCTTAATCAAATTAACCTAATGAGTCCATTGAACTTATAATATGTTAAACTGACTTAAAACAGCTTGCGTAACTTATAAAATTAAGTTAGAACATGATTAACTTAGTTTAATAAAAAACAATGACCTAAAACAGATGCTGTCATGACAAATTGATCATATAATTTTTTACAGTGTAGGTTACCATGGACCAACTTTGTTCCCGTTGACCCTAGTTTGGGCATCTCTGGTGTAAAAAGTAAACAAGTTACCTGGATAACAGTAAATTTCCTTACTATATATGGTGAATAACTGAAAATGGGCTTTTACAGGATTCCCTGCATGACACTTCACTTTTTTTGACATTACTATGTCTATTTTTAGTGATTTTCTCACCAATTATAATACATTTATAATTTTACCTACAGTAATGTTGATAAATAATGTATCTTACCATGACAGTGTGAATTATTAGTATTTTTCTCATCTCATCAAAAGATTTACTTTAAACTTTAAAATGTTACAATCATATTTTTAAAGCTGAAATTCTGGCAACCACAGCTGCCATGTTTACTCCAAATTTAGCTTTCATACGTTCTTTTTTTTTTTTTTACAGTTTAGGGTACGTGTACAATACCAACAATTTTATCATCAGCATAATGTTTGTGCAAAGATACAGCAGCGTGTGTCATTGCAAACCAACTTTTGCCATTTAAAATACGAAACATTAGAGCTGAAAAGATGTGCAAACTGATTGTTGTGGTTGAACTTAATGCATGAGCACTTACAGAAGTTTCCCTTTCCGACGCCAAAATTTATGGAAGTAGAGTATTTAAATCAATTATGCAATGCCACTTACTAAGGTTTGTGGTAGGTACCTGATATGGTTAGCGTGTTTTCACTATGTAGGACATAACATCTACAGTATGTTGATCCTGAACAACATTCCAATCAGCCAATTAGAATTAAGGGATACATTTACAGTTTATATGAAGTTTAGGCTTATGGTTAGGTTTATGTACTTCTACATGATTGTCATCCAACTATTATTGCCCGCCGATTTTGAGAATAATTTACAGTTATGGTTGGGTTTAGGGGTAGGGAATGAGGAATAGCTATGGATTATATTTTTGAACAAAAAATAACGTTCCAGGGTCAACATAGATGTTAATTCAGGATTGCATCGTACTTAGCAAAATCATATCTGTATCCAAAATATTTGCACAATTATAGGTGAACGTTTGCTGCCAAGCTCCCTTCTAAAAGCTAAAATGACCACCCTATAATATTGTTGACATAACAGACACACGCACACAGTACACAATTTGGGACAGAACTTTTATCAGTACATTTATTAAATCACAACTGAACATTTCTTTGGGTTATACACATTTGGAGCAACATGACGGTGAGTAAATGACTATTTTTATCTCTATTCCTTCAGGTGAACTAAAATAGTCAGCAGTTTAACAGATCTAGGTTGTTCCTCAGTAGGGTGCACTGATAGTAATGACTTCTTATTAAATATATTACACTTAGTACATTTGAGTACTTCAAAACTTGCTCTCCATGAGTGTGAGAACGTCTCTGTCCTGCAATGGCCGGGCTGGCATGAGCTCTAATTGTAGATGGGGCAGGGCAGGAACTGGAGAAGAGGAGAGGAAATCAGGAGAGGAGGATGGGGGCCAGCAGATGTTTCAGCTTTGGGTTTTGGCTGGAAAGGGCAATTATGAGGCACTCTTAATGATGCTGGCAGCCGCCCCATAAACCTGGTTCAGTGGAAGAGCTCCTCATTAGGGTGACCCACCAAAAAACACTGCAACCTGTCCAAATTCTTCCACGTCCTCCCCACCCAAGCCAACCAAACACGCCAACGTCATGACTACGGGAAGTGCGGCTGCAAGAATTGGAAACAGTAAGTGTCCACTGGACCCTAAAATTTAATAATGTAATAATTATTGAATTGTTTTGTAATATGTAATGGATGTTACCGCGATGGTGTTTAGTAGCTGTATTAGCTACTGACACTGAGTACTCACTAAGCAATTCCATGCAAATGTCAACCTTCCCATGAAAAAAAACCTGAACGTTTTGACCAACTTGTTGGGTCACATTCATAACGCATGCTTATTTTCCTAATTTTAAATATAAAATATGTTCACAGATTGATATTTTTCTAATCCCTTAACTCATTAGTAGTTTTGGAAAACGTAAACAGATGTTTCAATATAATGTTAACATTTACTTTCCCTGTGAATATATGTTTTAAAGGGCACCTATTTTACCCCTTTTTCAAGATTTAAGATAAGTCTTTTACGTCTCCAGAATGTGTCTGTAAAGTTTCAGCTCGAAACACCCACCAGATTATTTGGTCACACTTTATTTTGATGGTCCGTTTGTTGACTTTAAGTTACATTGCAACTAATTCTCATTAGATTATAAGTAGACTGTTAGGTTGGGGTTAGGGTTGGGGGTAGGGTTAGTGTAAGTTGACATGTACTTGCAAAGTTTCTTATAGTCAGTTAAATGTCTGTTGAATGTCAGTATCAACAGATATTATGTAGACAGTCTACTAATACTCAAATGGACCATAAAAATAAAGTGTTACCGATTATTTATTATACCTTTCAGAATTTTGGAGATTTCTGCTCTTAACACTATGTAGCTGTTTTTGTTGCCTGTGCCTTTAATGCTAGTTCTCCCCACCCACTGTTCCCACATGCCTGTCAGAGTGTGCATCAATCTCTGCATTGACTGTCAGAGAAACAGCACAGTGAAAGACATGAAGGAAGCAGATCTCACGTAACGTTTGTGAGAAATACTACAGTAAGCGCTTTCCCAATGATTATTTGATGTATTTGTTGTGGAGTTAATTCAAGCCTTTCTGAGTCACATACACACACACACGCACACACACACATTTAACTACACAGTTTTGGCACAGCAAATGTGACAGGATACACGTTAATATCCACTACTGTATGGATATCCTTTATGTTAATGTAAAAAATAAACCTGATTTAAGACCACAAACCTGGGATTGAAGCATGTTCTTTTATATTTGAGCTGACAGGTGGCTGTGGTGATAAAGATGGTAAAATCGCTGTAATTCATTACAAACATGCACTGTTTTAAGAACGTTTTAAACTTGTACAACTCATTCTTGATTATTGATGACCACAGAGAGCTGAACAGATCTTTTAATCCCAGTTGCTTTGCGCACGTCCTGTTTTGTTGATATGAGTATTCGTGTTACTACAGAGACATGTTAATACGCGACTGTCAATCAATTCAGTGGGTGGAGAAACTGCACTCCTACATCTTGTCGGCCTCAAAATGAGAGGGATTTGGATGCTATTTTAACATCAGGAAATTTAAAAAGAGACCTATTGTGTTTTTATCACCCCATTATGACAGTAGACACACTATACCTACACACAGTTCTGTCCAAACAGCTTCCAAAAGATGATTTTCATCATAGGTGCCCTTTAAGTTTTTACTGCAAATGTCACATCCATAACACTGGAATTGCTCCTTTACACAGGTGTATGTTTCACTTTTTGTAGAAAAG
Source organism: Danio albolineatus (assembly GCA_903798035.1). NCBI lineage: Eukaryota > Metazoa > Chordata > Actinopteri > Cypriniformes > Danionidae > Danio > Danio albolineatus. The sequence continues at coordinate 6,125,392 of CAIGQQ010038941.1, read as the reverse complement.
CTTATCATGACACTTTCTAATCACCAAAAAAGTTTCTACTGTATTTTTAAAAGTACAATTCTGCAAACACAGCTTCCTTTATACCATCCATCTTTACATCATACGGCATGTATACAATATTAAAAAGTTTGTCATCTGCATAGTGTGTTCATATGTGTACCTACAGTAAGGTAGCAGTAAAGCACTCTAGACAGGGAGTGAATGTCTAATGATGAAGGTTTTCCATTTTGCTGGTCTACATTGGTAGCTGGTGGACCCGATTACAGAGAAAATGATAAACGCAGAAAAGGGAGAGGTGGCTTAGGGGGGTGCTGGGGAACTGAGCGTATTAAGAAACTGCGTTAAGAGCCCAATATAAGACATCCTGTAATTTACACGACTGATTTTCCCTGTAGTTCATACATATTAACTTCAGCGGCTGCCATAAATCTGTTTAATGACCACGAGGCTCAGCACCGACATGGCTACCTCAACAAAAAGGGGCTCCGGCCTTTGGTGACGGCAGGCAGACTGCGACATGTTCCCTGGCGCAGGGGCTTTTACAAGACATCTCTCCCATTCTCATTCACCTTGGCACAGCTAAACCTCAGACCTGTCTTTCTAGGCGAAACTGCTGGCACACGAGAACGCTTGGCACAGGCCCTGCTATTGAGTTTTCATGAAAGTAGGTCACTGCAGAGCTCCCGCTGGAGCTTCAGAGCGTGAGGAAAAGAAAATAAATGAGGAGATGAATGAGGATAGCAAGAAGATACCAGCCACTTCCTATCCGGCAGCATGGGGGACACACAGTTACGCAGTATATATTGACAATCGTCATATCTTCTGAAATGTTTTTGAAATGACGATGACAAGCAAACACGATTGCCAGCCATGTGTTGGCATTGTTGTGGTCTGCAATGAGAACAAGCTGTGTTTGGCAGCTTTATTGTACCTATACGATTGATTCAGCTTACAAAGTACAGTTTGGGTACAAATGTTAAGGTCCAACTGAGGACTAATCATGCTCTGGACAGTCTGGACATGGAAACGTTGAACCTGTTAAGAACGTAAAAATCTCAGTCAAACGATTGAGCTGCAGCTGACGCATGTGCCCTGCACATGTTCAGTAGAGTTGAAATAAAAAAAGCAGAAAGGTGCTATAGATCTGTGAAATCATTTTTATCCTAATTCATCTTAGCACATGTGTTTCTCTACTGTTGGACTTACCAGACACTTAATTTTCCATGTGTTTGATCTCGCACCCCATAGATTTGACCAATCAGATTACGGAACATTTAGGATCATTCTCTCCCTCTGATTGAAAAACAACATCCTGCCCTTTGCACATGTGGTCATCCTTCAATATCCCACAATTCCCATGTGCCATCTCCAGTACCATATGGAATGGCATAGATAGATGATTTTTTAACCAGCCCAGTTGGATGTCTTGCAACAGTGATTTTTAGGCAGAAAACTCTTATTTCTTCAAAATCTAAACTGGACTAAAACTATAATAGAGTGAATCCAAAAATTTTAGATATAAAAAAATGCCTAAATCTAAAATCCAAATGCAGCAAAGCATTTTAGGGAATATAGCATATATACTGTATACTGTACAGTGTAATAAATGGATATATTTTTTTGAGATTTTTAACCAAGCTATATTATTTGTATTTTTAAATATTCACTTTGATAGTGAGCATTTGATGACAACAATTTAAATGTTAAAATAAGGAACGCAAACACACCACACACTGTTAAATATGCAATGATATTAAATGGATGCAAATTTAGAAGAAAAAAGTGTCTCACTTTATATTAAGTTTAAGTTATATTAACATTGTACAAGCGCTATACAAATAAAGATGAATTGAATGTAATTGCATTAAGTGGCCTTAACTAATATGTAATTACACCAAAATTAATAATTAATTACTATGTACTTTACATTGTACTTATGTTGATTAAATACCTGTATGTAATTACATCTGTAATTAATTTCTGTAATTACATTTGTAAATACACTGTTGACCATCACTTACACCTTAACCCACCCTTAAACCTGTGAAAGAGAAATGAGGAGAGAATAAACATGCGGCTAACTTTGCGTGTGGATATGCCCATTTATTTAACTTCATAACTGCCACTAATAGCAAAAGGAAACCAATTTTGAGTGCGCGAGTGTATTTTACATGTAGTGGCAGTTGGTCAAATATTTGTAACCTAGCCTATAATAAATAATAATTATTGATAAAGCAAGTTGTACTTCGATCAGGGGACGCGCTCCATCGGCTCGATAACCTTAATATTATTTTGTGCTGTGCCGCAGTTTTCATATCTTGTGCCATGATGGTCAAACAAACCCTGATGGTCAAATAAATCAAAACGTTTTTCCACCCCAACGCAATTAAATAGGGCAATATAAAAGCTAAAGAGCTTAATTCTTATATTTGCTTAATTTTTGCAGTCTAGGGCTATACTTATCACCATGGATTGTATATTTTCTATAGTGTAAAATCATATTGGTAAGACAACTAAAACAAACTAACAAAATTTTAACCTAATTGAACACACCCTTTCACATAAGGTAAAGTGCACTTATAGTGTCGTCCTCTTGTGAAAAGGCAAAGCTGAAAATCTATGGTTAAAGCGCCACCCAGCGGCCAAAAGCTGTTGGCGCACTTCATACCGCAGCACGTGCGGCGGTAAAGCAACTGTTTTGAACTAGAGACATATGTACCGATACCATCAAACTTGTCCCCTAACCCAACTCAAGAGCACCACAAGTGTTCTCAAATACGTTATGAACACAGTAAGTACATTGTATTTATTTTTGATGCAAGTAGATAGTAATTAAGGACACAATATAAAGTGGGACCGAAAAAGTAATATCAGCCTGTAACTGATACGTTACTGATATGGATAGAACACAAGCTTTACAAATGGCAGTAGCTCTTACTGGAAATCTTTCTCTGCAGGCCTTCTAATAAAGCTCATATTAATCAAATCATCCAATTACAGTAAAACGAGAGTACAAGATCATATACAGGACATCCGCACATTGCTCCCCGTGTCTCAATACGCAGGGCCAGATGGGAAAGAAAAGCGAGTTTTACGTGACAGATCAGCCCCGTCTTGGATTTCAAAGAACACACAGACTGACAGGTGTGTTATATCACATTGTGGGAGAGATTCAGTTATACTCTGCGTGCATATGCACACACAGACACGTGTGAACATGCAACATGCTGGACGTTCTGGCAAACGTGGTTTTGGGGGCAATATAGGCAAAAAAAAGCTCGTGCATTTCAGTACTGAAGTTCAGTTGAGCTAAAACGCAAAACCAACAACAACAAAATTCATGCTCGGCTGCACGTGAAACTACTCATATCTGTATTCAGACATAAAAATAATCACTTCCTCCTCTGCAACACCCACGCATAACAAAACACAGCCAGCACGCAGGACGTTACATCACTTTATATAGATTAAAAACCCCTTAGAGTCACACGAATGAGGTGACCTGTTGTGAAACCCTGCAAATCAGAAGTCACTTTTGAATTATTTCTAAGAAGATCTCATGTTAAAAAAAATCACTTGAAACCAGACGCCTGTTGCACCAAAGGGTTGAACAAACTCTGGATTGTGTTACCAAGCTTTCTATGATAAAGCTAATTTATATTGGAGTATTTAAATGTATATTTTTAAATCTAAAAACATTGTTAATGTTAACTGAATTACCTGAATATATAATATACTAATGTAAGTATAAATAATTCATATGGGTTTCCCAGTCATGGGTTGCGGTGTATCATCCGGTGTATACATCCGCTGTGTAAAACATATGCTGGATAAGTTGACGACTAATTTCTAATAATTTTTATCTTTGTCATGATTACAGTAAATAATATTTTACAAGATACACTGTAAAAAAATCCGTAATTTTAGTTTATTTCCCGCACCTGGGGTGTCGCGAAAAAACGCAAAATAACGGGCGTTAAATTACAGAAATATACCGTAAAATAACAGATATTGAATTACAGAAATTTTCTTAAATTTAAATTTCTGGTTCATTTCTGTAATTTAATATCCATTATTTTTCAGTATATTTTTGTAATTTAACAACATTATCTAATGTTTTTTTCAGGCACCACAGCTGCAGTAAAATTACAGTTTTTTTCAGTGTATTTTTCGAAAATCAGCTTAGTGCAATTTAAAGGCTTAACTAGGTTAATTAAGTTCACTAAGCCAATTAGAGTATTAAGAAAGTCGTTGTAACGATGGTTTGTTCTGTAGCCAATTGAAAAAAAATCTGTAGATTTTGTTGTTTTATGAATGGGTTATATGCACTGAAGTGCACATATGAAGTGCACTGAAACAAATGCTGGAAAGTTGGCGGATCATTCCGCTGTGGTGACCCCGGTTTAATAAAGAGACTAAGCCGACAAGAAAATGAATGAATGAATGAGAAATTAAAACAATTAAGTTAATTTCTATTAAAATGTATGAGCTGGGTGACTTTAGTATTTAAAGTTGGGGGAAATTAAATCAATTAAGTTAATTGCTATTAAAATGTATGAGCTGGGTAACTTGGGTATTTTAAGTTAGTAGAAGTATCTTGCATGAGTGCAACAAACTCAAAACTTGATGTTTCTGTTTACTTAAAATAGAAAAATTCATAACTTAAAAAATTTGACGTAACTGATTACCTCAATTTTTTTGAGTTTAGCCAACTTGTTCGGGAGTGCAGTGAATGCTTGATGACTATTTTCAATTTCAAAAGGTTCCTTTTACAGTATCAGTAATGTCGATTATATTTAGTTTAACAACAAAACATCAGTAAATACTGTAGCAGTATTCTGCCTAGCCTGCTTTACTGAGGTGAAGTTGCTTTTATACACTGTAAAAAAATTAGTTTAAAATTGTAAGTTAGCTGGATATATTTTTGAGCTCAGAGTTGAATTTACTCATAAAAATTATTCAACTGCATGTTTGGAACTATTGGTTCAATAAAAGTAAAAAAATAAGTTGAGGAGACATTAAATTTTGATTTCTCCATACCTTCAAAAAAGAAAAAGTTGAGTTAACTTAAAATTTTAAAGCAAATGGCTGCAAAGAAATTTTGAGTTTATTAAGCTTCAGTGTTTGAAGTTGTGCCAAATTATTCCGTAAAGTATAATTGACTTAAATCAGTCTGTTCGGTCAACTTAAAAAAATTATTTGGCACAACTTCAACCACTGAAGCTTAATAAACTCAAAATTTCTTTGCAGCCGTTTGCTTTAAAATTTTAAGTTAACTCAACTTTTTCTTTTTTATAGTGTACTTACATTGGTTAATTTTTAAACAATGACAACCTGTGACGCACTCTCTATATGTATTGTTTACCATGCTACTCTGACAATTTGGTCTGAGCACGTAGCACGTAAGTATGGCTTAGTAATAAGTGCAATTCCTGCACCCCGCTGGCCAAGCACTAAGCATACATCTTCGGACAAAGCGCGTGAGAGAGTGAGACCAGCAGTCCTTGCATGCATGAAATATTGCATATTATGACAAGTTTTGCTTGCTACACAACTGAAAACCTGCAACAGTTTTTCAGTTTTTCATTGGGAATTGTAGTATCATAAAGTACTATGAAGTTTTCTAAATGGCGAATCACATGAACTAGTTCAGGGATGCTCAACCCTGTTCCTGGAGAGCCACCCTCCTGCAGATTTCAGTTGCAACCCTGATCAAACACACCTGAACCAATTAATGAGGACCTGAACAGCACTTGATAATTACAGGCAGGTGTGTTTGATATGGGTTGCAACTGAAATCTGCAGGAGGGTGACTCTCCAGGAACAGGGTTGAGCATCTCTGAACTAGTGGGTCTCTGTCATGTTTAGTGTGCGCGTTCACGATTTGAGGAGGCGTGGCTTTGGACGGCAAGAGAACGACTGTGGTTCAAAGATATTATGCTAACGGATAGCATTGTGGCAGATCACCTACTGCACCTTTAAGGGGGCTAATAATATTGATCTTAAAACTACTTTTAAAGACAAAATAAATAAATAAAATTATTAAAAATTTGCTTAAACAAATAAGTCTTTCTACAAAAGAAAACATATTATAGGAAATACTGTGAAAATTTCCTTGCACTGTTAAACATAATATGGGAAATATTAAAAAAAGAAAGAAAATTATATATCACAGCTGATTGGTTGGATTTGCGATCCCTAATCTAAAATAAAACCTGGTTATCTATGTAGCCTAAGCTACCATGGCGACAAACCCCCATCCATACCAACCCAATTTTAGCGTGAAAAGCTAAACGTGAACTTACCAGTGTGAAAACCCAAACCGGCTTTGTGCAACAGGCCTCAGCTAGCTCAGACATGCAGTAGAGAAAAACATTAGGCAACTCTCTTAACCATGAATTTGACTAATAAGCTAAATTTGACCTGATCATCCTCACCGCATGCAAAACACGTATTCATCACTGTGGAGGAATATAAAAAGAAGAAGGGAAAGAAGAAGTGGATAGAGGGCAGTGCACTTCTAAAAGGAAGTGAGAGTGTTTCAGTATAACATCTGCTCCTCCTGTGGCCCATCTCTCACTCTCTCTCTCTCTCCCTCTCTTTCTTTCAGTGAGCCGCTCTCTGTTTGTCTAAGGGACACAAATGGCCAAAAAACACAAACACCAACAAAGTCGCTCACGGACATGTGGACGCATAGAAAAGCAAGTTAATAAGTAAACAGGCAGTGCTCCATATCTGATTTGGCATGGACTGAGACGGTCTTGCTGAGAATAACAAAGGGGGAGTGACAAAAATCAATGTTATCTTTTCATTTGCAAGAAGCGACGAGGGCCCACGTCAAGAAAGGAAGCGAGGGAGAGAAAGCCCCCTTCTGACTGCATTAAACCCACATACATCTCCCCTGCTCAGCTCGCCCTCCCTTTCTCTTGGCAACTCGAAGTACTGCACAAAGAATTCCAAAGCGTTCAGCCAAAGGTAACGACTCCACGAAGCTCCGCCTCTCCTGTCTGATTGACAGTTGCCCTTGGAAACATGGGCCTGATAGATTCAACCTGATCTGTTATTCATAAAACACCTAAACAAAAGATATGTGTATCGTGAGCTCAAAAGATCGCATCAAGTTAGCGTAGCCTTTTTAGAAACAGCTAATATGATTTAGCATAGCCTCAATGCTACAAGGCGCCTTTTTCACCACGTGGGTGTCTTATTAGTAGTCCAAAGATGCTTTCAGCCTCTTTCACTGCTTTGTTGTTCCACATACGCGCTCTTTTTAGTTCTGCTCCAAAACCTAGCGAGCTGTGTCTTGCTGTCTATACCGCCTGCAGCTGCCTTCTGAGACAACAAACTAAATGAAATGGAGCCTTAAGTGACTGATTTGGAACATTCTAGATTGTGCAAGTCAAATAAACAGAGCTCCTTGATGAGACAGTACTCTGAGTTTTTAATGATGTTAGCATGTTGCTATGCTAACAGACCAAATAATCTTAAGTTGGTCTTTCAGTGTATGTAAAAATGAACAAGAAAAGTCATTCTTTTCATGTTTTGTGAATAATGTAAGTTTTTGTTCTTATGTTTAAATAACAGTATTGAACAGACTAAAGCCCCTGTCACACTGCACTTTTTGGTAACGCTTTCTTTTACGACCCGCAAAGTACTGTACCGCGTAAGTACAGTGAAATAACTGTGTACTTTTCTGTACGTATAGTGTAAGTATAATGAATGTACGCGTAGGTATAAGGGAACAAACTGTAATGCTTGGGTAATAAGGGGGTAACAACCAGATATGCAACACGCAAAGTACCGAGTAAGTATATTGATTTTACAGGGTACTTTTCTATAAAGTGCAAAGGAACAAACTTATTGGATAATAAGAGGGTAATAACCATATATGTAATGCTTGGGTAATAAGGGGGTAACAACCAGATATGTAATGCTTGGGTAATAAGGGGGTAACAACCAGATATGTAATGCTTGGGTAATAAGGGGGTAACAACCAGATATGTAATGTTTGGGTAATAAGGGGGTAACAACCAGATATGTAATGCTTGGGAAATAAGGGGGTAACAACCAGATATATAACGTTTGGGTAATAAGGGGGTAACAACCAGATATGTAATGCTTGGGTAATAAGGGGGTAACAACCAGATATGTAATGCTTGGGTAATAAGGGCGTAACAACCAGATATGTAACGCTTGGGTAATAAGGGGGTTACAACGTGATATGTAATGCTTGGGTAATAAGGGCGTAACAACCAGATACGTAATGCTTGGGTAATAAGGGGGTAACAACCAGATACGTAATGCTTGGGTAATAAGGGGGTAACAACGTGATATGTAACGTTTGGGTAATAAGGGGGTAACAAATAGATATGTAATGCTTGGGTAATAAGGGCGTAACAACCAGATATGTAATGCTTGGGTAATAAGGGGTAACAACATGATATGTAACGTTTGGGTAAT
>CAIGQQ010038941.1:6081635-6108109 GCA_903798035.1 Danio albolineatus | reverse complement strand
ATTGGTTGTGTTGTGACCAAATGCAGCGCGTTTCTTCAATTGGTTGTTTCTTCAATTAGCACGTTAAGCTCTCTCGGCCACCGTAGTATAGACTAAAACACATAATAATAATAATGTGCAGGACATCAGTATTTTCACAAAATCACATTTTTTGCAGAAACAATAAAAGTATGGTATGAAATTTTGTTCTGTTTCACTACATAAATTTATCACAACTTTAATGTACTTGAAGTCGGTCCAGAAATAAGTGCTTACAAGAATAGATACTGTTTATGATACTTGAAACGGGGACCAGAGTGTTCAAAGATCAAAAAGAAAACAAAAGCACCATTATTGTAATTGCACAGAACAGAGCAACCCAAACTGTATTCAAAATATTGCTTTTTTGTGCTCCAGTGAAGACGAAAGTCAGCTGGGTTTGGAGCTAAACGAGGGTCAGTAAATGATGACAGACCTCTCATTTTGTAAACTCTATTCCTTCAAGACGACAACCAGATTTTGCAGAACAAACACTGCTTCTTTCCATGAATAAAACTGTGATTTACGCATATGGAAAAAATAATCAAGTATAATACTGTCAAACATTTTACCATGATTTACAAGACAGTTCAGTGATATAATAGTTCATATAACCAAACAATGTCGTCAAGCCTATTTGCAACAATAATCTGATGACATTAAAAGACTCTAATAAAGGATCAGTTTGTCTTTGGCACTTTCTTTCAGGCTTTGACATGTAATGTTAAAAATATAATACAGTTTGCAAATTAATTTAATATTTCATTTATTTAAGTACATGTCAAAACAACTAGTTAATAGTTCATTCATTTTTACAATAATCTGTAAAGCTGCATGACAATGGAGCATAAAAAGAAACAATGAAGTGTACATTTTACTTAAACACACATATAAAATCATTTGTGTGCACTGATTTGATGCTAAAACCAAGTAAACAAGGTAGAGAACAAAAAACAGTCATAAAGACCACATGTTTGATTGCACAAGAAACTTTAAAAAAAAAAACAATTTGCTGAAAAAGTGAATTATGATGTTATAAGGAGCATGTGGTTTGCTATAGGAGTCAAGATGCGAACATTCTGGGCAAAAGTGTGTGCGTGTGAAAAGTGAGTTTGGCATAAAATCGGTAAAATCTGAGATCATGAACATGAACATGTCAGGCTTGTCACTAACATGGAAAGCCAAGAGCTCTACAGTAAATACTAGAGATATATCCGTGCTTAAATCTCCTCTGGGAACTGTTCCATCGCCCCCTGCTGGAGCAGCCGCTACCAGCTCTGTTTTTAAGCTCTTTTACGCAGGTACACTCTCCCGGTCTCTCAGACATAATAATAAAAAAACACTTTTATATGTCTCTGATACTGGCCAACCCGCAACCTTTGTCCTGCAGAGAGTTTCATCGAATGATTCAGAGTGCCTGTAAACGGCCTCAAGCTTGAATACAGCCCACCACAATAATTTGTCTCTTATGAAACAAAGCTCTTTCAAAAAAATATGATGTATGACTTTTTCCACATTTTACGGCTGTTCGCACAGGCCATGAAATATCTCAATGAGACAGGTAGAGGACACATGGAGTGTCCGGAAAGTTCTAAAAGAAATGGATTGCGTTTGCAGCATGGTTTTGTCATTTGCACTGCTTTTCTAGTATCTAGCCATCTCTCTCCTTTTCCCTGAAGGTGAATGGGAGAATCTGAGAGAACCTGACACCATGTGCACCACACCCTATTTAACCCTATTTAACTCCACACATCTTCATTATGTTTTTCTGAGCATAAAGGGGGCAATAATCTCAGCTCTATCAGAATCGTTGTAAAGATATGAGAGAGGGGTAATAAACTGCTGCATTCCACATCAGTGCAAAACCTGAATTTCCCGACGGGCTGTAAAGCTTGAGAAACTCTCAATTTGGGATTATAAAAAAATCGGCCTCTACAGAGTCTGCCTGAAATCACATACTGTAGTATGAGCCTGAAAATGATTTTTTTTTTTTTTTTGGTTCAACCAGCATTCACACAACAGTTGACAATAAAACATGTAATATACAGACAATACATACAGAAGTATACAATAGTAATACAAAAAAATACAAAAAGGAAGCAAATAATAACAAAATAAAATAAATACAAAAGATAATCCATTCATTTTCTTTTCGGCTTAGTCCATTTATTAATCTGGCGTCGCCACAGTGGAATGAACCGCCAACTTATCCAGCATATGTTTTACGCAGCGGATGCCCTTCCCATCTCTGGGAAACATCCATACACAATCATTCATATACATATACTACGAACAATTTAGCCTACCCAATTCACCTACAGAGCATGTCTTCGGACTTGTGGGGAAAACCGGAGCTCCCGGAGAAACCCACGCAACCATAGGGAGAACATGCAAACTCCACACAGAAATGCCAACTGACCCAGCCTAGGCTCGAACCAGTGACCTTGTTGACCGTGGCACCCACAAAAGATAATAAAAAATAAAAAACATCTATTTTAATCTAAATGAGTCTAATCCTTTTTAATTTTATTATTTCTTGCAGAATTTATGTTTTTAAAATAGGAAGAATCTGACTTTCTCTAGTTGGATGTGTGTGTCTATGTATATTTATATAGGTGCAGCTTTCTGTTTCCAGTTTAGTAATATGAACTTTCTGTCTCGCTACAATCCAACCCGCTCTCTAAGATCTCAAAACTCAGGGCTTCTAGTAGTACCCAGAATAGCAAAATCAAACAAAGGGGGTCGAGCCTTCTCATTTATGGCTCCTAAACTCTGGAATAGCCTTCCCGACAATGTCCGGGGCTCAGACTCACTCTCACAGTTCAAAACTAGATTAAAGACCTATCTTTTTAGTAAAGCATACACTCAATACATCACTTAGCGGTATGATGCACGAATGTGCTCCACGCATCCCCTTTATATACACCATGAACTGCAGCTACGCTAATTATTTTCTTTGTTCTCTTTTCCAACTGGGGATACTCTTCCCGAGGCCCCCAGAGACTATGCAGCGCCACGGATGCGATCCAAGACCCGTGACGAGACGATCCCAAGGCTCCTTAACCCTGGACCAGGCTGTATCCTGAGCAGCTGCTTGGCGGAGTAGCAAGCAAGAGACGGATTCCCGTGACCCTCCAAGGACAAACGAGCCTCGAGTTCTCCAGCCTCCAGCGACTAGACTGCAGCTAGAGCTGCGCATCGATGGATTACTCTTCAGTGTTTGGACTCTAAGTAGTGAATATTAAACAACACTGAACTGAACTGAACTCAGCTATATACTAGCTAATAATTTACTAGCTAATAACTAAACTGACATTTTCAATTTACTATAACCTTCTATGTGAAGCTGCTTTGACACAATCCACATTGTAAAAGCGCTATACAAATAAAGGTGAATTGAATTGAATTGAATTGAATTGAACTTTCGTGCTAGTAAACAGACAAATGGAACTATATTTTGTTCGGTATTGTTTTTAGTTATCTCGAAATCAGTAGAACTGAAATACAGATCTGGATCTCTTGGCTTTTCACCTATTTTTGAGAACGTTAGAAATTTTTTTTTATTATTGTTTTTTTTTTTTTTTTGTATGAATCTCTATAAGCACATGATTCCCAAAGTTATTCTGTAGTCACATTAAAAAAAAATAGTTTCTTAAAGGGACAGTTCACCCAAAAAATGAAAACTCTGTCACAATATACTCATCCTCCACTTGTTCCAAATCTGATTGAGTTTCTTTCTTCTGTTGGACAAAGGAAGACATAGAGAAGAATGTTGGGAAAAAAAACGTTCATAGTATTTTTTTGTTTCTACTATGAATATCAGTGGCCCATTCTTCAGAATTTCGTAAGAAATAAACCACTGATATGGTGAATATATATATATATATATATATATATATATTTATATATATATATATATATGTATATATATGTATATATATATTTATATATTCATTCATATATTTAATAGGAAGCTATACAATATTATATTTGTGCGTATACTAGTCAGTACTGAAGCCAAATCTGGAGCTTATCTAACAAAATAACTTACAACAATGGTCCAAAGACTAGTACAAATGTATATGTCAAAGAAAAATATTGAATACAAAGGAAAAAATCAAGGCAAGCAATAAATTAAAATTAAAATTAAAGATTTAGTTGAAATTTTGTAGGTTGTAATTTTTTTTTTTTTGCAATATTTTGCTTTAATTTAATTGTATTATCTTTCAATTTTGTAAATATGTTTGGTTTTGTATGGCTTTGTTTAAATGTGCCAAAATACATTGCCTATATTCACTGACAAATGGATGCAGATGTTCATTTTCAAAGTGGGATGTACTCAATTATGCTGAGCACTGTAAAAATAATAAATGTATCACCTCAAGGACTTCCTTTTGACAATTAAACAGGAAAAGATGACAAATGAATTTGAGAAGACAGGTTTCCTCGCTCCCTATCTCAAAAGTTCCTCCTTTAAAAAAAATAAACAACTGTCCAGTTTGTTATTCAAGAGCTTGTGGACTTCATATTTTGGCGATCAGTTCATTGACTTCACGAGTTGCTCGATAGTGGGGATTCCCCAGCACATGTCATGAGATGGGAATCACTACATTCCAACATCAATTTCAAACCATTTGTTTGTGTCCAGCGATTCCTTTTCTTTCTATCAGAACAAAAGCGCATTCAGAAGGAGACTGCGTTCAGTACGACAAGCTGTTTTTAAAAACAGTATGCAGCGTGTAGGCAGTATGGACTGAATCCAGGCCCTGGCTTTCGTTTTAGCTCGTAAATCTCAATGTGAGCTCTACAGCCAGTTCTAAAGGTAATCTTATTGTAAAATGTTTTAAAGTCCCAAATTACGTCCAGTTAAACGCAGATCTCACACTAAGTTTTTCATCAGCTTCAGCATGAAAACTGTTGAGTACAGACCTTGGAACATATAAAGATGTTCAGTCTTTTCCAATTCCCTTTCTTTCTTTTGCAAAGAAACATTATCACTGGCAAGCGCAGTGGAAAAAAAAGTATTACAAGCCTTTGTTAAAAGCCAACATTCTGGCTTGTTCACTTGTCAATCAGCGAGTTGTTGTGATGAAATAATGGATGAGCCGTAATGAATTGACTGGAGATTCCCCAGTGGTTTTTAAGCTTACTGGTTGGATGGCCTGATTGCCAAAGAACAATAGGTAGAAGAGAACACTACCTGATAAGGAAGTGAGAGGCACTGCTGTGATTTGTTTTTCCCAGCATGCTCGGAGTGCGTCCCATTCAGGTACGGTGACTCATCGAGTGCTCAGAACTGAGGCAAAGTTTGTGCCGGGCAAACAGACACAACAAAACACACAAGGCAGGTGAAAGAAAGGGACAGGGACAAACACCATGCATCTTCGAACAATCTGAAACTCTCGAGTCACTCACCGCAAATCCCACTTAACCACTCAAGTAGGACAAACCTCACATTTTACTATAATATGACTATGCAATCACAAGACCTGCGCACAGGCGGGCTACACGTCGGTCATGTTGAAAGGGCTCTGCGATGAGATAATGGCCACAGTCTTATCTGGCCAAACACGGGAATGGTTATACTACCCTCATTACAGCTCCTCTGATCTCACACCTGCTGCAGACGTCCATAAATTCTCCCATACACAGCTCAGCTATTTGATACACACTTGAGTGATACTTCACCTCGTCAATGATAAATAACTAGTCATGGATTCTCGTGTTGATTTAAATTAGGGCTGTCAAAAAATTAATCGTGATTAATCACATCCAAAATAAAAGTTTAACATAATATTTGTGTGTGTACTGTGTATATTTTATTATGAATATATAAATACACACATGCATATACTTGATAAAATGTTGGTTTATATTTAGATATATAAAAATATATGTGTATGATACAAATTTTACATTTGAATATGATGTAACTACTTTGATGTAACTTTTTTATATATAGTTTTGGCTTCTATGAATGTGTTTATCACATATACATAATAAATATATATAACACACACACATATTATGTCAAAACAAACTTTTATTTTGGATGTGATTAATCACGATTAATTCTTGGAAAGCCCTAATTTAAATACAATTGTTTAAAAGCACAGGCTAATTTGGAAATGTTAAGAAAACATCCGCTAAATGGGGCTGTTTTTGTTCACTTCATGTATGTTATCGGTGATTCCAAAAATGGGTGTCGCAGGACAGTGAATGGGGGTCACCTGATGATTTCCAAAAATCAAATCAATTTTATAGCACTACTAGTAATACTAGATTTTATCCATACCCTACAAAAGATACAAAAATAGCAGGTAATAGTTTAAAAATCAATATGCATTAAGATTTTTTTCAACACTGGTGTGATTTCATCAATTTTATGACACCATGTTAGGTTTTCTGTCATCCTTTTAGCACTAAGTGAAGTTTATTTATGAACTAATTTCGAGAGGATCACGTGTTTATGATTGCTTGCAGCTGGTCCCGCATTATTCAATTTATGATTCACCAATCAGATGAGTCCTAAGCGACTATAAATACCCTAAGCTCCATATCACAGCCATCTTCGTTTTGAATAATCCCCCCTTCCACTCCTAATACTCCTCCTTTACTAGCTGGGTGGCACAGTGACCCAGTGGTTAGCACTGTTGCCTCACAGCAAGAACGTCACTGGTTCTAGTCTTTACGAAGCCAGTTTTTACACATTCTCCCCGTGCTCACGTGGGTTTCCCCTGGGTTCCCCGGTTTCCTCCCACCATCTAAAAACATGCAACTTAAGTTAGTTGACTAATCCAAATCGGCACCATAGACATGCTCCTAGTAAGTAGTTATCTTTTCATAGCGATCACTATCTCTTCTTTAGCTACCCACAGTGGAGTTCTCGAGATCTACCGGAGCTCAAACTCTCCTCTCGCCTTGCAAACGGGAGGGAGCCCTGGGCTCGAGGATCTTATGAGCTCAGGGCTCTCTTCCGGGACAGCATGACAAACAAGCTTTATAATCAATCATCAGCTAAGAGTAAACTCTTGAATGTACATTAAAAATAAATACAGATCACAACTGAATGTGGAAGATGACCTTCAGGTCTCCAAAATGAAACCAATAAAGGACTTGTTGTGTTCCAAACATTGTGCCCACCTATCTTATTAGTTGAGGTTCAAATAATTAAATTATTATTCCATATCACCTGTATTTGAGGGCTTGTTAGGATGGAATGTTATCGGAGTTTTACTTCTATCCCATACTGTACCATTTCACCTACCAATTAGTGCCAATCACTTGAGCTTGAGGTGTAGATTGTGAGTATTATTGTCCTTGGTAAAAAGAAGATGACTCTATAGAGTTATTGAAAAAATTGTAATAACTCTCTGACAAAAATGTAGGAAATATTTTTGTTGCATCAATTATAATTGAAATAGTTTTTGACCATATTTAGTGGTAGACAACATTTGTCATAGTGTAGACTCTTGTGTGGTTAAATGCATTGAAAAAGCCATAAAAGGTCAGCAACTCGCTTAGCGTATTGATCTATTTCTTAAACTTTATCAAAGTGCAGTCCAAACAGGATTTAACATTTGCTGTCTGCAAATCATAATTTTTTTTTGAAGTTGAAACATTGCAAAAGCCCCTCTCCCAGGCCTGATTCCAACACAGTCCCACAATGTTCTGCACAGTTTGCTGCTTTCAGAACAAAGGATGAAAATTGCAGTTCTTTGTATTTTCCTTTGTTACCAATGAAACTCATATGTCAATTCTCTGAGAATATCTTGAAAGATTAGACTGAAAGATAAGGAAAAAATATTTACACTTCCTCTTGGAAAAAAAGAGAAAGAAATAAGGAAAGCAGTCAAATCTGTGCAATAGAGAACAAATTAAAAAACAGGAATATGGCTCCCTCTTCTACTCGTGAATCAATCCAAAACACATTTTAGTATGAGGTGTAAACAGAGCCATAACGTGTGTATGTGTAACTTTTTATAGTGTACTAGATGTTATTCATCCATCTGGATGAGATCATCAGTCCATGATATGAATAAGTAAACTCTAGCTGGAGTCAAAGGTGAGTCTGCAAAAACATCTCAAGCACTATAACTGCAGACATATTGTTAGTGAGATGTTATCGTGAAGTTTTGGCTTGCGAATGACTGTGTTTGGATTTTGCGTGTCAAATCGATGTGTGCATCTTTATCTTTTGCACATACATTCCTTCTAAGCTTATCAAGAAATCGTGATTCACTGCTGCAACATTTTTGGTACGCTGACCACAGACACAAACATCTCCAATCCGACCTTAAAAACCCCAAACAGGACTGAAAAGGTCTTGATCCCTTTTAATGGAGGCGACAGACCCTCGTTGTCCAGACTGGAGATACCAGATAGGACAGATTCAATGTCTAGTGTTAGACCGGTCACATATACTTTGAACAGGACGCAGGCTGTGCGAACGGGCAGGTTACGGTGAATCCAGATGGGCCCAAGGGTTGGAGGGCGAAGGGTCGAGGGAAAGACACGGTAGAGATACGCAGACCTGGGCGATCTGAAAACCGGGTGGTCTGTTATGCGGCTGAGGAATGTGAGGATCGCGGGAAGAACAGACGCTCAGGAAAACTGAGGAGCCCACATCAAACGGGATGGCCATGCGGGCCGAATGTAGAGGTGACCCGATACAGCGTGTGTGCGTCTGTGTGTATCACCAAGAAAATGTCGGTCGCACGGTGCTCAAGCTGCTGTTGGATGGTTCACAGCAGCCATTCTCAGATCTGTTACAGAGTCCCATGGGAAGAAAGAACCTCCCGCCCGCAGTGCCACTGTCAAGAGCATCGGCCCGCTATCAGCTCCTTAAGTACAAACATATGACCGCCAGTATCTGACCCTAATGTGACCCACATGCTTGAAGTTACAGAACTATCGTCATCAACGGACCATATACAGTAAATGAGTTCCTATAGAAATTCTACAAATACATTTATTCAAATAATTGCACATTCATAGACCTCTTTGTGAGATCAACCTTTCAGTCGACATGCGTTTAAATGTGTTTAAACTTTTTAAAATTGTAAAAAAACGGTAAGAAAGTAAATTAAATGGTGAAAATGGAACATATTTTTTTCTTTTATGTAAAACAATGTTGGGTAAGTTCCTTAAAAAAGTAATTAATTACTAATTACATAACTAAAATTGTATTTAAATGACTAAATGGCTTAGTACAAAATGCAGTTGCCAGAGTTTTTACCAGATCTAGAAAATATGATCATATCACACCTATGTTATCCTCCTTACACTGGCTGCCTGTTAAGTTTCGTATTGATTTTAAAACATTGCTTCTTATCTATAAAGCTTTAAATAATCTAGCTCCTGTTTATCTAACCAATCTTCTGTCTCACTACAATCCTACCCGCTCTTTAAGATCTCAAAACTCAGGGTTTCTGGTAGTACCTAGAACAGCAAAGTCAAGTAAAGGGGGTCGAGCCTTCTCATTTATGGCTCCTAAACTCTAGAATAACCTTCCTGATAATGTCCGAGGCTCAGACACACTCTCGCAGTTCAAAACTAGATTAAAGACCTATCTTTTTAGTAAAGCATACACTCAATACATCACTTAGCGGTATGATGCATGAATGTGCTCCACGCATCTCCTTTATATACACTATGAACAGCAGCTACACTAATTATTCTCGTTACTCTCTATTTTCACCTGGGGATACTCATCCCGAAGCCCCCAGAGACTATGCAGCGCCACTGATGTGATCCAAGACCCACGAAGAGACGATCCCAAGGTTCCATAATCCTGGACCAGGCTGTATCCTGAGCAGCTGCTGTGGAGTGGACAATATAAGACTGATTCCTGTGACGATTCCTGATTCAAGTGACGCTCCAAGGACAGACAAGTCTCGCTGACGTCTAGCTTCTCCAGCTTCTTCCGGCGCCTAGACTGCAGCTCTACATAAGACGTGTGGCCTTAGGAGAAATGGTCATGCACAACTGAGCCTGGTTTCTCTCGAGGTTTTTTTTAATTCTTCACTTTCGCCATTTGGTAAAGTTTTTTCCTCGCCACTGTCGCCACTGGCTTGCATGGTTCGGGACCTGTAGAGCTGCGCATCGATAGATTTGCTCTTCAGTGTTTGGACTGTCAGTAGTGAATATTAAACCACACTGAACTGAACTAAACTGAACTCCAACACTGAAAACTGGACCAGTTCTGTTTCAGTTCACTATAACCTTCTATGTGAAGCTGCTTTGACACAATCTACATTGTAAAAGCGCTATAGAAATAAAGGTGAATTAATTGAGTTAACCAAATGTGGTCTCAAGTACAGATAACTTAAAAAGGCTAACAGACTAAACTTCCATTTTTTTAGCTTTTATAAACTTTCCTTGCATTAAATAATTTATGAATCAAAACAAGTTTATTTTCCACATAAACCACTTTATTGGGCTTATACTGCATTCACATTACAACAACATTACATTAACAACATTAAATCAATCTTGAGCATCTATACTCTGTTCGCCTGCTAGCATAGACGGAGGCCTAATTCTTAAAGCTTGCTGTTAACATGTAGCTACATTTGTCTAAGATATTTCAGTCTTTATACGTCTGCCATAAACCGTTTTTAATTTACCGCCTGTTGTTCTGTTGTGACTATGGCTATGGAGTGATTGACGTTTCTATTTAACTCTTTTCAGATGAGCTATTTCCTGTAATATGATCACACCAAGAGCAGGGACATGCGGCATTAAGATCAGTAAACAATATTTTTCTGTATCAGTGTGTTTGTCATGTCTATATCTATTAAATGTAATGTTTAATGTAAGACTTCAATTCTTATGTTTTTCTGTTTGATTTGAGTGTTAACTTTATCAAACTTTTTACTTAAAACAATGACATAATGGTGTTGAAAAGAAAGCCATTTTGTGACAGTTCTGTTAATATGAAAATTAACTAAGTACATTGTTTCTTGTTAGATGTATGTCTTGTTTGGAAAGCATGACACAATTCTGATTCAAAATGTATGTCTTTGCCCTGCCCGTCAACTCAACCTAGTTTCCATTCATTGTCAACAGGGTGAGAAAAAAGTGATTGACATCGCAGTAAAGCAAGAATAAACATGACTGAGGAGGTGTAGCAATCTTAATAATAAGATAGGCTAAATGTCAGTTGGTGTGTGTGTATGTGTGTGTACAAGCCAATTTATCATTGACAAAATAAAAGACCAAACACAAAGAGCGCGAGCCGCCTGAAAAGACTTTTCCCGCTGTTACATCATAATAAACTTGGGCTTTGCTCCGTCTGTCTGGTGACGAGCTGTCAGCCAATCAAAACCCACTAGGAAGCACCTCATTGGCTGGTAGGGCTCACAACTATTGGCAGGCTAAAGTAGAGGTCTGTTTCACAGCCCTAGTAACAGAAACAAAACAAGATTTCTGTTATAGTCATAATGATCTGCAATGAGTAGACCAGTTGGCTTATGGATACACTTACGCAACATCAATCCATCGTAACCATGAACAGATGAGGCGATTATACTTGGGTTAATTGTGTCATTTTATAATAAAACTGTTCAGAACATACTGACAGCTGTGGTTCATTCACATGAAGTAATTCAAGCTCTCCATTCAGATTCACACACTTTAAAAGGCCTGCTAAAAATGGCTGTTTTTGATATCTTTTGATGTCTTTTCAGCTCCTTGTTAATGCAAATTTCTGATCGGCCAATCAAACGGCAGCAAATCCATAGTGTTTAGGCATTTAGACATGGTCAAGATGACTGGCTGAAGTTCAAACTGTGTATCAGAATGAAGAAGAAAAAGGATTTGATGACTTTGAACATGGCATGCTTGTTGGTACCAGACAGGCTGGTGTGAATAGTTCAGAAACTGTTGCTCTACTAGTTTTTTCACACACAACCACCTCTAGTGTTTACAGAGAATGGTCAAAAAAGAGAGAATATACAGTGAGCAACAGTTCTGTGTTGATGGTGGTGTAATGGGACATTTTTTTGACTCTCTTTGGGCCACTTACTATAGTACCAGTTGAAACACTACAGCCTACCTGAGCATTGTTTCTGACCACATCCATCCCTTTATAACCACAGTGGCCATTTCCAGCAGAATAATACGCCATGTCACAATGCTTAAATATCTGAACCAGGGGTGCCCAAACTTTTTCTTCAAAAGGGCCAAAAAACAAAATTTATTGATGGTGTGGGCCTAAGGTAAATATACCAAACTATTAAACTAAAGCTGTCATGGTAATTTCCTAATTTATTTATATTAAAAAATAAATAGACAAAGATACTTGAATCATTTTAATAATTACACCTTTTTATGTTTTATAATGAACTTCTTACAATAAAAACATAAACGAACACATTTATAACACAATAGTGTTCAATTACTATAATACACGAGCCTAGCTGAACTTGCTTTGCCTTGATTTGCTCGTCAATGTCTTGTGTATTGTCCTTTATCTTCGAGTGACAGTATTTCAATTTTTAAAAAGCTGCTTCATGGCCAACATGTAATTAAATAATTTTATTTCAGTTGACTTTTTTTAGCTCAACAATTAAACAAACAAACAAAAGATAACATTAAATTAGAAATCACGATCTCTGTTCAAGGCATTGGCCACAACCTTCATTTCTAATTCTTCTCAGGTGGGATGGCGGGTCAAATCAAAGGTTACTATAGGCCAATATTGGCCCGTAGGCCCAACTTTGGGCATCTTTGATCTAAACAAAACAAACTTTTGAACATGACAGTGAGTTCACTAAACTCAAATGACCCCACCTGATCTCAATTCAATAGAGCACGTTTGACATGTGCTTTCATTAGAGATTTACATAACCCTGCGGGCACATTGATGTCAAAACAACATAAAAAACACGTCAAAAACATCAGAAATCAAATCAATTGGATGTCAATTCAATCAAAATGACATCAAACTGACATCTAACAGTGGTGTCAAAAAACACATCAAAAATCAATTACAGGACGTGCTAGACATATTTTGGATGCCAATGTTAAACATCAATTTAATGTTGTTTTCACATTAAGATGCCCAATTCAATTCATGTTGATTTCTATAGCGCTTTTACAAAGTGGATTGCGTCAAACAGCTTAACGGAGAAGTTCTAGTAAATTGAAACTGTGTCAGTCCAGTTTTTGGAGTTGAAGTTCAGTTTAGTTCAGTTAAGTGTGGTTTGAATTTCACTGCTAAAGGTCCAAACACTGAAGAGCAAATCCATCAATGCACAGCTTGACAAGTCCCAAACCAAGCAAGCCATGTGGTGACAGTGGTGAGGAACAAACTTCAATTGATGAAAATTAAGGAAAAAAAAACCTTGAGGGATACCAGGCTTAGTTGGGCTAGACCATTTCTCCTCTGGCCAAACTTCTAGTGCAGAGCTGAAGTCTAGGCGACGTAGGCTTAAAAATGCCTGACGTCCATCGTAGAGAAGCTGCAGGTGTGAGTAGGATCAACGGCAGGTGTTCAGGCTGGCTCACGGGATCGATGTGAAGACTCATATGTCACTGGGATCATTCAGGAATCAGTCTTATGCTCTCCACGCTTTTATGACCGCCACAGCATCTGCTCAAGATATGGCCTGGTCCAGGATTATGGATACCTTGGGAATGAATATGCCCCCAACAAATCTGGAGCAACTGCATTGGATAGTATTATTATGCATGTCACTAAGGACCAAAATCCCTAAGGAATGTCTCATGTTGTTTAAAGTATGCTATGAATTAAGATGGTTCACCCAAAATATTTTATTTACTCACTATTTACTCAAGTTCAGATGGTTCCAAGCCGTCTGTTGAACATAGAAGAACTCTTGAAGTATGTTAGAGTTGATATCCACATTGTGTAAAACTAATTTTCAGTGGTCAGTGGTTACCAGTTTTTGTTCAAAAGAATAAAAGACATTCAAAAAGGTCTGTGACAAGTGGAGGAAAAGTAAATGATTTTTGGTGAACTTTCCCTTAAAGACTGTGGCTGGCTATGTGACTTTACACCTAAATATTAAATGAATTACTGTGGGTAGTGTTTCCTCTCATAATGACTGTGTTAAGCTCAAAGCTGAATTATAACTGCTACTTAAAAAAACCATTAATATTAACTCTAAATGAAGTCCAGTTGTGGTTTGGTGTCAATGAAGAGATCGTTTTACTGATGGGGTACCAAATACAAAATATTTGTGAAAATGAAAAAAAATAATAATAATTTAATTAAATAAAGAAAGAAAGGTGCAAGAAAAATTGCTTAGGGGAAACAAAGTGGCAGCAAGACCCTGTTTCGAGGGAAAAGAGCCAACACTGAACCAAACTCAAACTTGCTTCTGCTCCAAAAACAACATGCCAAATGCAAGCATGGTCTTTTTTTAACAAACTAAATCATGCTTTTTACAATCTAAAACTTTTTATAGAAACCCAAATGAGGCTCTCGCTTGAGCTCCTGTGGCTCCAATGCGTTTTACAGGTCCTCAGAGAGTCAATGAGCCCATTGGGACTACTATGTTCAGAGAGGAAAACCACCTAGACCACAATTTTTCAGCAAGTTGTACAACAGTGTATGAAGATCAACCCTTCTCTGTGAGTATAGAAGATCTGTAAATAATACCTTTATCGTGATTTGTGCGATAGGAATGTAAAACACTACCAATCATTGAAATTAACTAGTTGTTAGGTTGCCTAAATGACTAGCTGAGTAATCAGTAATAATGATGCATTCACATCACGTTAGAATTACAGTCATTAAAGGTTGTAAAAACCAATTTACGCCTGCATCAACCTCGTAATTTCAGATTGCATACTGTATTTTTGAGATCATCTGACCACTATTACATGTTCAAACAATTAAAATGGTAGCAACTCATCCAGTAACACGTATACATGGTAAACTTTCAATATGACGTGATAAATAAGAGAATAATGAACAACACAACCTGAAACTGACTAAATTTTGCATTAAAGCATTATAACAGAACTGAACCATTCCAAATGGGATATGAACAACAATTTTGGTGATGTCATAACATAATATAAATGCACCATAATTACATAAAAATTAATTACAATTGCAGTAATCATGACACAACAAAGGTGTCTATCCTCATGTGTGTTAAATGTATTGTGTATTAAACTGTATTTAACTGTATTAGAGCTGCAGAACTGTATTAAACTGTATTAAAAGATGGTCTTTATATCATCACTACAACAAAATAAACAGTCTAGATGGATAACTAGACATCAACGGTGACCCATCTGTAATATAATGTGCCTGTTTGCAGTGGTGTAAAGTAACAGATTACAAATACTTCAATTACTGTAAATAGTTTTTCTCAGGAATTGTAAATTTCTAAATAGTTTTAAAAATATGTACTGTTACTTTGCCTTGAACATGTGAGTGCTGTATCGATACTTTTCCTCCACTACTTTTCTTCAAACTGCAGTCACTACATTATTTGTTTGATTGACGAAAGTAGAAAAAATAGTCCTGTGATTCCTGTCCAATCATATCACATAGAAAGTAAATCACATTATACTGAGCAACCTCAAGACATGAACACTTTATAAATGCAGCAAACCGTTTGGAAGCATTAAAAACGTCCAAAATCTTTACACGCAATGACCCAGAGACTTTTTATAGTGTACATGTCACTGATGAGAAAATGAGGGATGTCGACTGAATGATGACTGAAATCACCAAACAGCCTTAAACAATCACTAAATGGAACGAATGAAGAATGGAAGGAAGGGCCGAATAAAGGAAGGACCGAACAAGGAATGGAAGAAAGGACCGAATTAAGAAAGGAAGGACCAAACTAATGAAGGAAGAAAGGACCAAATAAATGAATGAAGGATTCAAGAAAGGACTGAACAAAATAAGGAAGGAAGAAAGGAAGGAACGAACAAACAAACTAATGCATGAGCAAAGGGTCTAATGAAGGAAGGAACAAAAATATGAACGAACAAACAAATGAAGGAAGGAACGAACAAATGAATGAATGAAGGACAGAACGAACAATAGAAGGTTGGAAGATTCCTAAATGAACTATAGAATGTTATGTTTACACATCCCTGCACAAACTGCATGTAAACGCATCAACTTTTCATAGTGTAATACTCACCACTCACTACTCTTGAGTACTTTTAAAAGGGCTAATTTTTACTCATACTGTGAGTAATATTTACAACAGATACTTTAACTCTACTTGCACTAGATTTTTAAACAAAGAATCAACCCAGGCTCATTCTGAAAACGTAGTCCTAAGTACATTTCTGGAGGCTGTGAAATACATCCTGGGAGGTATGTCTTTTTGCATTTTTTGTTTTCGTGAACCCAAGAGAGGCTGCTGTGTAAGCTTTTTGATGTCTCTCGCAAGTGCCGTTCGCGCCTGCTGTTATCGCGTAAACTCATCAGAGGTCGCTGTCGACTGACTGTTTGCCTGAATGAATGATTGACTAACTGACTGACTGACCGACGAATTGATTGACCCACCCAAACACTTCTCTAAACCCCACCAACAATTTTCAAAAAAGCAAAGCAATCCAGAAAAAAATTAAAGCCCTCGTCTCATTTTTACCACGTTTTTAAATTTGACCACATTCTCACCCTGTTACTTGCTGGTTTATTTTATTTTTTGGATTCTGTTTTAGTCTTACCTGCCTACTGGAGCTGCTCCTCACCAGACTCGAACCCCGTCATTGTGGTTCACTCCTCTGCGTGTCAAGTCCGCCGATGAACGCGGCAAGCTAACAGGACAAACTGATTGCAGTGGGAAAGTCGTCCACACAGAAGTAAGCGGTCAGATGGTAAGCGCGAAAAGGAATGGCGTCATACCGCCCCGTAGCGTTCGTTTAAAAAATGAAATGCAGCCATACGTACCTCTGACCACATAAAGTGTGGTCTCCAGAAATGTTCATGGGACTACATTTTCAGAATGAGCCTGTGTTGCAACGAATGGTACTTTTACTTGAGTATGATTTTTCAGTACTCCTTTCACCACTGCCTGTTTGGGACTTTTATGAACATCAATTAAGAACAATGATGGTGCTTATACACAATCGCACATGGCTTGAATATTAGATCATGACTGACCCCACCTTTACAAGTCATAATGCACCTTTCCAGCCAGTCGTCATCCAACAAACATTTCCTAAAATAAACCTGATCTTTTTTCTCAGCTGGACGTACTCTAAAACATTTCTCTCTCCCTCTCTCTGTGGCTCTTGTGAGAGGAGCGGAAATTTCACTGCTTTTTTTAAAACCTCAAATGGCCACTTTAACACTGGCCGAGCAGTTGAAAAAACAGAGGTAGTGAAACGTCTCACATATTTCATAATCAGATGTAATATGCACACACACCTGCAATAACACAACTCGCACTGTATCGTACACCCCAGTGGTGTGCTCTTACACCAAACAGCCCGGCCAAGACTGCTGTAGCGTAACTCTGTCCCCAGGCCTCATCATCGCTCGCCACCTCATTCGGCGTCCCTGGACACAGCTAAAATCTGGATTAAATCAGGATCAGACCACTGCGATGAAATCATACAGAAAGGAATCGTGACAAACTCTCACACTGGAGTAGATAGTCAATTCAGAGTTAATGCTTTAAAGTCCTTGAAAACCATTTCCCGTCGAAGACTGGTTTGGATGCACTTTGTGGAAACAAACGCATAGAACTGCCAGCTGTTCTCCTTAATACCTTATTAAAGCCACACACACACACACACATATTACACTTAAAACTTGGATACTAATCATAAAGTTTGTACAGCCAGCAGCTGCTTTGAAGGAGACGCCCATCCGTAGTTCATTAAAAGCATAACCGATACCTTTATCTTTATTATAGTAATATATTTACGCTAATCTAGTTCAACTGAACCGAACGAAAACTAACGACTTCCTTCAGCTCGCTCGATAACTGATCTGGGGATGGGGGAAAATAAGCTATAAACTGATCTTTTCAGCACGACCCTTTGATTATCAAAGAAAACATTGCAGTACAGCTGTTTGGTACCAACCGTTTGGATAGCCTGGAGCGGAACAAGCAAATCTGTTACCTGCTCTCACATGCACGGTTGCTCAACTTAAAGGGTTAGGATTAATGTCTTATGGCTTGAATCTGTCATTAGGACAAAAAAGATTGGTGTGTGATGGGAACTTTGAGAGACTTGAAGAAATGTTTCGGAAAAAGGAGACAAAAACAATGATTAAGCCTATTGACTTTTGGGTTTTATGACGTCAGCTTGTACTAAATATTAGTATTCCCACTTCAAAAGGCAAAGTTGGGGGTGGATTTGTTCTTCAGGAACAAACTTGGTCCTTCAGCAAGCCTTATGGAGCTTGTTAAGGATGTTAGGCAGAATGGGGCCAAGGACTCTGTGGCCGTCAAGTGCCTGGCCCTACGCCTAACCATGCCATTGTGCCGAGCCAAACCAACTACGGAAAAGTCCGGAGAGAGGGGCCTTTGACGTGTTATGGGAAGACACACACAGCAGTGATGGAAGTGTAGGTACGAGACGGAAGAAAGCTGAGAGGCCTGGCTCCCCACCCCTGCCTGGGGTCTGGACCGCAGGATGAGCGGCAGCTATTCATTTTAATAACTGCGCTTATTTTCTCCCCTGCCAGGAGCCATTACCATAATTCACACTTTCTGCACAGTACCTGGAGAGCTTTAGTGTGGTTTACAAGTTCTGGATACAAAAAAGTCTGGAAAAGTCTTTGAATTCTGAAACGGAGCAAGAGAGAGAAACTAACTAACAGTATTACGTAAACTAAGCACAGCCACACATCGAAAATAGCGAGTATGGTTTTAGTTAAATAATGTTGAATAAATTAACACTGATTGGCACTGCACTCTGTAACTTTTTAAAGGTAGAATATGGACCTAAATGTAAAGGTACCTAACATACAACTCTGAGGTACTAATATAGATCCTTTAGGTGCTAATTTGTAGCCTTTAGGTAGAAAAGTGTACCTTTTCAAAGGTTACCATTCTAGGGACGTTTGTACCCTTATTTCTGAGATAGCACCAGTCTAGTGGTAGCATTTTTAGTATTTATTTATTATTATTATTGGTCACACTTTATTTTAATGGTACGTTTGTTGAATTGAAGTTACATTGCAACTAATTCTCATTAGATTATAAGTAGACTGTTAGGTTGGGGTTAGGGTCAGAGTTAGGGTTAGGGTTAGTGTAAGTTGACATGTACTTGTAAAGTTTTTTAGTCAGTTAAATGTCTGTTGAATGTCAGTATCAACAGATATTAAGTATACAGTCTACTAATACTGAAATGGACCATCGGAATTAAGTATTACCTTATTATTTATTGTTTCTGTATGAATGGGGATTGTATTGAAGTTATCATCAATAAAACAATATAAAAAAACAAAGGTAAAACTTTTTACATGACTAAAAAAATATATATTTCAAATCACATGGACAATTTTTATACACCTTTTTGAAATTTGAAAGCTCTGATCCTGATTTATTGCAGTAGTGTGGAAACATGTGCCCAGCACATTATTCAAAATTCCTCCTCCCATGTTCCACAGATGAAAGCGCAAGTTTGAAATGACGTGTAAAAAGCATTTCAACTATTGCTTTAATTTAGCATAAACACTGGGGATTGTTTTCACAAGGCGGCAGCTTTGACAGCACTATCTGCTAGATAGCGAATGGACACCGCCTCCTTTAAATCACACCATGCAGAGATAAACCAAGGTTTCCATCCATGCTTGTGCAAATTCCTCTTCCCCATCCTCATCTACTCTGTCGCACACAGCCGTGCTGTATATACAGTACGGACAACAGTCGCTCGGAGATGTGACAGCGGTTGACAGCCACTTGGCATCTGCTTTACTGTTTACACTGAAGCCTCACCCTCAAGCACCAAAGCACTAAATTTAACAGAAGATACATAAACCACCAAAAAATAAGTGGAAAGTTATTGCTCTTATCTCAAAAAAGAGAAAGAAAACAGGAGAGCCTGCTGCTCAAATACCCTGGTAAAAATGCAAAGCAGCGTGGGAAACCTCTGTGTAACGTTATGCAAAGTCGAGTGGGAGATAAGCAATAGCCGTTTACATAACGGCGACAAGCAAGCAGAACGAGAGGTACAGCTGTCCACCGTTCAAAAAACTGTCATAAGCAGCCGCAAAGTACACTCCTGCAGGTGGATGTTTGTTTTGGCTTTTAAAAGTGAGATTATTGGCAGAATTTCCAAAAAACTGAAAAAAGAGCCAAGAGGAAAATTGAAATGCAGGCCTGCAGCATAATATTATCCAATCATCCTCAATACATTTGTTTTTCAACTCTATATTCAACCCCATGACACAGTTTTTTAAACCAGCAACATTTTCCCCCAGATTATGCAATGCTTAACCCTGAGTTATGAAGACTGGATTTGATTTACAGAACAGTAAAGCTCAATGCACGCTTTGGATTTTAACTTCAGCCAGATTTTTGCAAATATGAAATATGTTACTTAAGGTATTTTTGTTGTACGTTTCAGACAAACGTTCTTCTTGTACATGTCCATGAGTAGGCAGAGCTTGTCATATATATTACCAAACAATCCACTGACCTAAGCCCTTCCCTAAGCCCAACCAACAGTGTTTTCAAAAGCAAACGGGAGAGAAAAGTGCACTGCAACCACATTTCATTTTACCTTGATTTTACATTGCTTTTATGTCTTTTTGTGGAAGTACAACATCATACATACAGCATTGTACAACGAACCTACCAGAAAATATGTCTACATAGATATATATACTGTTGAGACAAACATAATCGATTACAAATTATAGACACCATTAGAGACCATACACATATTTCAACTTTAGCTTGCACAAGTTTGTTCAACTGCAACACACGGCATACAAGTATATATGGGGAGCAACACGGTTGTAACGTGCACATGGTGGACATGCTCCTCTTTTTGAACACATCTTTTCAAAATGCTACAATTGCACCACAAGTGATGTTACACAAGTGATTGTTTTGCTGTATTTATTTGGTCTAGTGCAAAGAACTGCACTAACCTGTAACTGTCAATATTATGGCCCTGTAAATACCATTAGTGTGAAAAGAAACAAAAGTAGTTGCCGTCATACTGCCCGTAGCATTCATTTTGCCTAGAAACTGCAGTCAAAATCATATGTTTTAGTGTGCTTCTGGAGTTTAGCAACAATGTAGGCTGGATCACTTACTTCTAGGGCTGTGCAATATGGACAAAATAATCATATTGCGGTTTTTGGAACGAATATTGTGATTGCGATATTATTTGTGATTTTGGCAGCTGTTTTTGCTTTTTCAATCAAGCTACATACACAAATTCTAAATGTATTCAGTGCACGAGAAGTGCATAACAAAATATTTCACAATGAAATAACATAGTTTTAAGTTTAATAAATAAAACTGTAGTAGAATTGTCATTAAAACAGACAACTGTTATGAAGCAGACGGGAACAGAGGCAAGTAAAACGATAGTGGGTTTATTTACAAACAACAATGAGCACAATAAGAATAGCCAGGAGGATATGTGATGATGAAGGGTATCTCTCTCCGTGACTGGGTAGACGTGATGGGATACAGGAGGATGGACAACACACACCAGATACTGAAGACAGACGGATACACAGATGACGGAGGACTTGAAGACAGGACACTCGGGAAGACCAGAAAGACTAGGAAGAAGAAACAGAGATTCGGTAAGTTCAATATTCTGATAGCTGAGTTGAGACTACGCAGAGTTGTCACTCAGTGTCCGCTTTTGCTAGAACGAGCCCGGAAGCTGAGTGAACTGAGGGCTGTGCTTTTATTTGGTGCTCTGGGATGTGCTGCAGCTGCGTGCTCATTAAAACTCAGGTGATGGTGATCTGTGTGAATGGGTGTCGTGAGAGCCTGACCAATCCGTGACAACAACATAAAATAAATGAAGATTAACTAACCTCAACTCTAGTTAAAAACACACTGTACACAGTAGTACTAACTGTTTGATAAACAAAACTGTAATAAATTATCTTAAAAACAGACAACATGAAAAAATAAAGATGAACTAACGTCAATTCCAGTCATAACAATAAATAAAAACTAACGTAAATCAAAACTACTTATTTGGCTGAACTTCATAGTGTGCAAAGTGAGCTCTGATTGGTTAACATCTTTCTCCCGCTCAGCTTAGCTATAAATTGCCTGGTGTGCAGCCTTTGTGATTTAGAAATTTTTTGAATTTTTTTTTTTTTGCGATAGCGATTAATTGCACAGCCCTACTTACTTCAAATTAATCTATTAATTTAAAATTTGCAGACGTCTTTTAATAACGTCATGTTTTGCTTGTCGTTTCTACTTCATATCTTTCCCAACTGGAATAGACTATGGTCGGGATCATTTCTGACACCTTGTGGACAAACTAAGCAGTGTAAGAACAAATCAAGGCTGATACGTTTTCAAACATGGTAACGAAAATTGTGCATTGTGCATGCAATACTGTTTTAATGTTGATATTTACATCACACCAACTGTACACTGTACAGTATGCGTGAAAATGAAATATGTTTTGGCCTAGTACATACACTCTAATGGAAATTCTTAACCACTTTTTTTGTTGTGGTGAACTTTTTTAAATTGTGTGCTAACTTTTTAAACCTCAGTGGGTTAGGTTAGGTTTATGGGTGGGCCTTCATGCAGAACTTTCCTTGTGCCCCTAAATGCAAGTATAAAAAGGATGCATTTATATTTATATGATTCATTAATTCATTTTCTTGTCGGCTTAGTCCCTTAATCCGGGTTCGCCACAGCTGAATGAACCGCCAACTTATCCAGCATTTGTTTTACGCAGCGGATGCCCTTCCAGCCCCAACCCATCACTGGGAAAAATCCATACATTCTCATTCACACACATACACTACGGACAATTTAGCCTACCCAATTCACCTGTACCGCATGTCTTTGGACTTGGAACACCCGGAGGAAACCCACACGAACACGGGGAGAACATGCAAACTCCACACAGAAATGCTAACTGACCCAGTCGAGGCTCGAACCAGCGACCTTCTTGCTGTGAGGCGACAACACTACCTACTGCGCCACCGTGTCACCCATTTATATTATATATTATATTTATATAGTCATATATTACTGAAAAATTGCGATGGTCAGTGGTGTCCAACCTATTTTATAGACAAAAAAAACTAATCAACATTATTCAAATTCTCTTCTGCACTGTAAAAACTGATTTTACGTGGAGGTTACTTTACTTAAAAAAACACATGAGTAAACAAACCAGTTGTCTTATAAGTGGTAAGGTGACTTTTAAAAAAATGTAGCAATTTCCACTGAAAATGAAACGCTTTAAAACCAATGAATTATTTTACTTTTTTAAAAGTCAAATAGCTTTTTATAGTGTGCTGTTTCAGAAAAGAAAGCTAATTATACATCTTTGGAAAGAAAAGATGTCAAGAATTTCATAGTAAACTTAAAACTTTTGTGTAAACTATTTTATTTACTAATAAAAAAAACATTGAATATCTTTGATGAATATTCAAGAGACATGTTTATGATGATGAAAAATTAACATGAACCATGACCAGTGGTGGAAAGAGTACTGAAAAATCATACTCAAGTAAAAGTACCATTACTTGCCCAAAAATGTAGTGCAGGTAGAGTAAAAGTATCTGTAGTAAATATTACTCAAAGTATGAGTAAAAAGACCTTTTAAAAGAACTTAAGAGTAGTGAGTAGTGAGTATTACACTGTAGAGAAGTTGATGCGTTCACAGAATGTTACGTTTACACATCCCTGCAGAAACAACATGTGCTGGATTCTTCCTACTTTCGTTCATTCCTTCTAACCTTCCTTCAGTTATTTGTTCTCTCCTTCCTTCCTTCATTCGTTTGTTCCTTCCTTCCTTCATTCGTTTGTTCCTTCCTTCCTTCGTTCACTCGTTCGTTCGTTCATATTTTTGTTCCTTCCTACATTAGGTCCTTTTGTTCATTCATTTGTTTGTTCCTTCCTTCCTTCCTTAGTTTGTTCAGTCCTTCCTTGAATTCTTCCTTCATTCGTTTGGTCCTTCCTTCTCTCCTCCCTTCATTTTTTCGCTCATTCTTTAATATTTTTGTTCCTTCCTTCATTAGGTCCTTTGTTCATTCATTCATTCATTTGTTCGTTCATTCATTCCTTCCTTCCTTAGTTTGTTCATTCCTTCCTTGAATCCTTCCTTCATTTATTTGGTTCTTCGATCCCTCCTTCCTTTTATTTGGCCCTTCCTTCCATTCTTCATTCATTCCATTAGTGATTGTTTAAGGCTGTTTGGTGATTTCAGTCCTCATACAGTCGACATCCATCATTTTCAGTGAGATGCAGTCTATAAAAAGTCTCTGGATCATTGCGTGTACAGATTTTGGACATCTTCTTGGACATTTTTAATGTTTCCCAAAGGTTTGCTGCATTTATAAAGCATCCATGTCTTGAGGTTGTGCAGTATGATGCGATTTACTTTCTATGTGTGATTTAATTGGACAGGACAGGACTGATTTTTCTACTTTAGACAATGACCATAGGCAAGAAAGAAATAAAGTAGTGACTGCAGGTTGAAGGAAAGCAGTGGAGTAAAAGTACCGACACTGCACTAAACATGTTCTCAAGGGAAAGTAAAAGTACACCTTTATAAAACTACTCAGTAAATTACAATTCCTGACAAAATCTACTCAATTACAGCAGTTTGAGTATTTGTAATTAGTTACTTTACACCACTGACCATAACATAATGTACGTATATTACAATCTTAATGGCTGCTTTTGTCACCATGTCACCTTGTGCAGCATGTGCTAAGGTAATAAAAAACATGTTTCATTCTCATTTCCATCCCAAAAGGCCTAAAGTTTCACATTTTAGTACTAGCTATCTATAAAATGCTTTTAAAAGAAGTGGCTCCAACAAAGGGTGTTTTTCTGCAGTCACTACCGATCCGCATCTGTCCACGACACACCACATGACACGGGCCCAGTTGTACAGCAGATTTTCTCCCATTGTATGTTTTATATGGACTCTTTCTCCATCTCAACCCTTCTTTATAAATGGATTTGAGTCCTGGCACTTGGATCTATTCAACATGAGCTACTTTCGGCACACCCCTCAAATGCAGCATGAAGCCATCGTCTGCTCCACTGCTCCCTGACAGCTTTGATGACTGACATGCTTAAAGAAAACTGTAGTGATACCCCTCCCCACAGACTCCGTTCCCATGCAAGACACTTCATTTACCCGAACCCCCCTTGGGCTGTTAGTCCTGGAACTGTTTGAGCTGGAGTCTCCGATTGTGAGGCGCTTTGCCGCTTCATTAAGCTGGAAGGCATTCAAAGAAACAGCGCAGAAATCAGAGACTCCGCACACACGTTGGGAGGAAATAAAAGCTATTTATGTTTCACCTGCCTCTTAAAGGGTTAGGACCTGTCCATATTTGGAGTGTTGACAGATGATTGGCTGCCTCCCAACTGGAGGCGGAGTTTAGTTGTTTTTTTTTATAGGTGCAGACCACACCCACTACATTCAGGTGAGCTCATACATGTGCTGTCGCTGCAATCAAAGGCGATGACAGAAGAGTTACCAAATCGCAAATGAAGGATTGGAGGTGACACATAATTGCCCTATATAGCCGCAAGGGTTTATGACAGAGTCAACAAAAAGAGCAGGAAACTGGAGAAAGCAAAGACAGCGCATTATGCTGAAAAGCCTTTCAATGAGATATGGTGACATAGGGATTAAAATGAATTGTGAGGATTACGTGACAAAATGAGATCAAATGTAAATGTCTGGAACTTAAAAAAACACTCCACTTTAAAAAAAATAGTTTACAAATTTTCTTGAGTTAAACAGTTGATCTTTTAGCTTAGCTTAGCATAAATCAGTGAATCAGATTAAACCATTAGCATCTCACTCAAAAAATGTATTAATTTATTAAAATTTTATTATTTTTCCTATTTAAAGCTTCAATATTCTGTTGTTATATCATGTAATGTTAATATTCTAATCTGATTCAGTGATCTATGCCAGGGGTGTCCAAACTCGGTCCTGGAGGACCGGTGTCCTGCAAAGTTTAGTTCCAACCCCAATCAGAAACACCCCTGCTAGCTAATTAAGCTCATACTAGGCTTTCTAGAAACATCCTTAAAGGTATGTTAAGGCAAGTTGGAGCTAAAACCTGCAGGACACTGGCCCTCCAGGACCAAGTTTGGGCACCCCTGATCTATGCTGAGCTAAAAGTGTTCCTGCCAGGCCCTGAGATCGGCTAAATGTTAAAACTCTTAGGGAACTTTTAAAATGAGCCTATTTCCAAAAAAAAAAATGTGGAGTGTTCCTTTAATAAGCTGGTTAAATTTCTCAAGTTCTGAAATTAATAATTGGGGAATACATTATATATATATATATATATATAT